>CM031376.1:71641778-71814433 GCA_018208015.1 Medicago ruthenica | reverse complement strand
TGTGTTTGGATGGAGTTCTATGTGACCTAACTTCAATTTAGATAAGTCACAATGTCACTTAAACATGGTACATCAATACCATCTCTGACAGACCTATTTAACGAACGGAGCATTTAGATTAATGTTATGCAAGTTACGAGAATAATGTAAGATTTCATTTGGAGTCTCAAATTCTAAACACTTACCGTTTCATAAACCAAAATTGTGGTTTTTGCATCATATTCTTTAAATTCAAACAAATAATTTCATCTACTAATACAAATATTAATGGCACATGGACCTCTTTTTTTGTGCATTGTATATGTGCATATTGATAAAACAACCCTTCAAAAGTAGATCTTGAAGCATAAATGTAAGGGTCTCTTTTTTTATTGAAAATAATTATTTGTGCAATGATTTTTTTTAGATAGACGAAATAACAAAGTCATTATAAATAAACTCACACACATAAGTAGAGATAGCGGAGTTCGAACTCCGATCATGACGTCCGACCTAATAATTTCGACAATTTACCAATTTGAGCTAGAATTTGTGGACAATACAATGATTTTATTCATATAGTGAAAAGAAGAAAAAAAATATTTTTGTAAATTGATACAGCACCTGGGTTGGTTGCCCATAGGTTTATCACCATGGGAGAAAATTCCAAATGTACGTACTTCTATTAATTCCAAATGTACTATGTGACCAAATACGTACTTATCTTTTTATACTCCTAAGCGGAACAATCAACTCATGTTAATTGGACACGTTGTTAAACTATTTTTAAGGGTAACAATTACCATAATGTCATCTATATCTTATTCTCATAAGATTCCAAAATTCCTCTTAACATCACAATTTACTTGTTGACTTCTTTTGTGGTTATGAAAATTTGCTACAAGTAAAAAATAAATGGTAGTGCAACTTCTATAAATTTTGTATAAAACAAAGGGTATTTTAACTCATTAAAATCCTTTGATCCTTATAAGGAGAATATCAAGCATCATTCACATTGAATCAAGAGTAACTGCAAAAATATTTTGGACACAACATCTTACTCAAAACTTTATGAGTCCTCTCACTTATAAGACACTCGGTTTATGGATCTTTTTATTTATAAATTGTTCAACATCCACTTTTGTAAACAATGTTAAACTTTTTTTTTAAAGGATAAACAATGTGAAACTTCTAACTCATATATTTGCTAATATGAACATGGATTCATTCTCTAGATGTGACTAAAATATAGCTTGATAAACAACCCTTTTCAAAAGAAAAATTCTAACATGGATTAGTTTTTCAAAAAAAAATTGGAGAAGAAAAAATTATTACTCAATTAAAATGGTATTAACAACTATTTTACTGTCTTTCTCAAGAGAATTTCAACACTCTCATTTAAAATTACAGTGCCAAACTCTTAATTCAATAGTTATAATTGGATAAAATGTCTGAGGTTTAAATATATACACAGTAATATTTTTTAATTGGTCTCTATTAGAAAGTCTCACATCGGACAAATGATGACCTGAACATGTAGTGTCCCTGCAATTGTTTTAAAAAAATAAAGGGGTTATTTCATACTTTTTTATAGATTAAAATAAAGTGTTAATTTTGTTGCATATGCATCAAATATATGTTTTTAAATTGTTGCATGAACAATATTAATATAGTTATCTATATTGTTTAATAATGCTTCCATAATGTAAGACCACAAGACTGAACTGTACAAAAAGTCAAGAGTACAGTTGAATGGTTTTCTAGGAAATATACAATCCAAACAGGTTGAAACTGCAACAAGCAGGGTCAGTCTAAAATTTCAAAACTCACAGTCAGTATATTTAGAACTTAGAAAGGGAACCAAATTCTCTTCTCACCTCTCTCTGCACATACTCACATGGTAACCTAAGAAAGATTGTCTTGTAGTGAAATTATGCAATTCCATCCATGACCAGATCTTATTGACAGACATGTGAAGGACTTTTCTTTTAGGTCCAATGGGGTGCCCTGCAAGCGCATGTGCATATTCTTTGTTAAATAACTTTTTAATCCTTTTAAAAAAATTACTCCCTCCGTTAAATTTTAAATGTCTTTTTTTGTAGAAAAATTTTATTTCTATTTAACTATATGTCACTTTTAAATTTCAATGCAATATTAAATATTATTTTACCAATATTACCCTTAGTTATTTATTACAGATAGATAGAAATATATGAAACAAGATATTAAATGAATGATGTTATTATTGGAAAAGGATAATTTATTATAAAAGTAGTAACATTTATTGAGTTTCTTAGTTTGTGTAAAATGTCAAAAGATGACAATTAAAAAGAGAAGGAGGTAGTAGTAGATTTTGGTCTCTAAAAATTAGTAAATTTTGGTCTCTAAACACTTTTTAAGTAAACTAGTAGATTTTGGTCTCTAAACACTTTTAAGTAAAATCATTTTGT
This sequence comes from Medicago ruthenica, assembly GCA_018208015.1. Taxonomy (NCBI): domain Eukaryota; kingdom Viridiplantae; phylum Streptophyta; class Magnoliopsida; order Fabales; family Fabaceae; genus Medicago; species Medicago ruthenica. The sequence goes on along the minus strand of CM031376.1, from coordinate 71,812,004 downwards.
ATTTTTTTTAAATCATAAAAAAATCATTTTGGTCTCTGCATGTGCAACTGATCATTATTAACATGTAATTGATGATTGGTAAATGTACTATTATAATATAGAATTGAAATATGATATAATATTTAATCAACTTCTCTAAAAATTTATGTTAAATACCAAAAAAGAGTTTAATCTCATTGATATATTAGTTCAGTAGTCTATTTAAACTTAAGAACACTTTATTTATTTAAAGATGTTCATATAAAATAAGTTTTTAAACAAACTAGCAGGTCGTATCAGACTTTCATAAGACCAGACTCAAGCCTAAAAAGTAAGCTTATGACGACCGCAGACCAAGCTTAGGCCTTAAAATTTTCGACAAGCCAGACTTAGATTTTGCAATGCCTAGCTCGACAAAGCCTATTCCCACCTCTAAAGGCAACATACACATTAAACACATCCAACATTGTTCTGAGTAGTATAAGCATTTCAAAAATCAGATGCAGATGCCATTTAAGTATTTAATTCATATTTAGATGATTCAGAAACATTTTAAGAAGGAACCACAGAAGCTTGATTAAGATCAATGTCCAAAGGCTCAGGTAATGGATCCTTAGGTGTTCCAGAAAGACATGATACAATTTTAGCAAGTGAACTAATTTATATCGAAGTAATAATTTAATTCGAATCCACAGAAACTGTTCTAATCTCGACTTAGCAATTTCATTAATATTCAGGATGTTTGTAAATAGGGGGTTGCCTTAGGCAAATTGGTTTTGGTTGCAATTGGTAAATAAATAACTGAAAATAAACTTGGTTTTGAAATATTTTGAGAGAAAGGATTAGGTCTTTCGAATCATCTGCTCATCACTCAATAGTAACCTGCTTCTAAATCATACTAGTGTTATTCAATTCAAGACAATTAACAAAACAGCTCAGGTCAATTCCTTGACTCAAAGCCCTCTTTTCTAATTATAATTCCCTATTTCCTTAGGTGAACCTATAATCATCAAAGGTTTTAAGTCCGTTAATCTTAAGTCACAACCTAACAACGTTCCATCCCTAGATTGTATGTTAAGTTGAACAGTATAAATGGGTCAAAGTTATAAGCTGGTGTCAACAGTCATATAATCTCTAAAATTAATTATATTGGGTCAGAATCATAAAAGCATTACGAACAATTTATACTGAATAAACTAGAATAACATTCATAAAGATTCAGAGTTTACAGATTACATGGCAATGAGCTAGAACATAATCATCTCAGGACCTAATCTCAATGAACTTTGCTACTCATGGCTAAAACACAAATAACTAATACAAAAGAAAGATTCATTTCATGAATTTGATAACAGGCAACGAGTTTTGATGGTTTCCCATCTTATCTCTAGATCTCCAGCTCCAAAAGTTAGTTTCTTCCTCTAAAATTTCGAACCCCTCCTTCAAAAAACAATCTGGCTTTTATAGAAAAAATCGTGCTCCGATCGTAACAGATCGTGGCACGATGTGACATTAAATTCAAAAAATGAGCCAGATGCTCCACCAAATCGTGGCACGATGAGCTTCCACCGTGGCAAAATATTATGCGAACCAAAACTCCTCCAAATGTCCTAAAATCGTGCTTTGATGCTCATAGATCGTGGCATAATTTCTTCTTCCCTTGGACAAGTAAAATCTGTGTTGAAAGCAAAATCTTTTATTGATGTTTTAAAGATTACAAACATATTTACTTTTGATTATCTCGTTATCTACTAACTTATTTTGTGAGATTGTTTCATGAGAAAATTTATGAGAACGTTCATAAGAGTGTCTGATCAAGTTAAGAGCAAAAGAAAATATTGAAGCTTGTGTTGCAAGTCTGAAGACATTCAGCGTCTGAAGGTCAGCCCTGATGAACAGCTTCTAAAGGCAGCGTCTGATGAACAGCTTCTGAAGACAACATCTGATGAACAGCGCGTCTGAAGTCTGCGTCTGATGAACAGTACGTCTGAAGCCTAAGTCTGAAGATCAGCTTCTGATGAACAGTGCGTCTGAAGGTTGCGTCTGAAGAACTGCGTCTGAAAGAACTGCATCTGAAAAAACTGCGTCTGAAGAAAGCATGTGACATCATTATACCTCATCAAGATGACATCATCCAAGTTCAACAAGTGGGCTACAAGTTTCCCAAGAGAACGTTACAACTCATCATAAGTTGGCAAAAAACGTGTGATTTATTTTCCTCAAGATTGGCTGGAACCAAGAGAACGATCTGGGCAATAGCAAGAATATTCTTTATGAACAAAAGTTAATCCTTGGTCCCCAAGCGTCTTTTGGAGCGCATTTTTCATTTCAAAAAAAGAGTCTCAACAGCTCTTTTTTCAGCTTATCCTCCAAGGCTCATCAAGTCTTATAAATAGAGGAAGGAATTGAAGGTTAAAGGCAAGAGTTTGAAATACAAAGCATTCACTTTTCAAAGCAAAAAATCATCTCTCAATCAAGCTCTTCAACAAACCGGCAAGCTCCAAAATCTCTCATTATATCTTGGATCATAATCTTTTGAGTTTGTCTTGTAAAATCTCAAACATGTGTTGAGTAGTTTCGATCCATCCAAACCATCAATCATACAAAGTGTAACAAAAGTCTCAAGTCTATTTAGGGTATAAATAGTTTGAGTAGAAAAGTTCCAACCTTTCTTGTGTGAAAGCAAAGAATTGTATAAGCCTACCGAGGTTGATAATACGATTTGTAACAGACTGATCTGGTGTGATCAAGACCTTGGACTGATCTGGTGTGATCAAGACCATATAATGCTAGTCAGAAGTTTCTGTTAGCAGGATACTATAGTGGATAATCTCACACAAGGTGTGGGGACTGGAAGTAGTCGGTTTGGTGAACCAAGATAAATCTCTTGTGTCATCTCTCTCTCTCTCTCACTCTTTTATTTATTCGTGCTTTTACTTGCATCACTTACACCTTCACAATTGTTTTTACGATCAATCTCCAGAACATTCTCTTGAACGTTCTGGTCCCATTTTAATTGGTTTAAATACTTCCAGAGTTCTCTGGTCCATAACTAATCACTTATTTCTTAAACCAATTATTAAACACACTCCAGAACATTCTGGTCTAAATACATTAATATTTTTATTGTGATCTAACTATTGCCAAGAAATCTTCTTGAGTAAGTAAAATCTTGTTTAAAGAGTTTCAAGATAAAAATTAAAAAGGGTCACAATTCAAACCCCCCTTTCTTGTGACGATTATTGCTACTTCAATCTGTTCTTTGCAGCTCTTAACTCATGCAGAATCACCTGAACTCAACTCAGAATGGACACAAAACCAATAATAAAGTACTATATGACCTAATGTCATCACAACCCCAAACTTGGATCGTTACATGTCCTCAAGGAACAAACTTTAAAATGAAATTAAACAGTAAAATAACAGTTACTTCACCAATGGTATAATCAAAAGTTCATCTCCTTGTTAGCAATTGATGTGCTAACTTGCTTGCCATACATCCATTCCTCAACTTCTAGCAACATTATGAATAGTGCAAGGTTCACACAGTCGACATGCCAACCACTATATTACCAAAACTTGAAAAATCTCTATACATCAATCAAAGTCATATCACAATACACACTGTTAAGGTCTTTTGGGTTATAACGGGGCTTAGGTTAAAGGTGGGATAATTTGGAAAGAAGGTTTAACAAAACAACACCGGAGTTAAGCAAAGCAATCCCGACTAACACGAGCACATGACCAGTCACATCCCACACAAGAAAATTTATGATCAAAACAAGAGGACTACATAACTATCAATAATGCAGATCATATATTTGTAACTTCAGTCTCAACATTTCAGCAGTTTTTTTTCATCTATATTTTTTTTATTGAGACAAAAAAGATCTTTTTTATGTCTTTGTTCTCTAGTTCCCCTACCCCAAACTTAAATTGTTGCTAGTTCCATTGAGCAACCCCAAACTAAGACTTTTTCATAGTAAAACACATAAACAATGCTAACTCCAAAACAAATTGGGTATATATTCCTAAAGTCTCTAGGCTTGTAATATGGTTTATTACCAAAACAAGGGGTCTAACCTATTGACTCAAAGTGGCTTAATAAAGGATATTTTAAATGCAACATGTTGGCTTCAAAGGCTCAAGGTATAAGCACTTTGCCTTAGTGTGTATAAGATATAACCAAGTGATATAAAAAGAAATTGCAAATTCTAGATATAGCATCAACATGGAACACTCATATTTGTGAAATTGGATACATAAATTTGGCCATGGAACTTACAAGTTGAGATTTGTGGAAGTTGTGGCTACCTAGACATTCCAACTGCAGTACACTTTACCGTTGAATATCCATGCAAGCTTCTACCTCCTTTGAATTTCGAAATACCATTGGTGAAATGAATGTTACTAGACTGGTAAACTTCAAGAAAAAGCAAGTTCATTAATAATAAACAAGTGCAGATGTAGTACAAAAAATAGGGGAAATTAACATTACAAACCACTAGTTGTCACACTTATTCAAATAAACTACAAGAAAATCAAAACAATTATACTACTAAAACAAAAAGTGCAGTTTCAAAATAAATTTGGGTCAAACCCAGAAGTATCAGGTTGGTCCCCCAAGTTGTTGTCAAACTCTTCATTCACCCCCTGATTAAAATCCTCCTCATTTTCTTGCTCCCTACGAGAAGCTCTCTCCCTTTGCTCACTGAAGTAACTCCTTATCTTGTCCTTGGTCCCAAACCTCGCAAAGGAACCTTTCGGCTTCTCCTTATTTATCAATGCCGCCTCAGTAAAGCGCTGAGAGAAGTGTGGGGGCTCCACATAAAGCTGGGATGAAGTTTCTTGCATCCAATTTGCCGCACCAAACATGTAGTCAGCCATCAAAGGGTGAAGTGGTGGGTACTCAGCTTCCGGTTGCTGCTGATGTTGAGGCTGACCTTCTGGTTCATTAGGGACCTCTCTTGCTTCCCTCAACTCCCTCATGTACCTCCCATGAGCTTTCTCATACTTCGCCATCGCTATGTCATTAATCGGTAACTGAGACCTGAAATATTTCTCAGAAAGTTCAAGTAGAACTCCAGCTCACAAAGAAGATTAATGAGGCAACTATGACCCAGGGTGGTGTTTTTGGTGTGGACCATTTCCTTTATATTTTGGGCTATCAGCTGCCCCACATTCATCTGCTCATGCTCAGAAAGTAACACCAAAAGGATAAAGACTTGAGAGGTAATCATCTTTGTAGCTGCCGAAGTGTTGACGATGGTGGAGAAAATGAAAGACGCCCATGCTCTAGGGACTGGTAACAAACCAGCTGAAATTCCTGGCAACCTGACTGAAATATGTTGTGCACAATGTTGGCACAACTGTCCGAGCGCGTGTCTACTCAGAACTACAATTAAAATAGCACAACGTAACAAAGCACAAATTAAAAGGAACACAGCGGAAATAAAAAGTACACAGAGAGTTTGTTAACCCAGTTCGGAGCAACTCTCCTACTCTGGGGGATACCAATCCAGGAATGATTCCACTATTATAGTTCTAGTGAAAAGACCAACGCAGACACACTACTTGACCTTGCACCTAGACCCTACCAGTGGCAACTCTATCTAGGAACTCCTAGATATGAGACCCCGTCTCAATTCCTACGAACAACACACACTGTATTGTTATCAAACACACAAAACATAAAACACAACCAAGAGAAACACACGCTAATAACACATACTCACTCCGTACTTAAAAGCTTAGGAGCAGCTTACAAATTACAACTCAAAACAAACTCAGTCCTTAGCTTGAATCAGGGAGATACAAGCAAGGCTCACAATTAACAAACAAAACCCTAAAAACCTTAAAACACACGCTTTGCTAACACACACGGTTTTTAGTTACCCTACTAGGGATTGCCTTCATGAATATATAGTACTGAAATACCACGGGTCTGGGCTTCAAAATAGAGCATGGACATTGTCCGGTCCAGCTGAAACAATCTTCTAGAAATAATAAAAAGCTTCCAAATATAGAATGATATCTTGTAGAACAAATAGCAAGGCAAAATAAAACTTCAAGCAAATCTTCAATCAGATACACGCGCCTTGATCAGCAAGCTAGAGGAAAATAAATCTTCAAGCAAATCTTTGGAAGATTGCGTACACAAATACAAAGCGCTAGCTTGCGCGAAAAACACAAGTTACGTAAAGCTGTTCCATATGCTACCGCATCTGTCCCAGCAACTGGCTAGTAGCTGTTTTTGCAAAATGTAGCCAATCTACAAAAACCCTACAATCTCCCCCTTTGGCACAATTTTGGCTAAAACACTCTAGAGCCAGTTCTATGGGAGATACACAAAAAGGATTCCTTCACGTCAACATAAGCACACAACAAGGAAAGAAAATATCTTAGCATATAATAAGATTACTACCACGCGAGAAATAGACAAAGATGACTTGCAAGTAGAAACAGAGGCATGCACCGGATAACACAAACATCTAGCCTCATAGGAACAACCAGAGAGAAATAAACTCTCATATAGTGGAATCACATAGATAAGGGAAAAAATAAATTTCCACACACACAAAAAAAAACTTAAGAGCTCCCCCTCAAAACATGCATGTACCAGAACTCCCCCTCAACATATACTACACTCCCCCTCAACACACAAGCAACAGATAATAAATCAAATTCTACTCCCCCTTTTTAGCCAAAAATTCTGACAACCAACAGATAGGGCAAACTCATAGAAAGTGCATAGAGCCATAAAGAGTGCAGAGAAACCACATAGAGTGCATATTACAGACCAGAAGCACACAAGGTGCATAAGAATTCAGGGCATAGCCCAGTCACAAAAAAAAAACATCAAAAGGGTTCAGAACAAAACAAGAAAATCAGAAATCCTCAGAATCTTCAGAGGCATCTTCAGAGTCACCAGCAGAAGCAACAGCCTTATCTCCTCCTTCTTCCTCATCCTGCTCACCCTCAGCATCTGCTTCAGCCTTCAAAGCTGCAATTATCTTGTCAATCTTCACCTTCCTAGCTCCAAGGGCCACACTTGTCTTAGTAAGATCAGCAATCATTTGCTTTCTGGAGAGCACACCAGATGTCCGGACAGAAGTACCAGCAACATCAGCATCATGTGTCTCAGACAGCAAACTGCAATCCAAAGCCATAGGACCAGGCCTCTTGCAGGGCTCATCACTACTGATCAAAATATCAGGGTGCTGCTGAAGAATAATTCCACACAGGAGGGTAGGAAAAGCAATTGGAAACTTAATAGCAAAAGATTTAGCATGCTCCAAAACTTGATAATAGATGTAGGCTCCATAATCAAAGAATGATTTGGTTCCCACAGCATAAATGAACTTGGCCAACCCAGATGCAACAGAATTTGAGTGAGTGGTTGGAGTCCAATTTTGAGCACAGATCCTATTCAAAGCAGCATACAAAGGAGACAGTTGAGCAGAAGACAAATGCTTTGGCCAATGTCTAAGCTTGTTATCAGTGATTGTCTTGCAGATAGTGTCCTCAGTGACCTCAAGCTCAGGGGTCTCCTCAGTAGACCTCTCAAGGTATGCATTGATCACCATAGGAGAAAAATTGACACACTTACCACGAACAAAAACCTTCCTATACTCAGGGTTTCTTGTGTCATCACACTCATCAGAAACATTCACCAAAAACTCCCTGACCAGCTTATCATAGCAAGGACCCAAATTTCTCACAGTCTTCATCAGACCACAAACTCCAACAAATCAACCAGCTTTTGACACTTGAAAACATCTTCTTTAAGATTTCTTTCAAGACCCAGTCTTCTGTGGTATATGAACTTCCACCTAGAGGAACCATTTTCCAAATGAAAGGAAACATTATCAAGAGGGGCAGGAGGGATGGTTAGAGGTATCTTCATACCCTTCATTGTTTTTCTGGAAGCCCCACCAGATGTGGCAGCTTCATGCTCAGCAACCTCAAACTCAGAGTCACTAGAGGGAGGGTCTTTTCTTTTGAGGCTCTTCTTCTTGGGATCACTTTGAGCCACCTTCTTGCTCCCAGCCTTGGGGGGACCATACACAGGCCTCTTCCCAGCCTTTACAGTTTTCTTCTTCCTATCCTTTTCTCCTTCACTAACAACAGTAGCAGATTTTTCAGATTTGCTCCTAGTCCTGCGAGCAACACCAATAGTACCAGTCTCTTCCTGAGGTCTTTCTTCAGGCACAGTTTCCTCAACAACAATAGTGTCAGCATGATCTAAACTAACAGTTTCAGGATTATCTATAGCATCCTGAGTCTCAGTCCCTTCATCTTCAGACTCTGAGGGCTCACTCTCAGGGACACTCACAGAACCAGACATATTAGGAACCACCACATCAGGCTCCTCATGAGCTTGTGACAAAGATGCTTGAGCATCTGTCACAGCATCCTTTGTTGTGGCAGGGGAATCAGCAGGTGTCTCAGAAACGCCTGTATCATCATCATTCTTTTCACCAGAACCAGTAGTAACATCCTTCTTGATAGGAGAATTCGAAGAATCACCAACTAATTTTTCATCTACCTTAGGATTATCAGAACCTAGGGTTTCGGGCATGGCTACAGTACTCTCGACAGCAACATACTCAGATTCAGTGACAGAAGGTTCAGCATGTGGTTCAACAACAGTAGATATAAACGGATTGTCCTTAAGGTACAGATCATCCATGCTAAGGCCTACTCGTTGAGCAGCAGGAGTGGTAGAAGATTTACCTTTTGATTTTGATCTGGTGTTCACAGCGGTGGAGGAGGCAGCTTTGCTAGATTTGGCAGGTGTCTTCCTTCGTGATGCAGATGCCCTTGTTCGACGCTTCTTTGTAGGAGCGCTGAGGATAGTGGTGAGGGGTTGCGCATCAGTGATGACGGCTTCAGCAGCTTGATCATGTGTAGCTTGATGAGAAGAAGAATCAGCCATGGCGATGATTTTGAATGTGAAGGTAAGAGAAGTGGACGATTTTTGAATGATGATGTGCGCGGTAAGAGAGGAGATGAGAGGTTGAGAGAAGTTAAGACAAAGATAATGATGATAACGTGCAAGAGTTTTGAAAAAGGCAAGTTTGCAATAACCTCCTTGAGTGACGTGCAATAAGCGGTTGACGAGGGAAAAAATAATAGCTGCACGCCCCTTGCACATTAATTGCTACAATTCTTCAACTAAGCATATCCCTAACTTCCGTCGTAATTTTTCAAATTGATTAGCATCAAGGGCTTTGGTAAAAATATCTGCTAATTGCTCTTCAGTTGAAACATGTTCAAGAGTAACAACTTTGTCTTCAACAAGATCCCTTATAAAATGATGTCTAATGTCAATGTGTTTGGTCCTGCTATGTTGAATAGGATTTTTGGAGATATTAATTGCACTCAGATTGTCACAATATAATGTCATAGCATCTGTCCTGACATTGTACTCACTCAGCATCTGTCTCATCCACAACAATTGAGAACAACTACTACCAGCTGCTATGTACTCAGCTTCAGCTGTAGACAAAGAAATGCAATTTTGCTTCTTACTGAACCAGGATATAAGGTTGTTGCCTAGGAAGAAGCATCCACCAGAGGTACTCTTTCTATCATCTGCACTTCCAGCCCAGTCAGCATCACAATATCCAAACAACACAGTGCTTTCCCCATGAGAATACAACATACCATAATCACTAGTACCATTCACATACTTCAGAATTCTCTTTACCTGAGTCAGATGACTTATTTTTGGTTCAGCTTGGTATCTGGCACACACTCCAACTGCAAATGTGATATCTGGCCTACTTGCTGTAAGATATAGAAGACTTCCTATCATACTCCTATACATGCTTTGGTCAACATCCACACCTTTCTCATCCTTTGATAATTTTACATGTGTAGGAGCAGGAGTTCTTTTATGAGCAGCATTTTCCATCCCAAATTTCTTGACTATATTTTTAGCATACTTACTTTGAGAGATAAATATAGTATCTTCCATTTGTTTCACTTGAAGACCAAGAAAGAACTTTAGCTCACCTACAAGACTCATCTCAAATTCAGATTGCATTTGCTGAACAAAATGCTCTATCATCTGGTCAGACATTCCTCCAAAGACTATGTCATCTACATATATTTGAGCAATCATCAGCTGTCCATTTTCATCTTTCACAAACAGGGTCTTGTCATTTCCTCCCTTCCTATAGCCATGGTTGATTAGAAACTCAGCAAGTCTCTCATACCAAGCTCTAGGAGCTTGCTTCAGGCCATAGAGAGCTTTCTTCAATTTGTACACATGGTTTGGAAAACTAGGATCAATGAAGCCTTTAGGCTGTTCCACATAAACCTCTTCATTTAAGTACCCATTGAGAAAGGCACTCTTGACATCCATCTGATACAACTTGAATTTTAGTATGCATGCAATCCCAAGTAACAATCTAATTGATTCCAACCTAGCTACAGGAGCAAAAGTCTCATCAAAGACTACACCTTCAATTTGAGAATATCCTTGTGCAACCAGTCTGGCTTTGTTTCTAGTGATAGTACCATTTTCATCAGACTTGTTTTTATAAACCCACTTGGTACCTATAACATTCACATTATCTGGTCTAGGAACTAGGTCCCACACATTACTTCTCTTGAACTGAGTTAATTCTTCTTGCATAGCATTTATCCAGAACTCATCAGTTAGAGCTTCCTTAACATTCTTTGGTTCAAGTTTAGATATAAAGCAAGAATTTGATACCTCATCATGGTTCCTTCTAGTTGTGATCCCTTGGTTAGGATCGCCAATGACTTGATCTATGGGATGATTTTTCTGAACTCTGATAGATGGTCCTTTGTTGGGAGCAGTCTTCTCTGGGCCAGTTACTTCAGAATCTTGCTTATCACTTGCTTCATCTACTTTCTTCGCTTCCTGTAGGTCAGATGCTGCGTCAAATGTAGCATCATCTGGCATCGCATTATTTCCTTCATCATCTACAACAACATTTATGGATTCCATCACTGTCTTGGTTCTGGAGTTGTATACTCTATAGGCTCTGCTGTTTGTAGAATAGCCTAGAAAGATTCCCTCTTCACTTTTAGCATCCATCTTTCTTCTTGGTTCCCTGTCAGCTAGAATATAATACTTACTACCAAACACATGAAAATGCTTCACTGTTGGCTTCCTGTCCTTCCATAGCTCGTACAAAGTTGTAGATGTACCTTTTCTCAAAGTCACTCTATTATGAATATAGCAGGCTGTGTTCATGGCTTCAGCCCAAAAGAAAAATGGCAGCTTCTTTGCATGTAGCATAACCCTAGCAGATTCTTGCAAAGTCCTGTTCTTTCTTTCAACTATCCCATTTTGTTGAGGAGTAATGGGTGCGGAGAACTCATGAAATATTCCTTCAGAAATACAGAAATCAGAGAACTTACCATTCTCAAACTCCTTCCCATGGTCACTTCTGATTCTAACAATTCCACAATCCTTTTCTCTCTGAAGTTGTAAGCAAAGATCCTTGAATTTTTCAAACGTGTCTGATTTCTCCTTAATGAAATTTATCCAAGTATATCTAGAAAAATCATCAACAACAACAAAAGCATACTTCTTACCACCTAAGCTTTCGACTTGCATGGGTCCCATTAAATCCATGTGCAATAGCTCAAGAACTCTGGATGTGGACAGATGTTGCAGCTTCTGGTGAGGCATCTTGGTCTGTTTTCCTATCTGGCATTCTCCACATATACTTCCTTCCTGAATTTGGAGTTTTGGTAAACCTCTGATGGCTCCTTCAGCAATAGCTTTCTTCATGCTTCTGAGATTCAGATGTCCAAGCTTTTGGTGCCATAGCTTAACTTCATCTTCTTTGGTTATTAGACAAGTAGATAACTTTGCTTTTTCTTGAGAGACCCACAAGTAGCAATTGTCCTTTGATCTAATACCTCTCATCAGGATGTCCCCTTCACTGTTAGCAACTAAGCATTCACTCTTAGTAAAGTTGACCCTCATCCCTTGATCGCACAGTTGACTAATACTAATTAAGTTGGCAGTTAATCCTTTCACAAGAAGCACCTTATCAAGTTTGGGTAGACCCTCTTCCACAAGATTTCCTACACCCTTTATTTCTCCTTTGGCTCCATCCCCAAAAGTCACAAAACTTGTAGCATAAGGCTTAACATCAGTTAAATAATTTTTATCACCAGTCATATGTCTGGAACATCCACTGTCAAAGTACCAATCATTTCTGGATGACACTCTCAGAGATGTATGCGCAATTTGAGCAATCTCATCAGCTTCTGGTTCTATTTTTCTAGGATCCATAGTGTTGCTTGTGAAATTATCATTTTTCTGCTTCCACTGCTTTTTGGTGATCTTTACTGTGGGATCAGATCTTGGTGAATAGGTCCTGTCTGGGTAACCATGTAATTTAAAACAGAAAGATCTGATATGTCCTTTTCTTCCACAGTAATGACATACCCAAGCATAATTCCTTCCTTTTGATCTGGTCCTATATCCTGATGCCTGTTGTCTCACCTGATGCTGGGGCATCTGTCTTGACATAGTATGATCATGAGTACTAACAGGTGCCACAAACTGTCTCACTGGTAATAGTTTCTGCTGAGGCATAGAACTGTAGTCAAACCCAATACCTTTAGAATCTCCAGGTTTCTGTCCTATTTCCAGAATTTCGTCTAAAGCATCAGTACCTTTGTTCATCATCCGCAGTTGCTTGTTCATATTGCCAATCTTGGAAGTAAGTAAGATAACCTCATCATTGAGGTCTGAGTTTATTTTCAGAAGTTTGTCTTTCTCAGCTTGCAGGAGAGCGATGGTCCCTTTTTGTTTTTCTAAAGTTTTACAAACTTCCTCACTTTTGAGATATAGCTCCTTGTAAGAATCAGCCAGTTCATCATATGTTAGCTCTTCATCACTAGATTCATTGTCAGATGTGCACACTCCAGTCAAGGCATTCACATGTTTTGCAGTTTCAGGTTCTTCTTCTGATTCATCCTCATCAGTCCAAGACACAGTCATCACCTTCTTTTGTTTCTTCAGATACGTTGCACACTCAGTTCTGATGTGACCAAATCCTTCGCATTCATGGCATTGCACCCCTTTGCTTTGATTGATTTTGTCATCAGTTCTAGGTTTCCTCTGATTGTTGACATTTTTATAGATGCTGCGACTGTTGTCCGGAGCATTTGTCCTAGGGCGTCTGTCCATCCTCTTCACAACTTTATTAAATTGTTTGCCCAACAACACAATATCTTCAGAGATGCTCTCATCAGTATCTAAATTACTCTCCACATCATCTTCATCAGTGTTGGAGATGAAAGCAATGTTCTTGTCTTTCTTTTCAGATCTTTCATTAACCTTTAATTCAAAAGTTTGGAGAGATCCAATCAACTCATCAACTTTCATATCTCCAATATCTTGGGCCTCCTCGATAGCACATACTTTCATATCAAATTTCTTAGGCAGGGACCTGAGAATTTTGCTTACCAGTTTTTCATCGGATATCTTTTCCCCCAAGGATTCAAAAGTGTTAGCATATTCTAGCACATTCATGTGAAAGTCATGAACACTCTCTCCTTCTTTCATTCTCAAATTCTCAAACTGTGTTGTTAGCAGTTGTAGCCTTGACTTCTTGACCTTTTGAGTACCTTCATGAGCTGTTCTTAGGATATCCCAAGCTTCCTTGGCAATAGTACATTGTTTAATCAACCTGAACATGTTCTTGTCAACACCATTAAACAAAGCATTCAGGGCTTTAGAGTTTCCAATAGCTGCAGTGTCTTCTTCTGTAGACCACTCCTCTTCTGGTTTCAACTCATCAGTATCAACATTATTCGCATCTTTTATTTTAGGAGGGACCCATGCCTTGATCACAGCCTTCCAAGCTCTGCTGTCTAGAGATTTCAAGAAAGCTGTCATGCGTGATTTCCAAATGTCATAGTTTGACCCATCCAACAAGGGTGGTCTGTTCACCAGTCCTCCTTCTTTATCCATTGAGCCAGAAACTTCTTTCCCTGGAGCTCACCCACACAGAACAGGGTGCCTGCTCTGATGCCAATTGAAATTCCTGGCAACCTGACTGAAATATGCTGTGCACAATGTTGGCACAACTGTCCGAGCGCGTGTCTACTCAGAACTACAATTAAAATAGCACAACGTAACAAAGCACAAATTAAAAGGAACACAGCGGAAATAAAAAGTACACAGAGAGTTTGTTAACCCAATTCGGAGCAACTCTCCTACTCTGGGGGATACCAATCCAGGAATGATTCCACTATTATAGTTCTAGTGAAAAGACCAACGCAGACACACTACTTGACCTTGCACCTAGACCCTACCAGTGGCAACTCTATCTAGGAACTCCTAGATATGAGACCCCGTCTCAATTCCTACGAACAACACACACTGTATTGTTATCAAACACACAAAACATAAAACACAACCAAGAGAAACACACGCTAATAACACATACTCACTCCGTACTTAAAAGCTTAGGAGCAGCTTACAAATTACAACTCAAAACAAACTCAGTCCTTAGCTTGAATCAGGGAGATACAAGCAAGGCTCACAATTAACAAACAAAACCCTAAAAACCTTAAAACACACGCTTTGCTAACACACACGGTTTTTAGTTACCCTACTAGGGTTTGCCTTCATGAATATATAGTACTGAAATACCACGGGTCTGGGCTTCAAAATAGAGCATGGACATTGTCCGGTCCAGCTGAAACAATCTTCTAGAAATAATAAAAAGCTTCCAAATATAGAATGATATCTTGTAGAACAAATAGCAAGGCAAAATAAAACTTCAAGCAAATCTTCAATCAGATACACGCGCCTTGATCAGCAAGCTAGAGGAAAATAAATCTTCAAGCAAATCTTTGGAAGATTGCGTACACAAATATAAAGCGCTAGCTTGCGCGAAAAACACAAGTTACGTAAAGCTGTTCCATATGCTACCGCATCTGTCCCAGCAACTGGCTAGTAGCTGTTTTTGCAAAATGTAGCCAATCTACAAAAACCCTACACCAGCAGTGTCAACTCATTGAGGATTGCTCTGTGGTGTTCTTCTCTTCCATCCTTTTCCTTCCTTCATCAAACCCACAAGCAGCTGATCACATTCTTGTTGACCTGATGGCTAGTTTTGGGGTAACCTCCTTCGTTGCACATCACAAATTTTTGGAGATATCAATCCCAACACACGGTTTATATTGTGAGGATTGTAGTCAATCATCTTTCCTCTCACTTCATACACATACTCTTGTTGTTTTTGGTCAAAAGTGTTTATGTAAAATTCTAACGCAATTGACTTACTGCTTGATTTAGTAACCATGTTGTTGAGACCTTCCCAACCCTTTGCCCCAATCGTTGCTTCAAAAGTTTTATGCCCAGTCAGGTTGGTGAAATCAAAACCCCTTTCTCCGACGAAATCAAATTCCTTGATCACTTGATATCTCTCCTCTGCCTCTGGAGATTCAAATCTTTGGTAAGATGTAGGTTGGGTAGGAGGGTTAGGCGGAGAAATGGATGAAGTTGCCTCTGGTTCAGTCCCCCTTCTTCTTTTGGCTATGTTTGTGTTTCTGGAAGTTTTGGGTGCCATTTGTGGATGTTTGGAATGAAATGGGTAGAATTTGATGTTGGGTATTGTTTGTGAAGAGGAGAAGATGATTATGGTGTTTGAAAATGGTAGAATTATGTGGTTTTTATGAAAGGATGTGTGTGTTGGTGAAAATTTGGCAGAGCTTCGCTTTAATTTCGTGATAGGAAATGAGAGATTCAACCTAGTATATATAGGCACAGCAAAAATCATGCTCCGATGCCTCTCCATCTTGCCATGATCTGAGTTGTAACGATAAGATTTTGAAAAGTTTTTGAAACATCGTAGCACGAGTTGACCATATCGTGCTACGATTTTTTTCCAATCAAATATGTTATGCAGGTCTCAAAAATTGTAGCCCAATTTGGTGACATCGTGCTCCAATTTTTTAGAATGTTTGACTCTTCTATTGACCAATAATCGCAGTACGATCTGAGTACATCGTGCCACGATTTTTTTCGAATGGAACTGCTCAATTTCTGAGTGAAATCGTGCCACGATGCTCATAAATCGTGCCATGATTTTCTGTGGACTTCAACCTTTTGACACTTGGAAAAATATTTCCCCCACACTTATCTGAATATTTTTTTATACTGAGAGTAAAATTTACCTGAACTCGGTGGGTTGCCTCCCACTTAGTGATTCTTTACCGTCCCTAGCTTGACTTCAAACAACCTTTACAGGTTTGTTAGTGTAACAACCCGATTTTTAGGATTTATTTATTTAATTGTTTATGTGTGTTTAATTGTTTATTTTGGTGATTTATTGAATTTTGGGAGTTGAAGGGTATTTTAGTAATTTGAAAGTTAGTGACATATTTGAAATATGTTAGAAGTTCAAAATTTGAATATTTGAAAATAGTGGTGTATAAGTAATAGGGGGTTTAAGTGAAGTAAAAATGTAGAGAAACATATTGTGAGTTAATCGTAACAAACCTTATTTTATTTTAAAAGGTAACCAACTTTGTTTTAAAATATATATTTGAAATCATAACAAAATTGTAACAAACCTAATTAGTGGGATAACAAACCCTAGAAACCTATTATAAATACATTAGTTAGTGGTGAGTGAATTAGGTTATTCATTATTCACAAAACTTTTGAGAGGCAAGAGAGAGAGATAGAGAGAAGAGGCTTGGAGAAGAGGAAAGCTAGAGAATCAAAGTGGAAGGAGAGGATTGCACTAAGAATAGCAAGAATAGCGAGCAAACTAAGGTAAGATGGGAGATTATGATTAACATATGGGTTTAAGAAGCAATTGCGTGTTTGGGAGCTTTTAGATTATAACTTAATTTTATGAATCATGATTAATTGTGTTGATTTTCGTGGTCTTTGTTGATGACTGAATTGAATATGTGTTAAATTGTTGATTTCATGCTTTTACTTCGTCAAAACTCATGTTTGATTTTGTTAATTATGAACTTTGTGAAATTTGGTGAAATTAATGAATAACATGATAATTGGTGTTGTTTATGATTAATTGAATTGATTATGAGTATGATTATATATTTTGGTTATGAAATTATGAGGTTATATTGTTTAGGTTAAGTTGGGATTATGATGGTTGTTGTTTATGTGAAAATTGCTTAAATTGGTGAATTTGAATGAATTATTGACATAATTGATTTTAAGTTGATTTATGTTGTTAATTATGTGCTTATGAACATGTTGATGTGATTACAAAGTTGGAATTGTTGTTGTACAAATCTGTTTGGGATTTTAAGTTGTTTTGGAAAAAACAAATGGGTTTTTGAGACGAACTTTGAAAATTAACCGAAAATCTTGTGAAATTCATATCAATTGATGTTTTGTTGTGTAAGCATTGATTAATTTGAGTTTATTGATCATGGTTAATATCTGTAAATTGATTTTGGGTTGATGAGGATCAAAAATGGGATTTTTGGGCGAGTTTTAAGGGATTCCGTAGCCGTAGCAACCACTGACAGCAACAACTTTTTCTGTTATGTCCCTTTTTCACTAGTATCTGTTTTGAATTAGGTTTCGGTGTAAACATGAAAGTTGTAGATATGGATGTTAGATTTCAACTGCCTTTGGTTGCATTTCATTTAGATTTCTAGAACCTGAGTTATGATCAAAATAACTGACATAGGTCATGACACATTTTTCGACTCACAACAACAGTTTTGATGTTCTATCCCTTTTTTCACTAGTTTCAGTTTTGAACTAGGTTTTAATATAAAGATGAAAGTTGTAGATATGGATGTTAGCTTTCAATTACCGTTGGTTCGACTTAATTTTGATTTCTAGAACTTGAGTTATGATGAA
The DNA here is from genome assembly GCA_018208015.1 of Medicago ruthenica. NCBI lineage: Eukaryota > Viridiplantae > Streptophyta > Magnoliopsida > Fabales > Fabaceae > Medicago > Medicago ruthenica. The sequence goes on along the minus strand of CM031376.1, from coordinate 71,794,162 downwards.
AATACTACACATAGGTCATGACACGTTTTTTGTGAAACTTTCGCATACTTTTTTTCAATGTATCTTAAAAGATCCTTAAAATTAATATCAAGTGTAAGGAATCATTTAGAGTTAATAAATGATTAGGTAATTATGAATTTGCGATCTTTAATGATGTTAGGTGTAGTTTGTGTGATTAAATCATGAATCTTAGATTATGAGAATTTTGAAGATTGTAAATACTTGATGTTGTGATGGTTGTGATGTGTTGCTGTTTACACATGATATTGATAATGCTATTGATGATATTGAATGATGTGTGATAATGATACATGTTATGTGTTAAGTGATGATGTTTGAGTAAATGATGATGATGTTTAATTACTTGAGTTGATGTGTGGCCTTAGTGATTTGATAATGCGTTAGGTAATGATTTGGTGATGATATGTTATATGACGGAGTGAATTGTATAACAAATGGTGAGCGTATTTGGTGAGCATTGTCGAGTCTCTTTGTGGGTCCATGCATTCATAAGTCAGTCTGGTGTGGTGTGTGGTGATTTCATTGCGGGGTTTTAAGATCTCGGGGATTTAATTGGCGATTGTATGATGAATTCATTGCGGGGTTTTAGATCTCGAGGAGTTCATCGGTGGCGGTACCGTAAAACATATAGAGTCGTGTTAGGTGCATTACATTCATAGAAGTCGTGTTTGGTAATGTTTTGGTGTAAATTTGTGCATTAAGGTGGTAAATGCTTAATTGATAAGTTCTTGTGATTGTAATTGAATTGTAAATGAATTGATGATACTTGATGAATCTTGAGTGTTTGATATATGATTGAAAATTGTGATTGAGATTATAATTGAATATGAATGTGATATGAATGTTGAATTATGTACCCAAGATTGTTTATTTAAATGTATATTTGATAATTGTTGATGTGGCTTGCCTGACATACATGCGTTTATTATTCCCTTATGTTGAACATATATCTTACCCTCCAGTGGCTTTATTGTCGCCTCATCCTTGAGTGAATCCCTCATGGATGTAGACTTGCAGGTTGAGGAATAGCTTTTTCGTGAACATGACGAGGATGGCATTTGCCTACTCGAGTTTATCTGCTTTGGAGTCTAGCTTAGGAGCTCTGATTAGGACTAGGGGTTTATTTATGTTACACTATGAGATCTTTGGATCAAAACTTGTTGAGATGATATGTTAATTTATATGTTATGACCGAGACATGACAATTGCTTTGATGTTAATTTTGTTTTATTCTGCTGCGATGTGATTTAATTGATGAAGTTTTTATCATAAATATTTGATATGAGACGTATGTTGAATTAGTAAAGTTCCAGTGAAGGATAAATGCTTGATTTATCTTTATATTTATTTTCTCAGGGATTGGGGCTTTACAACTTGGTATCAGAGCAGGTCGGTCTAGTCCAGACCAACACTTGGTGATTATCCTATTGTATGCGACATGAATGTGAATACTGTCGATACTTGTTCTTTCTAGTTAGGTGGTTCTAATGCGTTAAGTTTAAGAGTGGTCTTCGTCCTGTGAATTTTGGTGATGTGGATTTTAACCTGAATTTGGTTTGTTTACCTTTTGAGCATATGGATGTAATTTTTGGAATGGATTGATTGCTAACTTTTGGTGTTAACATTAACTGTTTAACCAAGAGTGTGACTTTTCCTATGCCGGAGGAGCGTGATGTAGGGAAGTTTTTGTCTACAAGGTAAGTAGGAGCGTCATTGGACGGAACGACTCAAGTGAGTTTGCAGATGTTTTTTCAGATGACATTACTGACTTCCCTCGGAGAGAGAAGTAGAATTTGTGATTGATGTTGTACCTGAAACTATTCCTATATCAGCGCCGTCGTATCAGATGTTTGCTTCTGAGTTGGGTGAGCTAAAGAAATAGTTGGAAGATTTGTTAGAGAAGAAGTTCATCAGGCCGAGTGTTTTGCCGTGGGGAGCGCTAGTGTTGTGGGTCAAGAAGAAAGATGGTAGCAAAAGGTTGTGTGTGGATTATCGACAGTTGAACAAGGTGACCATTAAGAACAAATATCCTCTTCCAAGGATAGATGATCTGATGGATCAGTTGGTTGGTGCTTAGGTGTTTAGTAAGATCGATTTGAGATCCGGATATCACCAGATAAGGGTGAAGTCGGAGGAAGTGCCTAAGACTGAGTTTCGAATGAGGTATGGACACTATGAGTATTCTGTGATGCCATTTGGTGTGACTAATGCACTCGGTGTCTTCATGGAATACATGAATAGGATTTTTCATCCTTAGTTGGATCAGTTTGTGGTGGTGTTTATAGACGATATCTTGGTATATTTGAAGTATGAAGATGAGCATACATGACATTTAAGGATCATGTTGCATACTTTGAGAGAGAGGAAGTTGTATGCCGAGTTATCGAAGTGTGAGTTCTGCTGCAAGAAGTAAGTTTTCTTGGTCATGTTATTTCTAGAGGTGGAATAACAGTTGATCCGTCGAAAGTTGATGCGGTGTTGCAGTGGGAAACTCTGAAATCTCTTTTTGATATTAGAAGCTTTTTGGGTTTGGCCGGTTATTATCGAACGTTTCTTGAAGGATTTTTGAAGTTGGCTTTGCCGTTGACGTATTTGACTTGTAAGGGACAAGCTCTTGTGTGGGATTCGAAGCGTGAAGAAAGTTTCCAAGAGTTGAAGAAGAGGTTGACGACTGCGCCTGTTTTGATTTTGCCAAATGTGAAGGATTCTTTTGTGGTGTATTGTGACGCATCAAAGATGGGTTTAGGCGATATGCTTATGCAAAGTGGTCAAGTAGTGGCGTACGCAATCGATGCAGTTCACAGTTCATGAGAGGAATTATCTGACCCACGATTTGGAATTAGCGGCAGTAGTGTTTGCCCTTAAGATTTGAAGGCATTATCTCATTGGTTCGAAGTTTGAGGTGTTTAGTGATCATAAGAGTTTGAAGTACCTGTTTGATCAGAAGGAGTTGAATATGAGGCAGAGGCGTTTGATGGAATTCTTGAAGGACTATAATTTTCAGTTGAGTTATCACCCCAGTAAGGCGAATGTAGTAGTGGATGCTTTGAGTAGGAAGTCGTTGCACATGTCGGTGCTTATGGTGAAAGAGTTGGAGTTGATTGAGCAGTTCTGAGATCTGAGTTTGGTGAGTGAGCTGACTCCGAATGGCGTGAAGTTAGTGATGTTGAAGCTAATGAGTAACATTCTTGAAGAGATCAAAGAGGGTCAGGAAGTGGATTTGCAGCTTGTGGATCGTTTGGTGTTAGTTAACCAAGGCAAGGAGGTAGACTTTGGATTGGATGAGAGTGGTGTTCTGAGATTTCGTGGTCGAGTTTGTGTTCCGGATGTACCCGAGCTGAAGCGTAAGATTTTTGAAGAAGGATATCGGAGTAGTTTGAGTATTCATCCTGGAGCGACGAAGATGTATCAAGATCTGAAGAAGTTGTTTTGGTGGCCAGAAATGAAGAAGGATATTGCTGAATTTGTTTATGCTTGTTTAGTTTGTCAGAAGTCTAAGGTTGAACATCAGAAGCCGTCTAGAATGATGCAACTGTTGTTTGTGCCGGAGTGGAAGTGGGATAGCATTTCTATGGATTTTGTGAGTGGTTTGCCGAAGACTGCGAAGGGTTGCGATTCGATTTGGGTGATTGTCGATTAGTTGGCAAAATCAGCGCATTTTATTCCGATCAAGGTTAGTATGTATTTGGCGAAGTTGGCCGAGATCTTTATTGAGCAGATTGTGAAGTTGAATGGTATTCCGTCTAGCATTGTGTCAGATAGAGATCCGAGGTTCACGTCGAAGTTTTGGCAGAGTTTGCAAGAAGCTTTGGGGACTAAGTTGAGATTGAGTTCTGCTTATCATCCTCAAACTGATGGTCAATCGGAGAGGACTATTCAGTCTTTGGAAGATTTGTTGAGAGCTTGTGTTTTGGAGCAAGGTGTAAGTTGGAGTGAATGTTTACCGTTAATTGAGTTTACCTACAACAACAATTTTCATTCGAGTATTGGTATGACACCTTTTGAAGCATTGTACGGTAGGAGATGTAGAACGCCGTTGTGTTGGTTTGAGTCAGGCGAGGGTGCTTTGATTGGACCGGAAGTAGTTCAGCAGACTACGGAGAAGGTTAAGATGATTCAGGAGAAGATGAATGCATATCAGAGTAGGCAGAAGAGTTATCATGATAAGAGGAGGAAGGATATTGTGTTTCAAGCCGGAGATCATGTGTTTTTGAGAGTGAATCCAGTTACGGGCGTTGGGAGATCTTTGAAGTTGAAGAAGTTGACGCCGCGTTTTGTTGGACCTTATCAGATTGTGGAGAAAGTTGGAGCCGTAGCGTATCGGATTGCGTTACTGCCGTCGTTGTCGAATCTTCATGATGTGTTTCATGTGTCTCAGTTGCGGAAGTATGTGTGTGATCCGTCGCATTTGATCCAAATGGAGGATTTGGAAGTAAGAGAGAATTTGACCATTGAGACTATGCCGATGAATATCAAGGGACGAGAGGTTAAGAAGTTGCGTGGAAAAGAGATCGTTTTAGTAAAAGTGATTTGGGAAGGTCCTACGGGAGAGAGCATAACTTAGGAGTTGGAGAGTAAGATGAAGGAGTCGTATCCGGAGTTGTTCCCTTCAGGTAATTTCCGAGGACGGAAATTATTTTTTGGGGGTAGAGTTGTAACAGCCCGATTTTTAGAATTTATTTATTTAATTGTTTATGTGTGTTTAATTGTTTATTTTGGTGATTTATTGAATTTTGGGAGTTGAAGGGTATTTTAGTAATTTGAAAGTTAGTGACATATTTGAAATATGTTAGAAGTTCAAAATTTGAATATTTGAAAATAGTGGTGTATAAGTAATAGGGGGTTTAAGTGAAGTAAAAATGTAGAGAAACATATTGTGAGTTAATCGTAACAAACCTTATTTTATTTTAAAAGGTAACCAACTTTGTTTTAAAATATATATTTGAAATCATAACAAAATTGTAACAAACCTAATTAGTGGGATAACAAACCCTAGAAACTTATTATAAATACATTAGTTAGTGGTGAGTGAATTAGATTATTCATTATTCACAAAACTTTTGAGAGGCAAGAGAGAGAGATAGAGAGAAGAGGCTTGGAGAAGAGGAAATCTAGAGAATCAAAGGGGAAGGAGAGGATTGCACTAAGAATAGCGAGGAAACTAAGGTAAGATGGGAGATTATTGTAACACCCGGGTCCCTCACACTGGACCCGCGATGTCACTCACGACCTTCTCCACCCCCCATGTGGAGTTTTTGCCTTCCGTGGGAATCGAACTCCGTACCTGAGGCTTAAGTACAAGTTCCTTGCATTCCCACTACAAATTGAGCTACTAGCTCAATTGGTAGTGGGAATGCAAGGAACTTGTACTTAAGCCTCAGGTACGGAGTTCGATTCCCACTGAAGGCAAAAACTCCACACGGGGGGTGGAGAAGGTCGTGAGTGACATCGCGGGTCCAGTGTGAGGGACCCGGATGTTACAAAAGGTAGTGGGAATGCAAGGAACTTGTACTTAAGCCTCAGGTACGGAGTTCGATTCCCACGGAAGGCAAAAACTCCACATGGGGGGTGGAGAAGGTCGTGAGTACATCGCGGCGGGGTCAGCCCAGTGTGGGGTGTGGTGAGCCGTCGGATGTTACAAAAAAAAGGCGCCTTTTTTTGTAACACCCGGGTCCCTCACACTGGACCCGCGATGTCACTCACGACCTTCTCCACCCCCCGTGTGGAGTTTTTGCCTTCCGTGGGAATCGAACTCCGTACCTGAGGCTTAAGTATAAGTTCCTTGCATTCCCACTACCAATTGAGCTAGTAGCTCAATTGGTAGTGGGAATGCAAGGAACTTGTACTTAAGCCTCAGGTACGGAGTTCGATTCCCACGGAAGGCAAAAACTCCACACGGGGGGTGGAGAAGGTCGTGAGTGACATCGCGGGTCCAGTGTGAGGGACCTGGGTGTTACAATTATGATTAACATATGGGTTTAAGAAGCAATTGCGTGTGTGGGAGCTTTTAGATTATAGCTTAATTTTATGAATAATGATTAATTGTGTTGATTTTCGTGCTCTTTGTTGATGACTGAATTGAATATGTGTTAAATTGTTGATTTCATGCTTTTACTTCGTCAAAACTCATGTTTGATTTTGTTAATTATGAACTTTGTGAAATTTGGCGAAATTAATGAATAACATGATAATTGGTGTTGTTTATGATTAATTGAATTGATTATGAGTATGATTATATATTTTGGTTATGAAATTATGAGGTTATATTGTTTGGGTTAAGTTGGGATTATGGTGGTTGTTGTTTATGTGAAAATTGCTTAAATTGGTGAATTTGAATGAATTATTGACATAATTGATTTTAAGTTGATTTATGTTGTTAATTATGTGCTTATGAACATGTTGATGTGATTAGAAAGTTGGAATTGTTGTTGTACAAATCTGTTTGGGATTTTAAGTTGTTTTAGGAAAAACAAATTGGTTTTTGAGACGAACTTTGAAAATTAACCGAAAATATTGTGAAATTCATATCAATTGATGTTTTGCTGTGTAAGCATTGTTCAATTTGAGTGTATTGATCATGGTTAATATCTGTAAATTGATTTTGGGTTGATGAGGATCAAAAATGGGATTTTTGGGCGAGTTTTAAGTGATTCCCGTAGCCGTAGCAACCACTGACAGCAACAACTTTTTCTGTTACGTCCCTTTTTCACTAGTTTCTGTTTTGAATTAGGTTTCGGTGTAAACATGAAAGTTGTAGATATGGATGTTAACTTTCAACTGCAGTTGTTTGGATTTCATTTAGATTTCTAGAACCTGAGTTATGATCAAAATACTAGACATAGGTCATGACACATTTTTCGACTCATAACAACAGTTTTGATGTTCTATCCCTTTTTTCACTAGTTTCTATTTTAAACTAGGTTTTAATGTAAAGATGAAAGTTGTAGATATGGATGTTAGCTTTTAAATGCCGTTGGTTCGACTTAATTTTGATTTCTATAACTTGAGTTATGATCAAAATACTACACATAGGTCATGACACATTTTTCGTGAAACTTTCGCATACTTTTTTTCAATGTATCTTGAAAGATCCTTAAAATTAATATCAAGTCTAAGGAATCATTTATAGTTAATAAATGATTAGGTAATTATGAATTTGCGATCTTTAATGATGTTTGGTGTAGTTTGTGTGATTAAATCATGAAACTTAGATTATGAGAATGTTGAAGATTGTAAATACTTGATGTTGTGATGGTTGTGATGTGTTGCTGTTTACACATGATATTGATAATGCTATTGATGATGCTATTGATGATGATATTTATGATGATATTGATGATGCTATTGATGATGCTACTGATGATATTGAATGATGTGTGATAATGATGCATGTTATGTGTTAAGTGACGATGTTTGAGTAAATGATGATGATGTTTAATTACTTGTGTTGATGTGTGGCCTTAGTGATTTGATAATGTGTTAGGTAATGATTTGGTGATGATATGTTATATGACGGAGTGAATTGTATAACAAATGGTGAGCGTATTTGGTGAGCATTGTCGAGTCTCTTTGTGGGTCCATGCATTCATAAGTCAGTCCGGTATGGTGTGTGGTGATTTCATTGCGGGGTTTTAAGATCTCGGGGATTTCATTGGTGATTGTATGGTGAATTCATTGCGGGGTTTTAGATCTCGAGGAGTTCATCGGTGGCGGAACCGTAAAACATATAGAGTCGTGTTAGGTGCATTACATTCATAGAAGTCGTGTTTGGTAATGTTTTGGTGTAAATTTGTGCATTAAGGTGGTAAATAATGCTTAATTGATGAGTTCTTGTGATTGTAATTGAATTGTAAATGAATTGATGATACTTGATGAATCTTGAGTGTTTCATATATGATTAAAAATTGTGATTGAGATTATAAATGAATATGAATGTGATATGAATGTTGAATTATGTACCCAAGATTGTTTATTTAAATGTATATGTGATAATTGTTGATGTGGCTTGCCTGACATACATGCGTTTATTATTCCCTTATGTTGAGCATATATCTTACCCTGCAGTGGTTTTATTGTCGCCTCATCCTTGGGAGAATCCCTCGTGGATGTAGACTTGCAGGTTGAGGAATAGCTTTTTCGTGAACATGACGAGGATGACATTTGCCTACTCGAGTTTATCTGCTTTGGAGTCTAGCTTAGGAGCTCTGATTAGGACTAGGGGTTTATTTATGTTATACGATGAGATCTTTGGATCAAACCTTGTTGAGATGATATGTTAATTTATATGTTATAACCGAGACATGATAATTGCTTTGATGTTAATTATGTTTTATTCCACTGCGATGTGATTTAATTGATGAAATTTTTATCATAAATATTTGATATGAGACGTATGTGGAATTAGTAAAGTTCCAATGTAGGATAATGCTTGATTTATCTTTATATTTATTTTCTTCGGGATTGGGGCTTTACAGTTAGCACAAATCCCACCCTTTCTTTGGGTAGGTCACCTCCAAGATAGGGCTTAAGTCTTTGCCCATTTACCTTAAACCTTCTCTCTCCATCTGGTGTCATTACTTCAACATCTCAGTATTGGGACAGATTCTTTACTATGAATGGCCCTGACCACTTGGATTTCAACTTCCCTGGAAACAACTTTAACCTGTAATTTAACAGCAGATCTGGTTGCCCAACATAAAACTCCCTAGAAATAAGGTTTCTATCATGATACCTCTTAGTTCTTTCCTTGTATATCAGCGCATTTTGATACGCTTGCAACCTCATCTCTTCTAACTCATTTAGTTTCAGGAGCCTTTTTCTACCAGCTAGAGTTTGATCAAAGTTTAGAAATTTTATAGCCCATTAGGCTTTGTGTTCTAACTTGACTGGTAAATGACACGCTTTCCCATAAACTAATTGATGGGGAGATAAACCATTGAGTGTTTTAACAGCAGTTTTATACGCCCAGAGTGCATCATCCAATTTCTTTGACCAATCTTGTCTGGATGATGCCACAATTTTCTCTAGGATTTGTTTCAGTTGCCTATTCGACACTTCTACTTGCCCACTGGTCTGCGGGTGATAGGGAGTAGCCACTTTATGCTTAACATTATATTTTGCAAGAACACTCTCTAAGAATTTGTTGCAAAAGTGCTTCCCCCCATCACCGATCAAGACCCTAGGGGTTCCAAACCTATGAAAGACATTTTGCTTTAAAAAATTTACAACAGTGTGGGCATCATTAGCCACACAAGCAACGTCTTCCACCCATTTGGTAACATAATCAACACACATAAGGATATATAGATTAGAATAAGAGGATGGAAATGGTCCCATGAAATCAATGCCCCTACAGTCAAAAGGTTCAACCTCAAGAATTCCATTGAGGGGCATCTCATTCCTCTTAGTGATGTTACCTGTCCTCTGACCCTTGTCACAGTGTCTGACGAATTCTTGACAATCCTTAAATAATGTTGGACACCAAAAGCCACTTTGTAACACCTTAGATGCGGTCCTTTCACCGCTGTAATGGCCTCCATAAGCTGAGCTATGGCAGTGCCACATTATGTTTTTTATCTCCTCACCTGCAACACACCTACTTACAAACCATCCGATTTAGTTCTAAACAAATACGAGTCATCCTACACATAGAAGTTGGACTCCTTAAAGAATTTCTTCTTTTGTTGGTAAGTGAAATCCTCGGAAATCAAGTTTTCGGCCTTAAAATTAGCCATATCCGCAAACCATGGCCTTTCTGACACCATAAAGACACGTTCATCTGGGAATTCGGCATCAATAGCCTTCTCCTTTTGGGTGACCCTCTTGTTCTCCAACCTAGGCAGGTGATCAGCCACCACATTCTCCACTCCTTTCTTATCTCTAATCTCTAAATCAAACTCTTGTAACAAAAGAATCCATCTCAGCAACCAGGGTTTAAAGCCCCCCTTTGTCAACAAGAACTTCAATGTTGCATTATTTGTGAAAATAATAACCTTAGAACCAATGAGATAAGAACGAAATTTTTCCAATGCAAATATTATGGCAAGCAATTCTTTTTCTATTATTGTTGAATAATTGATTTGGTTTTCATTTAAAACCTTGCATGCGTAATGTCGCGGTGATTTTCGGAGATCAAACTATTGATTAGCGTTGACTCACTAATTTTATTTCACGACTGAACTTTTAATTTTTCAAAAGAAAATGGGAAAAAGTTCTAAATTACCACAATTTTAAAGATTAGGGTTCGGGGGTTAGTTACGTTTAGGGAAGGTGTTAGCACCCTAAACGTTCGTAGTACTCTACGAGAACCTCTTGATTTTATTTATTTATTTGGGCTATAACTTGCTTATTTTTTAAAAGAAAGAAAAGAATGAATTAGATTAGTGAGGAAAAATAAAATGTTTTTTTTTTTTTTGTATTTTTTATGATTTGGAAGGACAAGGTCCTCTGCCTACGTACCCGTGAGGGATCAAAACCTCGTAGTTCGGGGTAAAAAATGACGTTTGATTTGTTTGATGTTTTTTATTAGTTTTTAAAAAAAGTTTTAAAGATAAAATAAAAGCCAAGTGGCAAAATGGGATTGGTTTGTGTTTCTTGATTTTGAAAATGGTTAAAGTGTAATTAAAGTGGATTAATGATTATTTAAAGAAAATAAAAGAAAAAAAAACGGACACTTGATTGAAAATCAAGGTTTATTTAGAAAAGATTTTTTTGTTTTGATTATTTGCATTTTTTTGTTATTTTTGGAATATGGATTAAGACTAAAACGAAACTAAAAGCTAAACGCGAGGAAATTCCGTGGTGACGTTGGATCACCGCGAAACCCTTTGGAAATTAATCTAACCTAATATTTTTGTATATTTTTTTTTTGAATAGCGAAATAAATAAAAATAAATAAAAGACGTAAAGCAGAATAAATAAAGTGTGGTGTCAGTGCATATTCTCATTTATATTTACATGGGTCCTAAATACATTCTAATCGAAATAAAAAAGAAATGACAAAACAATAAATAAAGGGAATTGCAAATGCATGACAATAAATATGCTAGAATAAAAACTAAAATGAAAATGCATGAAATAAAAGGAAAATAAATAAATATAAAAATGCATGATGTGCTAAAAAAAAAAAAAAAAGCAATAAAATGCATGTCAAATAAATAAAGACTAAAACTAAATGCAAAAAAAAGAAATGAGAATCAAAAGAAGAAAAGAAATAAAAGAAAGAAGAGGGTGCAGGGAGTAATAGGGGGATTTCAGGAAGTGATCAGAAAGAAGGGAAGAGGAAAGGAAAATTGGGCCGCAGATGGGCTATAGCTGGGCTGAGGGAGAAGAGAAAGAAAATCAGATCGGTTCGGTTCAAGTGAACCGAACCGGTTCAGGGTTTACATAAAATAGCCAAAGGGGCAGATTTTTTCATTTTTCAATCTTCTTTCTCTCTCTTCTCCCCTTCATCTCTTCACTCCTCTCTGATCTCCCTCTTTCTCTTATGCGATTTTTTCTTTTTTTTTTTACCACAAAATCAAAAAAACCTAGATCTAAAAAAAAGAAAACCTTCACCTCTCTTTCTTTGGATTCGGACCTGATTTTGTATTGGTTGGTTTTCGGTTTTGGGGGAAAACGTGAAGCTTGGCCGGATGTGGGTGAGTGGAGGGAGGCCGGTTGTGAGCGATAGTGGGGAGGGGTGTGCGGCTGAGGGTGGTTTTGTGGTGGGGAAGGAGTGGCTGGCCGAGTGGTTAAAGGAGGGTTGCGTGTGTGTGTCTTTGATGAGGTGTGGAGGGCTGTGCTGTTGGGATTTTGGGGAGGAGATGGGGGTAGTGAAAAAAACGTGAGTTGTGGGTGGTATGATTGTTTGTGGGTGTGTGAGAGAGTTAGGTTGCTGCTGGGTTGTATGGGGGAGAAGGGCTATTGGTGTTGTGTTGTTGTTGTGTTGGTTGAGTTTAGGATGATTGGGTGGTTTGATGGCCGAATTGATTAGTAGGAGTGGGGAGATGTTTGGTTTTCAGATTGTTGGGAGAGGGTTTGAGTGGCCGTAGGTGTGGCTTAGGAGTGTTTTGATGGTAGTGGTGATGCTGAGTGGCTTTTGGAAGAAATGTTCCTGATCCAATTTTTCTTTTTTGCGTGTTTTCCCCTTTTTGTGTCTGACCAATTCCCCTTTTAAAACCCTAATTACCATCACTAATGCTCAGTAAATGACAAGTTGACAAAATAATGGCAATAAAACTCAATAAGTGACAACATAAAACACATTAATTTTATGACAAAAGTCTTCTTCCAAAATAAAAATAATAAATAAAAAAAGTCAGCTGATTAAAAAGGTAAAAAGGAAGAGAAAAATAAATAATAAAAATGCTAAATAAAATAACAAATAAAATATTTAAAAGAAAAAAAAATAAAGATAGAAATAATAATAAAAACTAAAAGACGGACTCGGACGAAATTTAAAAAAAAAAAAATGAGGTATTTTAAAATACCTCTGTCGAAATTTCGTCTGAGACGACGAAAAATTCCGAACTAAAAAGACGAGTAAAAAAAATTTTAGGTCAAAAATTGGGGTATGACAGATGCCCCTATTTAAGTCTCTTCGCCCGGAGAATCGAAGAGAAAATCTTTGATTCGACGGGTCGAAGGGACTTAAATACAGAGTACGCCAATTTTGGACCTAACAAAAAATGTGAAATGCTCGTGATGCAAAGGTGAATGCAAGACGGCGAATATGACCTGACTGGGGAATAAAACAAAACAAAAGGATACCCGAGTTTGTTAAAGCAAGGGATCCGACTCCACTGGGGAATAACATAGTTTCACTGGGGAAAGGGATCAACTATCGTATTGACAGCTGAGAAAGGAAATATGATATGGGAAAAGACACCGACCACAAACTGCCCATTTGTAGAGCTTGCCATTTGAGATAAAGACGGAAATTAAAAGTAACATGCCACTGACGACGAGAAACAAAGGTGAATGTAAATGTTGGATGAAAGGTGAACGCTGGATGAAGGATAAATGCTGGATGAAAGATAAATGCTGGATAAAAGATAAATGTTGGATGAAATATAAATGCTGGATGAAATTTAAAAGCTGGATGAAAGATAAATGCTGGATGAAATGTAAAAGCTGGATGAAATTTAAATGCTGGATGAAACATAAAAGCAGGATGAAACTTAAATGCTGGATGAAATTTAAAAGTAGGATGAAATTTTAAATGCTGGATGAAATATAAAAGCAGGATGAAATTTAAATGCTGGATGAAATTTAAATGCTGGATGAAACATAAAAGCAGGATGAAATTTAAATGCTGGATGAAGGATAAATGTCAGCTGTTCGGGTTATTGCCGAACAAGTCAACTGACGGCAAAAGATTGGATAAATGTCAGCTGTTCGGGTTATTGCCGAACGAGTCAACTGACGACAAAAGATTGGATAAATGTCAGCTGTTCGGGTTAATGCCGAACGAGTCAACTGACGACAAAAGATTGGATAAACGTCAGCTGTTCGGGTTAATGCCGAACGAGTCAACTGACGACAAAAGATTGGATAAACGTCAGCTGTTCGGGTTAATGCCGAACGAGTCAACTGACGACAAAAGATTGGATAAATGTCAGCTGTTCGGGTTAATGCCGAACGAGTCAACTGACGACAAAAGATTGGATAAATGTCAGCTGTTCGGGTTAATGCCGAACGAGTCAACTGACGACAAAAGATTGGATAAATGTCAGCTGTTCGGGTTAATGCCGAACGAGTCAACTGACGACAAAAGATTGGATAAATGTCAGCTGTTCGGGTTAATGCCGAACGAGTCAACTGACGACAAAAGATTGGATAAATGTCAGCTGTTCGGGTTAATGCCGAACGAGTCAACTGACGACAAAAGATTGGATAGGAAAATGCACAAGCTGTTCGTTAAAGAACTGCCGCTTGGCGAAAAAAAACAGGATAAAAGATGCACAAGCTGTTCGTTAAAGAACTGCCACTTGGCATAAAGAGGGTGACATCTCTGGACCAGACACACTGGGGATGACACTTGGGGAAAAAGAGTCACAAATTGTTCACGATTGATTGACATGAAAAGCAAGACTCAGGGTGGTTAATGCAACCATGTATTGAATGATGTTATGTGCATGTTGTATATGCATGAATGTGCATATGCATGAATGTATGAATGCATGAATGATGATGTGACTTGTATGACTGGCATGACTGATTAACTTGTGACTGTATGAAGGACTGACTGGTAAGATTGTACGGAAGACTGACTTGTATGATTGTATGAAAGACTGACTCGTATGATTGTATGAAAGACCGACTTGATGAGACAAGGTTGGACGGATAAGATGGAAAGTGACCCGACGACGCAGTACAAACACTCATCAATCTTCATTGGGGGTGATGCCATTGGGGACATATCAAAACATTGACGGGGTAAGGCCCGATGTCTGCAACAACTGGTGGGGAGCAAACACTTCCTGGGGGAGACGTGTTAATCCATAGACCTGGCAGAAGAACTGGTGTTTCTGTGGTCATGCTTTTTGCTCTTTTTTCCTTTTTGGAATCCCTAACATTTGCCTGGACCGCCTTTTCGGGTTTTCGGTCCACCGGGAATATATTCTTTTGTATGCCCCTAATTTTGCCTGGACCGCCCTTTCAGGTTTTCGATCCACCGGGACGCTCATTTTTGCCTAAGCCGCCCTTTCGGGTTTTCGACTTACCGAGCTCTTTTCCTTTTTCTTTTTCTTTTTTCAAGCAATTGACCATATTCAACCTTCAGAGTTTATCCGTTCTCAGGACAGATGTTGACGCACACTTCACTTATTCATGAGTCCAGAGAGAATGTGTTTGTTGTTTAAGCTTTCCAAAAAATATGTAAAAAGATTTATGATTTTAAAAAAAGTTTTCTTCAAGTACTACCATCAAAAATAGAAGAAATTTTATAAACCGAATAAATGAGAATTCCAAATAAAAGGCACAGGCTCAAATTCATTTAACAGAGTAGTGGCCCGCCAATGGCGTGGCTCCACGGATTTCACAAAGTTTGGAAAATGGTAAATATAAGGGGAAGGTACATTGAACACAATAACCGCTATTCTCCCTAACGACTTTGAATTCCGCCGTTTAGATGCTTCAGATTCAGAGTCTCTTTGACCGCTAACGTGCCCCAAGTGAGTCATGGCCAACCTGATGCAGTTACTTTGTCTTTTGATCCTTAACTTTTGCATAGACCGCCCTTTCGGGTTTTCGATCTATCAGGATGATTATCTTCTGTTTCATGTCTCTAATTTTTGCCTGGACCGCCCTTTCGGGTTTTCAGTCCACCGAGACGCTCATTTTTGCCTAAGCCGCCCTTACGGGTTTTCGACTTACCGAGCTGTTCTTTTGTTTTTAGACAAAGTATTTCTTGACTGCATCGGCATTCACAGGACGAGGAAGTTCATCATCATCCATAGTCGTAAGAGTCATTGCACCACCGGAGCAAGCTCTCTTGACGACATAGGGACCTTCATAATTAGGCGTCCATTTGCCCCTGGAATCGGGTTGAAAAGATAGGATCTTCTTGAGCACAAGACCTCCTTCTTGGAACACACGGGAACTGCCCGTGACACTAAGCATTCATGCGTTTCTCTTCAATCAAGTTTGAACTGATCATATTTGTTTTGACATCATTCAGCCTCTGATAACTTGGGTTCCATTAAAACTCTCATTGATGGAATCTCAATCTCCACAGGGAGTACTGCTTCTATGCCATACACTAAAGAAGAGGGGGTTGCCCCTGTTGAGGTACACACTGAAGTACGATATCCAGGTAAAGCATACGATAACATCCCATGCAAGTCCTTGTAAGTGGTTACCATCTTCTGCACCATCTTTTCGATGTATTTTCTTTCTTTGTTTTTTTTTTTTGCTTTTGTTTGTTGTTTTTTGTTTTTGTTTTTTTTCCTTTTGCAGCTTTGATGGCACCACTCATCTGGGATTTGAACAGGAATACCGTAATGGCAGTTCTTCGGATCCTAAGTTAATCATTTCGAGTGCTTCTTCATGAGGCTGAATGGCTTTCATGTCATACTAATAACTGATATCCCTTCATCCTCCTCCTCTTCAGCTTCGTAAACAGGGAACTCAAAGTCGGGAGAGAGCATAGGGTTACAGTGTTCAACGGGTTTATTTATGTTCAGTCTACATATGATTTGATGATTGATTTTAGAAAAATGAGTGAAAAATGCAGACCTTTTGAAATTGATAACATAAAATATTTTTTGGTTTTTTGTGTTCACCATTTTCCAGAAAAAAAAAACAAAGAATAAAAAGACAGAGTCGAGGACAAAACGACTTGTTTATTTTATGATGGAAATACATGAAGCAAAAAGCCCTACAAAAGTTCACTTTCGTATCGGGCGGAACGAAAGGATTTATATATTATTATTTTTTTTTAAAACGAAAAGCAAAAACAACAAAATATTATTTAGAACAATGAATAGCGGAAGGGACGTCAACAGCGACCCAATTGCGGCGAACTCTGCCATGTGTCACAAAGCTAGCTGCCACCTCCTCCAGGTTGTTTTCAACTGGGTAAGCCTCTGAACAAACTTGCACCATATTAATAGATGCAGTCCCATGATCCGGGTAGTAGATTAGCTTGCACATCGGGACTCGACCCTTTGAAGGATAGGATGTTGGCCTGGATCAACTTTTGGACTTCGGCTTTCAAGGCATAACAATGCTCAACGTCATGACCGGGTGCCCCTTGATGGAAAGCACAAAAAAGATGAGGTCTATACCCCCTTGGCAATCTTTCAGGTACCTTAGGAGGTGCCCTAGTTTGAACAAGATTTTTATCAAGCAAAGCGGGAAGCAACTCTGCATACGCCATGGGGATTGGATCAAAATGGGATATCCGCTGAACCCGATTCTGTTGTCGAGTTGCTGGGGAGCCTGTTGTCGAGGCTGTTGTTGATATTGTTGCCGAGGCCTTTGTTGGGGCTGGAGCTGATTTCTGGATAGCCGAAGTTGGGGTTCCAAAAGAAGTGGGATGAAAACCTTCGTCTGATAGAAATGACATCCCCCATGGGTAAGCTCTAGCCGTGCCGGGCGGTGGAGCAAGTATGGTAGAAGTTGGTAAAGCAAATGAGATTGGCTGCTCAAGAGTAGTGACAGCAGGTTGAGTGTAACATCCGGTGGCTCCCAATGGGCTGGCCTCCCTATCTTTCAAGGGCCGAGATGTACTCATGGTCTTCTCCACCCCCCATGTGGAGTTTTTGCCTTCCGTGGGAATCGAACTCTGTACCTGGGGCCTAAGTACAAGTTCAATGCATTCCCACTACCAATTGAGCTACCCATAATAAGATTGCCTAGGATCTTATACGAGTATTAGAATTTCGTACTGGATACATTAATTTACAATATAAAAGTTCATACAAATATTACAACACACTGTAATATTACACCCAAAGTTAAATACAATTCTCTTGTTACTTGTACAACAAGTATCACAACATATAATACATCCATATAAAACAATCATCCAACATATAACAACAGCACGATCAGTCCGTAGCCTTCTCCTTACCCTTGTTGCGTGCTGATTGCGATCCTGCCTGTGAACCTGCACCAGAAGGAATGGGATGAGACATAATGTCTCAGTGAGCTCTACCCAACCTACTGTTTGGCAACCACAGGGAACCTAGGGTCGCCATGCCTACCTTGGCAATTTAGGGGAATTCTAGAATCGCCAAGTCTTTAACCTGCCTATGACTTTAACTATAATCCATCTTTAACTGTGAACTTTCTATAACTGTAACTATAACTATGAATCATAAAACAAATAAAGTGTTTTATGTTAGCTGTTAGCGTTGAACAAACAATTAATCTGAGTTCGTTTTACGGAGGGCACCCCGGGTGGAGCAACCCCGAGATACGTCTCCCTATGAACCGGTGAAACTCCTATCATATCAGGCTATCACCGGACTCCCTATGAAATTGCATGTGGATAACCCTCTCGGAGAAATCCCATCCGGCGTATCCCGGAGTCTGCTGAACATGCCTATGACTTTGAGTTATTATTATTCTTTGACTTTGATAAATAAATAAATAAATGTATAAATAAATATACATATCTATGACTTTGATCATGCAAACATTCCCTATAATCCTTAACCTTTGACATAGGGTACTCGGCTTATCGTTCTCATAAGCCTACTATAACTGTTAAACATTTCCTATTACACTATATCCTTAAGTGGATAAACTATGATTTGGTCTTCAACCTATAACTCTCATCTCCTATCAAGGATCTCAATGTAACACTATCATATGCCGTCTTAGGTTTGTCTATTCCTTTAACCTTTATACTCATCATGCGTTACCAATCCCGTGTTCATTTTATTCCGTATACGTTATATGCCCTCGGATATGCCCACAATGGTGTTTTTCTCATAAAATAAGGTTTTCATTGTAAGAGGTTATTAAAAGCCTTGCCTAACACGTAAACAGTGCACAGAACGAAGCAGAACAGTCATGAAATGTCTGTTCAACTTCGCTCTGCGAAGTCTACTTCGCTTAGCGAAGGTAGGCAGTGATGCCTCGCCAAACAGTAACCCTGAGTTCGCACTGCGAACGTGTCAGCACAGGAATGGTTCAAAACTTGCTTCTTTTCACCATTTTTGACATAATAAGGCATACCCAAGCGTCATAACAGTATAAGGAACAAATTACAACTATAAATTGAATGATTAACATGTGATTGAACAAGGAATTAGCAAACACAAGGAATTAGGGTAAAACTTTAAACTCTATAACTTACCCATGATGCAAAACATATGAAAACCACTCTAAGAGGGTTCTAACAACCCAAGAGAGCTCACCTATTTCTGGTATCAAGCTAGCCAAGCTTCAACTCTACACTTTCACTTGTGAAATCCTCTTTCCCTTGGTTTTCTATAACTTCTTCTTACTCCAAAATCCAAAACAAGCTTGCTTGGGAGACAAGAATTTATGGAGGAGCTTACTACTTAAAGAGATGATGAGTTGATGAGATGATTAAGGTGAGGGTGGGGGACGAAAATGGAGGAGAAAGGAAGAGCAAAAACCAGATTTTTGTGTGTGTGAGAAATGAGTAGAAAAACTCAACAATTTCATATTTATCCAAATGTCCAATTGCCCTTAATTACGACTATGCCACTGCTTGCAAACGAAGCTTCTAACACGTTTAACTGATACTTCTATGCGGGATATTACACTCTACCCCCCTTAAAGAAATTTCGTCCTCGAAATTTAAAAATTACCTGTAAAAAGATGCGGATAGCTCTCCATCATCTCTGATTCCAATTCCCATGTGGCTTCGCCATAGGGAGAACCTTTCCATATGACTTTAACAATTGGAATCTCTTTATTCCTCAATGCTTTAACATCACGTTCAACAATCCGTTCCGGTTCGGGTCGAAAAGTCAAATCTGATCTTAAGTCGATAGTTTCCAACTCCACTGGTTGATGAGGATCAGGAATGAACTTCCTTAACTGTGAAACATGGAAAACATCATGCAATCCTGACATCGCCGGTGGCAGAGCCAATTGGTAAGCTGCTGGTCCGACTCGTTTAAGTATCTCAAATGGCCCAATAAATCTTGGACTCAATTTCTTAGTTCTGAAAACACCTCGTAATCCTAGCTTAGGGGTAACTCTCAGGAAAACATGATCTCCCACTTCGAACTCTAGAGGTCTTCGCCTCTTGTCCGCATAACTCTTCTGTCGGCTTTGAGCAGTTCTGATCTTATCCTGAATGGATTTAATCTTCAAAGTGGTTTCCTGGATAATCTCAGGTCCCAAAATACTTTTATCTCCAACCTCTGACCAACAAAGCGGTGTCCTACACCTCCTGCCATACAGTGCCTCATAGGGTGCCATTCCAATGCTAGAATGGTAACTGTTATTATACGAAAACTCTATCAAAGGCAGATGATTACTCCAACTTGCTCCATCCTCTAAAATGCATGCACGTAGCATGTCCTCTAACGTCTGAATGGTTCTCTCAGATTGTCCATCCGTTTGAGGATGATGAGACGTACTCAACTTTAACCTTGTTCCCAAAGCCTTCTGAAAAGCCTTCCAAAAGTGAGAAGTAAAGATAGGATCTCTATCTGACACAATGCTGGTCGGAACACCATGTAGTTTCACAATCTCCGCTATGAACAATTCTGCGTACTGAGCAGCCCTATAAGTAGTCCTAACCGGTAAGAAGTGAGCAGACTTAGTTAACCGATCTACAACTACCCAAATTGAATCATGTCCCCGTTGAGTCCGAGGTAACCCGGTCACAAAATCCATAGAGATTTCTTCCCATTTCCACTGAGGGATCTCCAATGGTACAAGCATCCCTGCCGGCCTCTGATGTTCAATTTTCACTTGTTGACACACAATACAACGTGATACAAACTCCGCAATATCAGTCTTCATCCCTGGCCACCAATAATCTTTCTTTAAATCTTGGTACATTTTAGTGGTGCCCGGATGAATACTGAAACTACTCTTGTGTGCCTCTTCTAAAATCAACCTCTTTAAACTAGCGTCATTTGGAACACAAACTCTACCTTCAAACAGCAGAATACCATCCGAAGCCCTTGAAAACTCTGACTGACCAATCCTCCTCTGAAGATCCACATCTGATTCTTGAGCTTGCGCGATTCGGGACCGCAAATCACAAGTGACCTCTAATCTTTGTAACAAGACGCCATCATCCAATTCTGTAACGCTGAGATTAAGATCTCGAAATCTCTCATACAAACCACAGGTATGCATCAGCACTTCTGCTTTAATCAAAGATTTCCTGCTCAAGGCGTCCGCAACTACATTCGCCTTTCCAGGGTGATACTTTAACTCGAAATCAAAATCCTTTAAATATTCCATCCATCTTCTCTGTCTCATGTTCAGTTCCCGTTGGTCGAACAAATACTTTAAACTTTTGTGGTCACTGAACAAATCAAATTGTGCTCCATACAAATGGTGCCTCCACACTTTCAAAGCAAAAACTATTGCCGCCAACTCAAGGTCATGAGTGGGGTAATTCTCCTCGTGAGATTTAAGCTGCCGAGAAGCATAAGCTATAACATTACCTTCTTGCATGAGCACACTGCCCAGTCCTTTAGAGGACGCATCACAATAAACCACATATTTCTTTTCAGGGTCTGGTATTGCTAATACTGGAGCCTTGGATAATTTCTTTCTCAAAGTCCGGAAACTTTTCTCACATTCTTCGTCCCAGACGAAAGGCACATCTTTCCTTGTGAGGCGTGTCAATGGCAAAGCAATCTGTGAAAATCTCATAATGAACCTTCGGTAGTAACCTGCTAATCCGAGGAAACTCCGAACCTCTGTTACATTCGTTGGTCTGGCCCAATTAAGGACAGCTTCAACCTTTGATGAGTCAACTGACACTCCTCCTTTAGAAATAACATGCCCCAGAAACTGGATTTCCGATAACCAAAATTCACATTTGCTGAATTTTGCATATAACTGATTTTCTCTAAGGATGTCCAAAACAATCCTCAGATGTTGAGCATGTTCCTGTGAGTCCTTCGAATAAATCAAAATATCATCTATGAAGATTACCACAAACTGATCCAGGTAAGGCTGGAAAATCCTATTCATGTAGTCCATAAAAACCGCTGGAGCATTAGTCACTCCAAAAGGCATTACCAAAAATTCATAATGTCCGTAACGTGTTCTGAACGCCGTCTTGGACACATCTGATGATTTGATACGGATCTGATGGTATCCTGATCTGAGATCAATCTTTGAAAATACTGCAGCTCCTTTGAGTTGATCCAAAAGATCATCAATCCTTGGTAACGGATACTTGTTCTTAATTGTTACTTTATTCAACCGACGGTAGTCAATGCACAATCTCATGCTACCATCCTTCTTCTTAACCAACAACACTGGCGCACCCCAAGGTGACACACTGGGTCTGATGAAATGTTTCTGAATCAAGTCTTCTAACTGAGACTTCAATTCCTTTAACTCTGATGGTGACATTCTATAAGGCGCCACTGATACTGGTTCTGATCCTGGGATGAGATCAATAGAAAACTCAACTTCCCGCTCCGGGGGTAAATTACTTATCTCTGAAGGGAAAACATCCAAATAGTCACTGACAACAGGAATGTCACTGGGACTCAGTTCTGACTCTGAAGTCACAGTAACCACTACATAGAAACCATTATCCTGGGCACACATAAGCTGAGTAAGCTGATGGGTGCGATTGATTAACTCTGATAAAGCCACACCTTCGGTCGTATCATCTGTAGGCATAAAGATACACTTCTCCGCACATCCAATATAAACATGATTAGCAGATAGCCAATCCATCCCTAGGATCACATCAAGTTGTATCATGGGAAGACACACCAAATCTATGTAGTATGTCTTACTAGATACAGTGATAGGGCAATTTTCACATACAAAGCTAGCTACAACTCCGCCCTCAGTAGCGGTAGATACCGTCATAGGAGGTATCAACGGTGACATAGACAATTGTAATGCTTCTACACACTTGTAAGAAATAAATGAACATGTAGCACCACAATCAAAAAGCACTTTAACTGGAGTTTGGCCTAAGTAACACATACCGGCAATTAAGTCTTCATTTGCCAAAGCTTTCTGGCCATCAAGGGAGTACACTCTACCCTTACTTGTTGTAGTACCTTCAGCTCCACTTTTACCTCTTCTTTCTGGACAATTTGCTAAAAAGTGCCCCGGCTGTCTACACCCGAAACACACACCTGTTTGCTTCATGCATTCACCGTGATGCATTTTTCCACAATATTTACAGGCAGGACTCGCCTGGTATTGAAATGTCTGCTTACCCCTCTTAGGGGAACCCTTTGGCTTGTTCTCTTGATACCTATCTGGAAACTTTCCCTTTCTCTTTTCATATGCTGCAGCTTTCTCTTTTGCGGTCTTGGCAAAACCCGCCTCCGCAACCAAACTATCGTGAACCATCTCGTCATAACTGGTGTTCCTTTGAAGGCTTACTGCTGTATCAATCTCACCTCTCAACCCACGTCTATACTGATTCATCTTCCAATTCTCATTAGCGGCATACTCGTTGTGAGAGGAGTAGTACGACAATTCTTCAAACTTCTTTGTAAACTCGGTGACTGACATGCCACCTTGCTTCAGCTCAAGAAATTCCTGTTCTTTCTTCACCTTATAAGACATCGGGATATACTTCTCTATCATAGCTTCCTTGAAGTTATCCCAGTTGATTTCAACATCGTTTGCTAACATTCGGCGTTGAGCAGATTCCCACCAGTCTTCTGCTGCGCCTCTGAACTGGTTAGTGGCCAACAATACTTTACTTTCTTCAGGGCAATCCACCATCCGAAATACTTTCTCAATCTGTTTCAGCCATCTCTTGGCCTCTGGAGGTTCACCTTCTCCATTGAACTCAGGAGGGTGATTTCTGTTAAATTCCCGGTAGGACGGATTCGCTACTGCTGGTGGTGGTGTCTGTTGTTGAGCACCTTGTCCATGGTGCATCATTCCCATCCATTCCTGCTGAGCTTGGGCCTGTTGTTGGGCTTGCTGCTGCATCATAAGCATCATCTCCTGATGCTGTAACGCAGCCTAAGCTTGCTGCTCCTGGTACTGTTGCTGCAACGCCTGTTGCTGTTGCATCATCTGAGCCCAAAATTGCATATTAGGGTCTCCTCCTGCTTCCCCAGCATTTGCCTGATTAGATCTAGGCCTTCCAGGACCTCTTCTCCTCCCAGACATATTATCCTAACTGTCATACACAAGTCAAAGTGATCAGTTTCAACCAGATATAACATTTAGAATAATGTCCCGGATCCAAGAGATCCACAAACTTGAATTGTATTTTAATGACCCATGGCACAGTCTGAATCGACCTGCTCTGATACCAAATTGTAACACCCATAATAAGATTGCCTAGGATCTTATACGAGTATTAGAATTTCGTACTGGATACATTAATTTACAATATAAAAGTTCATACAAATATTACAACACACTGTAATATTACACCCAAAGTTAAATACAATTCTCTTGTTACTTGTACAACAAGTATCACAACATATAATACATCCATATAAAACAATCATCT
The DNA here is from genome assembly GCA_018208015.1 of Medicago ruthenica. NCBI lineage: Eukaryota > Viridiplantae > Streptophyta > Magnoliopsida > Fabales > Fabaceae > Medicago > Medicago ruthenica. The sequence goes on along the minus strand of CM031376.1, from coordinate 71,770,032 downwards.
AACATATAACAACAGCACGATCAGTCCGTAGCCTTCTCCTTACCCTTGTTGCGTGCTGATTGCGATCCTGCCTGTGAACCTGCACCAGAAGGAATGGGATGAGACATAATGTCTCAGTGAGCTCTACCCAACCTACTGTTTGGCAACCACAGGGAACCTAGGGTCGCCATGCCTACCTTGGCAATTTAGGGGAATTCTAGAATCGCCAAGTCTTTAACCTGCCTATGACTTTAACTATAATCCATCTTTAACTGTGAACTTTCTATAACTGTAACTATAACTATGAATCATAAAACAAATAAAGTGTTTTATGTTAGCTGTTAGCGTTGAACAAACAATTAATCTGAGTTCGTTTTACGGAGGGCACCCCGGGTGGAGCAACCCCGAGATACGTCTCCCTATGAACCGGTGAAACTCCTATCATATCAGGCTATCACCGGACTCCCTATGAAATTGCATGTGGATAACCCTCTCGGAGAAATCCCATCCGGCGTATCCCGGAGTCTGCTGAACATGCCTATGACTTTGAGTTATTATTATTCTTTGACTTTGATAAATAAATAAATAAATGTATAAATAAATATACATATCTATGACTTTGATCATGCAAACATTCCCTATAATCCTTAACCTTTGACATAGGGTACTCGGCTTATCGTTCTCATAAGCCTACTATAACTGTTAAACATTTCCTATTACACTATATCCTTAAGTGGATAAACTATGATTTGGTCTTCAACCTATAACTCTCATCTCCTATCAAGGATCTCAATGTAACACTATCATATGCCGTCTTAGGTTTGTCTATTCCTTTAACCTTTATACTCATCATGCGTTACCAATCCCGTGTTCATTTTATTCCGTATACGTTATATGCCCTCGGATATGCCCACAATGGTGTTTTTCTCATAAAATAAGGTTTTCATTGTAAGAGGTTATTAAAAGCCTTGCCTAACACGTAAACAGTGCACAGAACGAAGCAGAACAGTCATGAAATGTCTGTTCAACTTCGCTCTGCGAAGTCTACTTCGCTTAGCGAAGGTAGGCAGTGATGCCTCGCCAAACAGTAACCCTGAGTTCGCACTGCGAACGTGTCAGCACAGGAATGGTTCAAAACTTGCTTCTTTTCACCATTTTTGACATAATAAGGCATACCCAAGCGTCATAACAGTATAAGGAACAAATTACAACTATAAATTGAATGATTAACATGTGATTGAACAAGGAATTAGCAAACACAAGGAATTAGGGTAAAACTTTAAACTCTATAACTTACCCATGATGCAAAACATATGAAAACCACTCTAAGAGGGTTCTAACAACCCAAGAGAGCTCACCTATTTCTGGTATCAAGCTAGCCAAGCTTCAACTCTACACTTTCACTTGTGAAATCCTCTTTCCCTTGGTTTTCTATAACTTCTTCTTACTCCAAAATCCAAAACAAGCTTGCTTGGGAGACAAGAATTTATGGAGGAGCTTACTACTTAAAGAGATGATGAGTTGATGAGATGATTAAGGTGAGGGTGGGGGACGAAAATGGAGGAGAAAGGAAGAGCAAAAACCAGATTTTTGTGTGTGTGAGAAATGAGTAGAAAAACTCAACAATTTCATATTTATCCAAATGTCCAATTGCCCTTAATTACGACTATGCCACTGCTTGCAAACGAAGCTTCTAACACGTTTAACTGATACTTCTATGCGGGATATTACATTGAGAAACTGACATCTGGGCTTGGGAAGCCAACAGAGCATTCATCATGGAGGTCAACTTCTCCATCCCTTCCCGGAGATTGGCCACCTCTTCCCGGAGGTTCTGGTTTTCTTTCTCTAACAGATCCATTCTTTTCCGATTAGCCATAGTGTTGTAAATGAGATTCAATTTGTGGGGAACTCGTCGGGCCACTTTTTTTGGACGGCGGCAGATAGACCTTTTGAAAAACAAGACGTGAGACTCGGCTTGTGAAACTATGAATGCGATATGATGCATGATTATGCTTATGCAAAAAGAAGAAAGATTTGTTATCGAAGGACTTTGTTGAAGTAATTGTAAACATCATGGTTTGAACATTTCATTTGAGCATCAAGGCCTTACAAAATAGTTCTTTTTAGGGACCAATTCAAAAGCCCTTTAGTGGAAGCTAGATTTTAACAGGAAAATTTTTTTAAAAAACTCCTAGCTTCCTCAAATTCAACAAATCAGGGTTCTTGAAGGTGTACTTCCTGGTGTTGCTCTATGATGTTCACAAAAAAACTTGTTTAAGTTTTTCGGTAATTGGATGAGAAAATAAGTTTATGCATGGATGCATGCATGCATGATTATGCTAAAGAAACGGAGAAAACATGGTGAGGTTAAGTCCAAAATGTTGGAGTCAAGGGTAAACACGCCATTTGGTAAGGATTATGGTTTCATTTGTACCTGTATCACGGGTTCTACTAAGTTCCCAAAGTCCTCAACCCCCTCCAAATATCGTCGGGTTACGAGATTGACTCCCGATCCAATAATATTTGTAAGAAAGTCTCGTTTGAGTGTAGCATCGCGTATCAACTAATTCAAGATTACTCTTGGTTAGCCACCGCACTACGTCCTAAAGGCCAAGATGGGTTAAAGGTAACTAAAGGTCCTCAACTTCATAGGTCACTTGAAAATATCAATGCCAAACATGACTTACTCATGCCAACATAATAATACTTCCAAGATTCCTCCATTGAGTGGGGTTATCACATGTGTCACATCCGAAATTTACCCTCGGAAAGCCACTTTGATTATACCACCATCCTATCTTATGTTTCCCTCAAGTCCGGGTGTAGGACTTATCTCACCACTCACGTAAAAGGGAAAAAAACACATATGCACATATTTACAACCTTATTATTATTTTTTTTAAGCAAGTTATAGCACAAAATAATTAAATAAATTCAAGTTAGGTTCAACCCTCTTAGGGATCTCCCCAGTGAAGTCGCCATTTCTGTCGCGGTGATTTTCGGAGATCAAGCTATTGATTAGCGTTGACTCACTAATTTTATTTCACGACTGAACTTTTAATTTTTCAAAAGAAAATGGGAAAAAGTTCTAAATTACCACAATTTTAAAGATTAGGGTTCGGGGGTTAGTTACGTTTAGGGAAGGTGTTAGCACCCTAAACGTTCGTAGTACTCTACAAGAACCTCTTGATTTTATTTATTTATTTGGGCTATAACTTGCTTATTTTTTAAAAGAAAGAAAATAATGAATTAGATTAGTGAGGAAAAATAAAATGTTTTTTTTTTTGTATTTTTTATGATTTGGAAGGACAAGGTCCTCTGCCTACGTACCCGTGAGGGATCAAAACCTCGTAGTTCGGGGTAAAAAATGACGTTTGATTTGTTTGATGTTTTTTATTAGTTTTTAAAAAAAGTTTTAATGATAAAATAAAAGCCAAGTGGCAAAATGGGATTGGTTTGTGTTTCTTGATTTTGAAAATGGTTAAAGTGTAATTAAAGTGGATTAATGATTATTTAAAGAAAATAAAAGAAAAAAAAACGGACACTTGATTGAAAATCAAGGTTTATTTAGAAAAGATTTTTTTGTTTTGATTATTTGCATTTTTTTGTTATTTTTGGAATATGGATTAAGACTAAAACGAAACTAAAAGCTAAACGCGAGGAAATTCCGTGGTGACGTTGGATCACCGCGAAACCCTTTGGAAATTAATCTAACCTAATATTTTTGTATATTTTTTTTTGAATAGCGAAATAAATAAAAATAAATAAAAGACGTAAAGCAGAATAAATAAAGTGTGGTGTCAGTGCATATTCTCATTTATATTTACATGGGTCCTAAATACATTCTAATCGAAATAAAAAAGAAATGACAAAACAATAAATAAAGGGAATTGCAAATGCATGACAATAAATATGCTAGAATAAAAACTAAAATGAAAATGCATGAAATAAAAGGAAAATAAATAAATATAAAAATGCATGATGTGCTAAAAAAAAAAAATAAAAGCAATAAAATGCATGTCAAATAAATAAAGACTAAAACTAAATGCAAAAAAAAGAAATGAGAATCAAAAGAAGAAAAGAAATAAAAGAAAGAAGAGGGTGCAGGGAGTAATAGGGGGATTTCAGGAAGTGATCAAGAAGAAGGGAAGAGGAAAGGAAAATTGGGCCGCAGATGGGCTATAGCTGGGCTGAGGGAGAAGAGAAAGAAAATCAGACCGGTTCGGTTCAAGTGAACCGAACCGGTTCAGGTTTACATAAAATAGCCAAAGGGGCAGATTTTTTTATTTTTCAATCTTCTTTCTCTCTCTTCTCCCCTTCATCTCTTCACTCCTCTCTGATCTCCCTCTTTCTCTTATGCGATTTTTTCTTTTCTTTTTTTACCACAAAATCAAAAAAACCTAGATCTAAAAAAAAAGAAAACCTTCACCTCTCTTTCTTTGGATTCGGACCTGATTTTGTATTGGTTGGTTTTCGGTTTTGGGGGAAAACGTGAAGCTTGGCCGGATGTGGGTGAGTGGAGGGAGGCCGGTTGTGAGCGATAGTGGGGAGGGGTGTGCGGCTGAGGGTGGTTTTGTGGTGGGGAAGGAGTGGCTGGCCGAGTGGTTAAAGGAGGGTTGCGTGTGTGTGTCTTTGATGAGGTGTGGAGGGCTGTGCTGTTGGGATTTTGGGGAGGAGATGGGGGTAGTGAAAAAAACGTGGGTGGTATGATTGTTTGTGGGTGTGTGAGAGAGTTAGGTTGCTGCTGGGTTGTATGGGGGAGAAGGGCTATTGGTGTTGTGTTGTTGTTGTGTTGGTTGAGTTTAGGATGATTGGGTGGTTTGATGGCCGAATTGATTAGTAGGAGTGGGGAGATGTTTGGTTTTCAGATTGTTGGGAGAGGATCTGAGTGGCCGTAGGTGTGGCTTAGGAGTGTTTTGATGGTAGTGGTGATGCTGAGTGGCTTTTGGAAGAAATGTTCCTGATCCAATTTTTCTTTTTTGCGTGTTTTCCCCTTTTTGTGTCTGACCAATTCCCCTTTTAAAACCCTAATTACCATCACTAATGCTCAGTAAATGACAAGTTGACAAAATAATGGCAATAAAACTCAATAAGTGACAACATAAAACACATTAATTTTATGACAAAAGTCTTCTTCCAAAATAAAAATAATAAATAAAAAAAGTCAGCTGATTAAAAAGGTAAAAAGGAAGAGAAAAATAAATAATAAAAATGCTAAATAAAATAACAAATAAAATATTTAAAAGAAAAAAAAAATAAAGATAGAAATAATAATAAAAACTAAAAGACGGACTCGGACGAAATTTAAAATAAAAAAAATGAGGTATTTTAAAATACCTCTCTGTCGAAATTTCGTCTGAGACGACGAAAAATTCCGAACTAAAAAGACGAGTAAAAAAAATTTTAGGTCAAAAATTGGGGTATGACACGTAATAAATAGCATGGAAAAATATCTAATGACGTTGGCCTAGGACTACTCCCACAACATAATCACTAGCATCACACATAAGTTCAAATGGGAGATCCGAATTAGGTGCAATGATTATGGGTGCAGTGACCAACTTATTCTTAATTATAGAAAATGATTTTAAACATTCATCATAAAAAACAAACTCAGATTTTTTTACCAAAAGGTTACAGAGGGGCTTAGTTATTTTAGAAAAATCTTTTATGAAGCGCCTATAGAAGCCGACGTGCCCCAAGAAACTTCTCACCCTTTCACATTGATAGAAGGAAGTAGTTTTTCTATAACCTCTATTTTTTTTTGATCAACTTGAATGCCTTTTCTCGAGATTTTATGCCCCACTATACCTTACGTCACAATAAAATGACATTTTTCCCAATTCAAAACCAGGTTAGTTTCGGTGCATCTCTCAAGAACAACATTCAAGTGATGTAAGCAGTTATCAAAATACTTACCAAATACAGAGAAATCATCCATAAATACGTCTATGTTCTTCTCCAACATGTCTTAGAAGATGGAAAACATGCATCTTTGGAAAGTGGCAGATGCATTACACAAACCGAAGGGCATCCTCCGATATGCAAACACACTAAAAGGGCAAGTGAATGCTGTTTTTTATTGATCCTCCGGGGACAATACAATTTGATTGTACCCCAAATACTCATCCAGAAAACAATAATAAGCCTGCACCGCCAACCTCTCTAACATTTGATCAATGAATGGTAAGGGAAAATGGTCTTTCCTTGTGGCCTGATTCAACCTCCTGTAGTCAGTCCACATCCTTCAGCTAGTGACCGTTCGGGTAGGTATCACTTCATTTTTTTCATTTGCTACCACGGTCATTCCACCTTTCTTAGGAACAAGATGCACTGAACTCACCCATGCACTATCTGAAATAGGATAAATCATACATGTATCCAACATCTTAAGGACCTCTTTCTTTACTACTTCCTTCATTGTGGGATTGAGGCGTCTTTGGGACTGAACCACCAGTTTGTACTATGCTTCCAAGTGGATTTTATGAATGCAATACGCTGAACTTATTCTCTTGAGATCTGAGACATTCCACCCTAGTGCACTCTCGTTGTCGTTCAGGACCCTCGTAAGTTTTTCTTCCTCGAGAGTCGATAAAGAATTGCTAATTATTGCTGGATTGGTGGCGTCTTCACTCAAGAACACATATTTCAAATGGCCTGGGAGTTCTTTCAATTCTGGTACAAATGATTTTTCAGTTTTCACTTCCTTTTTAACCTATGCAGTTTCGACTCCCTTTTCTCCAACTATCTCTAAAGCTTCAAATTTTCTAGCTACCGACTTAACTTTCGACACATTCAGCTATTGTACACACTCGTTAATCTCATCACTCTTGTCTTTGTCACAACCTTCAATTGAATTAACCATCACTCTTTCCAATGGGTGTGCAGGTGTTTCATCTTGAGTAGTATTGTCGACCAAATCATCAATTACATCCACCCGGTAACATTGAGGATTGTCATTCATATGTTTCATAGCTTCAAAAATATTAAAAACCACCTGCTCATCCTGAAATCTCAGCATCAACTCTCCCATCTCAACATCTATCAAAGATCTCTCAGTCACTAGGAAAGGTCTCCCTAACAACAATGGAGTTTAATCATCTTCTTCCATGTCAAAAATCACAAAGTCAGCAGGAAACAACATATCATTAACTTTCACTAGCACATCTTTTAACACACCATAAGGATAAGAAACTGAGCGATCTGCTAAAGTGAGAATCATCTTTGTTGGCTTTGGTTCCCCACATCCTAACTTTTTCATCATTGATAAGGGCATCAAATTCACGCTAGCCCCCAAGTCACACAACCCTCTTCCAATACTCACCTTCCCAATAATACAAGGGATAGTAAATGCACCAGGATCCTTTAACTTAAGAGGAAGTTTCTTTTGAAGAATGGCACTGCAATTTTCTGATAAAAAAATGTTTTCACCATCAAGAGCTTCGCTGAATGGAATGTTCACTTGTAACTGGCTAAACAACTCCATAAACTTCTTGAACAACCCTTCTTGGTTATCCTTCTTTTTTGACAAATGAGGGTATGGCAGTTTGACATAAGATGGCACCTCCTGCTTCTTGTCTCCTTCCTTCAGAATTTGATTCTTTGTTCTACATCAATCAACTTCTCACTTTTTTCTCCCTCATTTTTTTTCTTCATGTTTTTTCTCCCTCTGAATTTTTTCTTCCTTTTCATTTTCAACTCCACCATTTTTATTTTCAACTGACACCTCATCCTCTTCAATATTTTCAACTACACCATTTTTTTAGTAACCTTAGGAACTACCAGTAACAACACTTTTTTCTCCTCAACTCTATGGCCTTGCAGCTTTCATTTTTTGGATTATCTTGTGTATTTCCTGAAAAACCGTCATTGGATTGATTAGCGATTTGTTTTGCAAGCTGCCCAATCTGATTCTTAAGATTCTTCATAGAGGCCTCATTGTTTCTTTGGACTGTTTCCTGATTTTCCTTGATCTCTTGAAGGGTTGTTTGGGTAAACTTGACAAAGTTGGTCATGACTTCTTCAAAGGCTGATGGCTTTCTTTGTTGTTGAGGTTGGGGATTAAGTAGAAGTGGATTCAAGGTGTTGTTGTTTGAGTATTTGAGGTTGGGGTGTTGTGCCCATCCTGGGTTATAAGTGCTTGAATAAGGGTTCCCCTTTTGGAAATTTCCCATGTAGTTAACATCCTCACTAACTCCTTCAGGCACACACTCGCCATTCGCATGTCCCTCACCACAGAAATCACACTTTGGAGCAGGTGCTTGTTTAACTTGATGGACCTGAGTTTGTTGAGCTTGTAATTGGCTCATTGTAAGTGCTTAAACTTGTTTGGTTAGGGCCTCCATCTGCTTGGTCACTATTTTCATTCACCCCAAAGACCTATTTTCTACCCTTTTCTGTTTCAGCACGATACTCATTATGAGCCATGTTTTTGATGAGAGTTTGGACTTCACAGTCAATTTTCACTCTCATACTCCCTCCAGCTGAGGCATCTAAAAACATCCTATGATTATGCTTTAACCCCTCGCTGAAAAATTGCATTTGGATTTTCTCACTCAAGTCATGTGCAGGACACCTTTAAGTAACAACTTAAACCTCTCCTAAGCATCATACAAGGACTCATTCTCCCCCTGCTTAAAGTTGGTAATCTCATGTCTTTTCTCCCAATATCTAGACATAGGGAAAAATCTTTTGAGGAATTTAAGTTCAAGTTCATCCCAGGTTTGGATAGTTCCACTAGGTATGGACAATAGCCAATCTTTTAGCCCTTCCGGTTAAGGAAAATTGGTTTTGGTTGCAATTGGTAAATAAATAATTGAAAATAAATTTGGTTTTGAAATATTTTAAGAGAAAGGATTAGGTCTTTCGAATCATCTGCTTAACACTCATTTGTAACCTGCTTCTAAATCATACTAGTGTTATTCAATTCAAGACAATTAACAAAATAGCTCAGGTCAATTCATTGACTCAGAGCCCTCCTTTCTAATTATAATTCCCTAATTCCTTAGGTGAACCTATAATCAACAAAGGTTTTAAGTTCGTTAATCTTAGGTCACAACCTAACAACGTTCCATCCCCAGATTGTCCGTTAAGTTGAACACTATAAATGAGTCAAAGTTATAAGTTGGTGTCAACAGTCATATAATCTCTAAAATTAATTATATTGGGTCAGAATCATAAAAGCATTACGAACAATTTATACTGAATAAACTAGAATAACATTCATAAAGATTCAGAGTTTACAGATTACATGGCAATGAGCTAGAACAGAATCATCTTAGGACCTAATCTCAATGAGCGTAGCTACTCATGGCTAAAGCACAAATAACTAATACAAAAGAAAGATTCATTAAATGAATTTGATAACCGGTTATGAGTTTTGATGGTCTCCCACCTTATCTCCAGATCTCCAGCTTCAAAAGTCAGGTTCTTCCTCTAAAATTTTGAACCCCTCCTTCAGAAAACAATCTGGCTTTTATAGAAAAAATCCTTTCCAGGCAAAAATCGTGCTCCGATCGTAACAGATTGTGGCATGATGTGACATTAAATTCAAAAAATGAGCCAGACGCTCCACCAAATCATGGCACGATGAGCTTCCGTCGGGCTCCAAATGTCCTAAAATCGTGCTCCGATGCTCATAGATCGTGGCACGATTTCTTCTTCCCTTGGACATGTAAAATCTGTTCTTTGCAGCTCTTAACTCATGCAGAAACACCTGAACTCAACTCAGAATGGACACAAAACCAATAATACAGTACTATATGACCTAGTGTCATCAAGACACTTTCTATTCCTACATTCAACATCTTTCTGATAAACTTCCATAAGGTCTTTCAAGACCTTCAAAGTTTTTATAACTCTTCAAAGTAGTAGTAGCAGTGGTAGTAGTAGTAGTAGTAGTGGTGGTGGTGGTGGTAGTAGTAGTAGTAGTAGTAGTAGTAGTAGTAGTAGTAGTAGTGGTGGTGGTGGTGGTAGTGGTACGTAGTGGTAGTCATGGTGGTAGTAGTAGTGGTGGTAGTAGTAGTTGTAGTAGTAGTGGTAGTAGTAGTGGTGGTAGTAGTCGTAGTGGTAGTCGTAGTGGTAGTCGTAGTGGTGGTGGTAGTGGTAGTGGTGGTAGTCGTGGTAGTAGTGGTAATGGTGGTAGTGGTAGTAGTGGTGGTAGTGGTGGTAGCAGTAGTAGCAGTAATGGAGTTACAACAATGGTGAATTACAATATTTATGATGGTGTACAATGTGTTACTCTCACAAAGAGGATTCTACCATTTCTATTCTCCAATGAGAACAATCCATTAAAGTGAAAGTGTATAGAAATGAGTTGCACTTTGTAGATTTTGTTGTGTTTTTCTTGAGAATATATTTGAATGAGCTTTTGCTTTGGATTGAGGTTTGTTTTTTCTAATATGCTTTTTTGTTCCTTTCATTCAAGAGGTCAAATATTTCTTATATAGGCAAATGAGATTGAACTGTTGAGAAATGCATTTTCCTAGTCTTGTATCCGCTGCATAGTAGTCTCTTTCACTGATATTTGAGCCTTGATGAGACGTGTCCTACTACCTTAGCAAGAATTAGAACTTGTGTCTTCCTGCGTGTACAGATTCCGACATTCCCAATCATATCTTGTTTAGCATGTTACCTTGTACCTCACATCATTTTGCCAATTGTATTCTTCATCTGAAATTTTACTGTTTGGATGTTTGGAGGGAAAGTTTCATCAAGAATGAAGTGAAGTGCATTATATTTTTAGAGGAATAGCTTTATAAGGATTAATTAGTGCTTGGTACATAGCTTATTCATTGACTAGAGGAAACACTTCACGTAAGTGTATCTTCTAACTAGATGCTTGCTTACATATATAGACGCTCTTCTAGCTTCTAGCTTCTAGCTTCTAGCTTCTAGATCTAAATCCTAACTTATCTTTTGTTGGGTATGTATACTAGACGCTCTTCATGTTTCTCTGAACATAAATTAAAACATTGGAGCATAAATTGTTATCTTATACTTTGTAGTCATACAGAATAATATTAAGGATTATTGTTCTAGATACCATCATGGTTCAATAGTATGACAAGTTTGAGGGCTTTAAGAACTTGTGGCAAGTATGAAAATTTCATATATGTGTGGCAAGCATTCCTATTAATATAAGATGGTTTTTTGGATCATTTTGGGTCTTGCATATCATACGATTCAGGCATAAAGTTTATTTTTATTTAAAATAATGCGTATACATCTTATTCTTTCGGGAATTTTAATTCTTTTGACTTTATGAACATTTTATTATTATTATTATTATTATTATTATTATTATTATTTTATGTCATTTTTATAAGTGTAGTTTGATTCAACGTGGATATGGAAATTGAACCCTTTACAATTATCATTTTAAGTACTAAAGAAGAGATGCTTGATTGATACTTTGTTTGAACCGCGTATGGAGTAAAAAGGAGTTTTGAAAAATAAGAAAAAATATGTCTTAAATAAATCCGTCGTGATATTCCTTTAAATTTGATTTTCTTATCATTTTAAACACGCTAAAAATGTGGTGGTGTATTTTTCTTTTGCTAGGAAATAATCAAATTGTTGTGAAGTTTTTAATTAATTTTATTTTCAATAATTTCTCCAAAGTTTTTACACCAGTGTGGTTATTTTTTTTTTTACAATTTGAAACGTTATAAAACGAAAAAAAATTTCTAGAGAGAAATCAATTACCATGTAAAGAGAAAACCTATATATTATGTATTACAGAGAGTAGATCATATGGAGGATAAATATGTTGCTAAAGACAATGGAAGACCTAGAAAAACCATAAAGGAAAATATTATGAAAGACTTTGATATTAATGAATTGGACCAAAATATGGTTTACGATAGAACATTATCGCTTAATTGGATCAATGTAGCCGACTCCATCTAGTGGGATCAAGTTTGGTTGTTGTTGTAAATCAATTACCACATAGTAAACTGATGACATGAAATCTTACGTTATTCTTAACATGTTTTTCATTCATTTTCAGTAGGTTTTACATCCAAAATAGAGGAGTGTTAGAACAATTGCTTATGATTTCAGGACATTTGTAATGTTTTCTATATTTGAGTCTGTAATTCTATTCTTCCCGAAACATAGCAATTTTAGGGTGTTTTGATGTAATTCACGAAGAAATCATGCATATTGGCAAAGCAAGACATCTGAAGATTTGTGAAGACCTTGGGAAGATGAAAGAATGAAGATTCAAGAGGCCTCAGAAGACTTTACAACGGGAGGAATTATGTTCCCAAGTTCCAAGACATCTTATAAGAAAACAAACACCCAAAGAGACGAAGAAACATGTGTTTCCAGCTCGGATTGCACTCACATGCGCCTAGCGCACAGAGTGGGGCGCCTGGTGCCCATAAACACTACACACAGGCACCTGGCCGTGGATATAGGCGCCCGACGCCTAAAACATCACTCACATGCGCCTGGCGAATGGTTCTAGGCGCCTAACGCCTCTTCCTTGCAGGCCAAGGCGCTGTTTTGTGAGTTTTTGGTGGAAAAAACCTTGTATTTTAGCCCAACTTCAGGTGGAAACTCTCCCTATAAATACTGCTCTCCTCATTCACAATTTGTCATTCAGAACGAAGCGGTTCAAGAGGAAGGCAAGCACTAGGAGCTTCAAGGGAGGAGTTTCTCTCCTCACTCCAAGTTTTTCTAGGGTATGCTTTATTTCTTTTGTAATTTGTATTTAGTTACCATGTGTAACTAAATCTTTTTAGGCTAGGGTTCTAAGATGAACCTCTATTCTGGTTGTTGGATAATTTATTTAATTTAAAGTCTTTATTTAGTTATTTCTCTTTATGCTATTTAGTTTTACCGTCGTGCGTAAGATTTGTCTCCTCTAAAGCATAACCCTGACTTAGGCACTTAGGGAGGTGACATTACCTAATATTGATGTATATCTGTCTAATTAGGAAGTAATTAATTAGTAATTAGGGTAACACGCCAAAAGATAGCAGAACCCTGAGAGAAAGGTACTTAGGGAGGTGACATACCTAATATTAATGCATATCTGCAAGAATCAGGAAGTAACTAGTTAGCAATTAAGGAAACAGGTGACTTCACGACTGAAATCAGTCCAGTAACTCCATTCTCTTCAAACCTTGGTAAGGTAGACGTTGATAGGGCTGCCTGTTTATATAACTATCGAGAGGGAGAGTGTGTTATGTTCTTTTAAGATTCATAGATAAGCGGACCTTTAAGAAGATTGGGAAGAAGATTGGGACTACACTTATGGGAATTTAGGAAACCTAATTTAAATTTATGTTTCAATTGCCTCTGAGAGAGTAAGGCCCCGCACGTACCTACCTCGTGTGATCAACAAGTGCAACTTGACAGCTGATAGGTAGCTCATCACTTAGATAGATAACGATTAATAACATGAATAAGACTTGACTGTTACGTAATTTCAATAATTAAATAGAAGGATTCGAAGAATCTTAACCGCCGCTAACATTTTGCAATCAAAACAGGTAAACTTTGCTCTGTTGCAAACAGATTAACTTTGCAAAACTCTAAACCCTTATCTCTTTTATAACTTTGCAAATATAATAAAAATTGCCTTTATTTGAGATTTCTATTTCTATGTTTTGTATGAAAGAAAATAGTTTAACTTGTAGATGAATTCACTATTTACAACTTATGTGTCTGAGTTTATAATGGCTTTGTCGTTTTGTCCATTAAAAAAAAACTTAAACATAGTCAACAATAATTTGTATTTCATTAAGCAATTTTAATATTACATAAATATTGCCTTAGAAATTTACATACAATGGTTAATACAACAAATAAAAGATAATGATTAATATTATATTATATAATAATTTTCAACTTTTAGTCAAAATAATAATATTTCTATAATATTAATAGGGTAATAATAATATAATTTCTAATATTTTTCAAAATGTAGTCAAAATAATAAAGGTCAAAGTTACAAGTATATACAAATATAGATTGATGGCATTTTGTTTTTGAGAGGATATAGATTGATGACATGTTTTACTAAATCTATACCATATATAAAGAAAATAATATCTTTCCACTCTTTTGGGTTGACTTTTTTGTTATTCCAATTATACCCATAAACATATTTTTCTATAGTAATGTTATATAGTTGGTGTTATTAAAAAAGATAATTTTTTTTATTATATTTGTTATATTATTGTTGTCAATATGAAAAGATAAACAAGATTTGTTGAGTTTCACAAATATCTATACTTATAATTTTAATCTATATCAAAAAAATTATATAAAATATTGTTTGTAATTTACACGTAAATTTCGATAAAATATCGTTGATAATATACACGCATTAACGCAATAAAAAAACGAAAAAACTGACACGTGAATGCCCGTCTTTTCGCTAGTTATAATAATATTAATAGAAAAATAATAATATAATTTTTTTAGGGGAATAATATAATTTATAATATTTTTTGAATTTGAGTCAAAATAATAAAGGTCAAAGTTACAAGGACATATAGATATAATTTGATGACAAGTTTTACTAAATACAAAAAGAGCTGAAGGAGTAAATATTTTACAGTATCTATCTACTCATTTCACTATCATCAATCACAAACCAACCTCTCACTTTTTTCTCTTCCCTTTATAAAAGCAAACAAACTTTTCCAGCTTAAAATCTAGAAGGGCTAAATAAGGGTCTGGTTTTTTTATGCATAAATTATTGTACACAGCAGTGTTCTTTTTGGAAAATACTTGTGTGAATTTGAGTATCCGTGACTTTGACGACTTTAGTGTATTTTAGATGAGAGAGAATATAGATAAATGATTAAAATAAATTATTTTGATGGGAGAAAATTTTTGGTTAGGGGAAAGATAGAGATAAAGTCACCAAACTCAAAGTCACTCAAGTGCAACCGATCTTTTTTGTTCACCTCATTTTAATCCTTCATTAAAACAGCCAACCACCCTTTAATTTTTTTTTTCCTTCTTTAAATTTCTTGACTCAAGTTAATTTTTACTGTTTTTAACTTTTTTTTTATCACCAAGGCCTTTAATAGGGTACGTTTTATTTTGACTAATTTAATAGGGTACGTTTTATTTTTACTACTTTAATAGGGTACCTTGAATAGTGTGAGTTTTCTTTTTTTTGTCTCTATGGTTATTTTTCTTTCAAAATATAGTTCAATTCAAGGGTCTATATATGTGTGTGCTTATGTACACTTTATAGGCAACTAAACTTAAGCAAGTGAACCATTTTTTTTTATTCAGTCTTTGTGAGTTGAGTTTGGAGTGAGAGCATCAATGGCCTTTTTCATGGCAATTGCTGGTGTATTCTTGGTTCTCTGTTTCTGCTCTGCTCTCTTGAGGTGGAATGAAGTAAGGTATAGGAAGAAAGGTTTGCCACCTGGAACAATGGGGTGGCCAGTTTTTGGAGAAACAACTGAGTTTCTTAAACAAGGTCCAAATTTCATGAAAAGCAAAAGAGCAAGGTAAAAACTTCATCATATGTATTACAATTCTTACATCTAATAATATGAGTTTCTTTCATACCTAGATTTTATATATCTCATGAAATCTTCCTTTGAAAAAAAATGTTTTTGATGACATTTTGTTACCTTGTTTATAGATTATATTAACTTATGCTTGTAGAAACTGGATTTAACTTGGTTTCTTCACGATTCAAAGTTTAGTGTATGTTTGAATTTACGACGAATTAGACAAAATCATTGTGTTACCAAGTTATATTTTAGAGTTTCAACAAAATCATTGTGTTAATGTGATTTGGTCAAATCCATCATGATTATAAATAGTAGTTGGTTTAGTTTATGTCATTCCTTCAATGTCACTCTTAATGTGATTATGTTGACAATTGTGACTATCAAGCATAAGATTAAAAGAAAAAAAACTTTGAGGTAAAGAAAAAAGGTTAAAAAAAAGGCACTATTTTACTAAGAAAAATGACTTATGACATGCATAAGATGCCTATATGAAAGATCTTTTTCTTATTTAATAATGTTTCTTAAATTAGTCAAACTTGGTATGAGGTAAGCATCCTTGATGCATGTACTTTTACCACAATAGTAATCATTTTTTTTTACCCTTTGTGAATGGCAGGTTTGGAAGTTTTTTCAAATCACACATACTTGGCTGTCCTACAATTGTTTCAATGGATCCAGAGCTTAATAGATACATATTAATGAATGAATCAAAAGGTCTTGTTGCTGGATACCCTCAATCTATGTTAGATATATTAGGAAAATGTAATATTGCAGCTGTTCATGGCTCCACTCACAAGTACGTGAGAGGAGCACTTCTTTTCATCATTAGCCCTACCATGATTAGAGATCATATTTTGCCCAAAATTGATGAGTTTATGAGTGCTCAATTAAGCAACTTGGATGGCAAAATCATCAACATTCAAGAGAAAACTAAAGAGGTTTGTAGCATTATATTAATCAAATTGTATTGACATTATCTACGGTTTGATTGCCGTTTTGTTCTAGTTCGAGTGGTTTAAAGACATTGAACTGTGATCTAGATATCTGACCGGTTTGATGTATGGTTCGGTTTTTAAAACATTGCTCAAATTTCATTAACCAAATGATAAAATTTATCAAGAAATTAACTTCCTAACATGAATTTTCAAACATTTGAACAGATGGTCTTCCTCTCAGCTTTGGACCAGATTGCTAGTATAAAATCAACCTCAACAAGAGCTGATTCTGTCAAGACAGAGTTTTTTAAGCTAGTTTTAGGAACCCTTTCTCTACCTATTAACCTTCCTGGCACAAATTACCGCCGTGGATTTCAGGTTTGATCACTGATCTTTTTTTACATTTTGCTGCTTATTATTTTACAAGAAAATTTTCACCGATGGTTTTAAATCAGGTTGAAATTATGCTGCAAACCTTTATATTGTGAAAAAATACGAGTAAATATGGTTGATGTAGTCGAAATTGTGGTCGTGAAGCGCACCTCAAAATCTTTTATATTGCAAATAATTGTAGCTGGAGACCGCAATTTAAAACCATGCTAATTGATATGAAAACACAAAAATTATTTTTATTTATTATTGTTAAAAAAATTTTAACAACCATAAAGTATATTTTAATATAGGACTATTTAACTATGTGTTGCAGGCAAGGAAGAATATACTCAGCATTTTGATTCAACTACTAAAGGAAAGAAGAGCATCCAATGAAATTCACAAAGACATGCTTGGTTGTATGATGGAAAAAGAAGAAAATAAGTACAAACTAAGTGATGAAGAAATCATTGATCAAGTGTTTACACTTATGTATTCTGGTTATGAAACTGTTTCAACCACATCAATGATGGCTTTGAAGTACCTCCATGACCATCCCAAAGCTCTTGAAGAACTAAGAGTGAGTACAAAACACCATTATTTCCTTAAACATAATTTTTTTTCTTTTAAGTATAACATAATTGTATTAAATAATGGTATGAGACTATGATTTGATATGTGACATCATGATTTTTTATATCTCTATGATTGTAAGGCACGATTGAGGTTGTATCAATCGTGTTTGACTGCGATTTTTAGCAATATTGCAATGTCTAGAATCGCAACGCGGCCAATATTTAAAACTTTTGATATGAATATTTTGTTGTGTTTTATATCCTAACTATGTGATCTATATGATACAGAAAGAGCATTTGGCCATAAGAGAGAGGAAAAAGCCAAATGAACCAATTGATTTCAATGATATCAAATCAATGAGGTTTACTCGTGCGGTAAGATTGATAACCTTTTCAATGATTTAATTAAGTTTGATTCTTCTAATAATTGCTAATAAGTTTTTTTATGTACATTTTTCAGGTGATTTTTGAGACATCTAGATTGGCCACAATAGTTAATGGAGTTCTAAGGAAAACCACTCAAGATATGGAACTAAATGGTATGTGTTATTAGGCTACTCTAGTTTATGTTATATTTATGGGCTCAAGAAGTATATAATTTTTTTTACTTTAATGTCTTCTTTTATTTTGTTAGCCACTTTTTGAACAAAAATTCAAAGAAAAAAGAAATAAATTGTAACTTTGTAAACTAAAAATTATTAATTAACCCAAAAAAAAAAGTTGTATCCTTCCTTAGGATATTGATAACACACCTGTCAATTTGCACATCAATTCAACAACCCTACAAAGACAGCTCCACTATAAAACAAGTTTTCCAGATAAGAATGTGCCTTTCCCTAAATTCCTTTTTCCTTTTAGCATTAATTTAAATATATGCTAAGCTTAGAGCAGTCAAAAAGAAATTGTAGAAAAAAAAAACACAAAAAGGAATGGATGAATTATATAATTTAGCATATATGTGTATGTTAAAAAATGTTACTAATGTTAAAAAAATGTTACTAATGTATGTTGTTATTTTCAGGCTATTTTATTCCTAAAGGGTGGAGAATATATGTGTATACAAGGGAGATAAATTATACCCCTTTTTTGTATCCTGATCCATTAACATTCAATCCATGGAGATGGATGGTTAGTACAACAAACCTCTATTTCTTTTTGTAATTTCTTAAAAAAAATTCTATATCATTAAATCAGCATATTGATATCCTTCAAATTAAATATGCAGGAGAAGAGTTTGGAATCACATAATTACTTCTTGATATTTGGAGGTGGCACTAGACTTTGTCCAGGAAAAGAGTTAGGAATCGCAGAAATTTCAACTTTCTTGCACTACATTGTAACTAGATATAGGTGAGTGGTGAATAATTTACTATTCAAAATCTACATTTTAATTGTTTATTCTGAAACTTGTATTAAATTTATGGTGATTCTGACATCTTATTATGTATTTAATGTGGATTGCAGGTGGGAAGAAGTAGGAGGAGATAAACTAATGAAATTTCCTAGAGTTCAGGCACCAAATGGATTGCACATGAGATTTTCATCTTGCTAACTAGGGTGTGACATTATATACAGTAATAAGATGTAGCAGGTTGTAGGGGAATTATGTTTGATATTGTTTTGACAAATATTAGAATAAAAATAGTTCTGCTCCTTGCTCTCATTTTATTTGTTTTGCCTATCTTTTCACCTCAATCAATAATTTATATGCATCAAAAGAAACATAATAAGTTGGGAAAGTTGACTGGCTCTAATTAATGGAAAATACTGGAGTGTCTTCTAAGGGCATTCTTTAAAAACTTTAAATTGTAATTTTTATAGAATTTTTTGTATTTAATGTATCGGAAATTGGAGTATTAGACATTTTCAATGAATAATTTATTGATTAGTAATCCTTAAAAAGTGTCCTTAGGACACTCGTTAGCAAGATCCTTAATTAACTAACCAGCATTTTGACATATGACCCATTAACCAACATTTTTTTATTTATATATTTTACATACTCACTCATTCTCGGTCTCTCATTCAAGTCTCTTTCACTTTCACAATACTAACTTTCTATTTTGAACCTCAACATAGGGCTCACTTTATGCTTCAAATATGGCCTCTCCTCGCCTTCTTTGACTCAGTCTCATGTCGTTTCTTCTCAAACTTTGCCTCACACAGTCGCAAACCGTTATTTTTGTGTGACGATTGTACTCTTTAATTCATGCATCGTTTATTTTGATCATATAGAATACAAATGGTAAATTAATTGGTAACCCCATGTTGCTACTAATTTTGATTAGTTTGTAAAACTTTGCTACTTATGATTGTGTTGTTGTTTTCTATGATTCAAAAAAAAATTAGTTGATTAAAACCTTTGTAAAACTTATATTGGGACAAACTCAATATTGTCTTCGTATTGTCTCCTTGTTGGATCCGAACCTCATCAGATTTAATCGGGTTTTGGTTCAAGTCACATACAATCCAACTTAACACGTCATTTGTACACTCCTAATCTAACAAGTGTTATAAGGGAACTTGTTTCCCTTTATTTTATTTTTTTGGCAAAAACATAGTACTCTGTACTTCCCTCTAGGAAGATATTTCTAATTTAACTTTTTTTTTTAACAAATATTTTCTAATTTAAAATGATTATCATTGTATCCAGATTGGCCCCACGGGCCGAAATACTATGGGCTAAGATTTCGAGCCCCATGCTTTGTCTTGGAGTATGCACTTCAGAATCTTAAATAAATTGCAACTCATACTAGGGAACGACTTTTTGCACCTCCTTTTTTGCAACTAAACTTTAATTTATTTATTTTTATTTCAGTTCTCTTTTTCTAATAATCTTTAACTTTGGGGTCATGGATGGTAAAAAATCAACTTTATTCACCTCAAGTTTCTTTTTTTATTGAAGATGCTAAATTAACTCATCCAAATTGGCACCAGAGGGAATCGAACTTGAGACCTTGAGGAGGAGCACACTCCAGGTCCCAAACCAATATCATCAGGCCAAAATTGACCTCAAGTTTCTAAAAAACTAAACATGATTTTGGAAGTGTATTTTTTGGATAAAAACAAATGTTTTGGTCTTAAAGTATATATTTGGACTTCATAAAATTTGTGTATTTTTTTTCTAATGTGTACTTCTAAAATGACTTTGAGATGGGAAACGTTTCTCTCAATTTTTTTTCAATCAAACAAACATCGAGTAATTCAAACTTGTGCACACATATGTTTTTTATTTTCAATAGATTCCCTCCACCGAAGATAATCATATTCGATGTACTGTCAAAAATATAATATGGGCACTTCTTATAGTTGGGATTTGAACCTCAATTCCTCAGTTCGTCACGTTGTGATAGCCTAGTCATTTGCGTTCATATATGTTATTCCTCTAGAAACATACTTTCAAATGCAAAGTTTAAAAGGAAATAAAATACAAATCAAGGTGCATTATAAAAATGGTGATGCACAAAGTTGTCCCCAAATTTGCTATTTTTCCTTTATTTTAGCTTTTAAAAAAAGTTTGACGGTTGTAAAAAAGAATATCAATTGTTTAGGAACAACGAACCACCCACCAAACTCATAAGGCCCAACTAACAGAATTAAGGTTAGACTATTACTTTTTTTACCGTATCTGTTTCTCACGTACCCTATCTTTTTTCTTCCAAAAATACTCTTTGTTCAAATTATATAATCCGAAACATATTGATAGTTATTTTTGGATTATATAATTTGAAATATGTGTTGCCCAAAATTTTAAAGAAACAGTGGCGTATATTATTTCAATGACATAATTATAAATGACAAAAACATAAAATAAATGTAAATATAAACAAAATTAAAGGGACGAAGATGATACAAATTCTCATTTTATTAATTTATCAATACATTTACGATAAAGTTGAAACTTAAAACCTATTACATAAAATATTCAAACACCTAATGTTAATTTATTAAAAACCTAAACCTAAACATGTGGTGCAAGAAGATTGGGGGGGAGAGGAAGAGATGGAAGAGGGATGAGGCTGTGGTAAGGTTTGTTTCCTTTATAGGGCAAAAGAGACCTTAATGGTCAACCTTACACCCAAACAAACCGCACTTCTTTCCAGCTTGGCACCATCCTCATTGATCGTTCATACAATCTTTGAAATTACATAGTAGCCTTTTTGTATGAAAGGCCAACGTTGGAAACACATTGTTGTAGACGAAAGGAGGAGGATATAGTGTGAGATGATGATGTGAGAAATTGTGAAGGATTGAAGGGTATTTATAGGGGAAATGTGAAGAATGAGTTGCATAGAGTGTAACGATCCATAATTATGGGTCAAAAAACATGTTCAAAGGACCTGACCAGCCATTAAAGCTGGTAAAACCCTTTGAAAAACGTCTTATATGAGTTACTCTTGCGGAGCAAGTAACCGTCCAACTCTCTTAGCTGATTCGGATTATACAATCCAAAAATGTGAAGGTGAGAAAAACACACACAAGAAGGGGGGGGTTGAATTGTGTGACTCTAAAACTGGTTTCTTTTACTTTTCAGAACTTAAGTCAAGTTCAGAATCTGATATGAATCAGTTCTGAACTATTTTCTCAGAGTTATGCAGCGGATTAAGTAAAAGAGAGAGACACAGCAAATTATACAGGTTCCTTCTCAATGTGAGAAGTAGTCCTGTCCCCTTGTTTTCCAACAAGAGAGTTTCACTATATCTGAAGATTACAATTTGCTCAACCACTAAGGAAGAGACTTTCCAGTTGCTCAATCACAAAGAAAGAGACTTCTATGCTCAACCACCAAGGAAGAGGCTTCCAATGCTCAAGTCACTAAGACAAGAGACTTCCAATGCTCAAGTCACTAAGACAAGAGACTTCTGACTCAGACCACAAAGGAATGAGGTTACAAATGCTCAGTATTCAGACTGAGACTTTGAGGACCAAACTGGTTTACAAGTAAAGGAGTTTGGGATGAACACTTGATCAAATATTAGAGGTATTCTCTTAATACAACACAGGTTAAGACTCTTAACCTTAAGAAATTCTAAATTACAAAGATGAAAGAATTTCTAAGAGGTTGGGTAACTTGCGTATTTTTGACAGCAAAACAGAGCAAGAGTTCAGTTCTTTGTTTCAAGAGTCTTAGTCTTTTTCTTCTTCAAATCTTCTTCCTTTTATAGATGAAAATATAGCTGTTTGAAGATTTGCTTGATTTATGGAAAAGAGCCGTTGCAATTGGGCTAGGTTACTGCAAATGGTAGCTGCACTTTATCAGTCAGAACAGAGCAGGTGCCATTTTTGAAATGGCCTACCTTAAAAGCTGGAGAATGTTTGGGTCAGGGAGACAACTGTTCCATTGAGTTGTTCTGACACATCCAGGCATTAAATGCGCACAGTACTGGTCAAAATCCATGCCACATCAGCTTCAGAAGCTTCTCTGAGAACAGTGATCAGAAGCTGCTTCAGTTGTACGGATCAGAAGCTGGCTTCAGGAGTTGACTGTTGCGTTGACTTCATCAGAGGCACTCAGACTTCAGAAGCTGCACTTCAGGAGCACCACTTCAGGACCACTTCAGAAGCTTCACTTCAGGAGCTCTTACTTCAGGAGCACTTACTTCAGGAGCACTTCTTCAGGAGTACTTCTTCAGGAGCACTTCTTCAGGACCAGTTTCTTTCTAGCTTTGCAACCTTGCTTCTTGGCTTTCCTTCTTGCTCTTCAGCTTGTTCTTTCATAACCATTATCAATCAATATATATATTAAGCATTTGGTTCTGAAACACTCTAACAAAGCATTAGCAAAATAACCAATTTTCTCTTTAACACTTTGTTATCATCAAAACCATAAAGAGAGATATGTTTACACACAATGTTTCAACAATCTCCCCCTTACTTTATAAGAGACTTGTTAAACACATTTTGTTCCAACAATCTCCCCCTTTTTGATGATGACAAACATAAGTATTAAAACAGAAAATTGTTGTTAACTTAATTAACAAGTTGACTGCAGGGTGTGAGGTTTGTAAGCTCCCCCTGAGTCTGATCCAAGTTAATTAAGTTCAGTTAAAAACACAAATGTGAAAATTTCAGAGTTGTTGTTAAGTTTAATTAACAATCTGACTTCAGGAGAGGTTTGTAAGCTCCCCCTAGGTCTGACAATCCTCAAGGTTAGGTTTGTAAGCTCCCCTTGATTCTTATCATTGTTAATTAATCTTAACTTAAAACAATATGGTGAAATTTACACTCAGAATTTAAAATGACTTGTTGACTTCAGGTTCTGAGGTTTGTAAGCTCTCCCCCTAAGTCTGATAATCCACATGATGAGTTTTGTAAGCTCCCTGAGTCTTATCCAAGTTATTTTAAATTCATTATATCTCACAGAATGTATCAGAGCCAGAATTTTACTTCAGAGGCTAAGAGTTAAAATATGTTCTCATAAGTTAAATTCAGTCAGAATTGTATCAGAGCTTAACTGATCAGTATCAGAGCTAGCTTAACAATTGTATCAGAGCTTAACCTTAACAATTGTATCAGAGCTTAACTTCTGACAATTTTAACTTATTTGAGCTCAGGTGCTTTAATACTTGTTTTACTTTTCTCCCCCTTTTGTCATCAACAAAAAGTTTTACTAACTCCCCATAACACAGAAAATTTCTCCCCCTTTGTCAAGAAGGTTGGAAAATATATCTGTATCAGAGCAGAAAGGATTTTAAAAGAGTTTGAAAATATACAAAGGATACAGAGTGAGGGGGGGTTGAACAAGAATTTGTGAGATATTTATGCAGTCATATGGATAACCAAGCAGCAAGGATAATCATCAGAGCCTACTTGATTTGCAATGAGTACATGACTTACATTAAAAATAGAATGCTGTTCAGATGCAGAAAAAGGTTTAGAGCTTCTGATCAGGCCATTCTGTGTTCAGACATGACTTGTTCAGTACAAATTGTTCAGTATCAGAAGAAAACAACCAAATTGTGTTCAGTATCAGAGCAAAGCTCTTCAAGAGTTTTAATGCTACTGAACTTGTATCAGAACCTGATTTCAAAACATGAAGGTTCAGAGTCTGATATTAAATTGACATTTTAGTCCTGATACCAAGATAAAATGAGTTCTTAAGACTGAACATGTCTGATACACTTTGGGCTTTTAAAATGTGTCTGTGCTAAACAGTTTAATAAAAGACTGATACCAAATGAAAATTGTTTGTCAAGCAATTTTAACAATGAATATCAGAGTAGAAAAACACATTTTTAAATTGATGACTTTGGGAGGATTAGAGTATAAACTTTCAAAGCTTTAATCATCATTGCCCATATCTATACTTATCAGATTCTGACCAACATTAGACTTTTATCAGATGCAGAAGTCAGAAAATCCAGGTTCTGATCCTTCAGACTCTGAAGTTTTTCAGGCTTAACTTTCTTCAAACTCTCAGAAGGTGAGTGTTTGATAAGTCTTAGCTGATGATAAACTCAGAATCAAGGATTTCATTCAGATTCAAGCACATTTTCAAGGGATAAAATGCATGTTCAGATTCTGTTTAATAAAATTGAATCTTTCTTCTGTTAGGGGTTTTGTGAATATGTCAGCCCATTGATGATCAGTATCAATGAATTGAATATCCAAAACACCCTTCTGAACATAATCTCTTATAAAATGATGTTTTATTTCTATGTGTTTGGCTCTAGAATGCAGAATTGGATTTTTAGACAAACATATAGCAGCAGTATTATCACAATAAATAGGAATATTGTCTGCATGAATCTGATAATCCTCTAATTGATGTTTCATCCAGAGCAGTTGTGTGCTACAACTTGCAGCTGAGATGTATTCTGCTTCTGCTGTTGACAAAGCAATGGTTGCTTGTCTCTTGCTGGCCCAGGATATCAGATTCTCACCAAGAAACTGACAGTTTCCACTGGTGGATTTTCTTTCAATCCTGTCCCCAGCATAGTCAGCATCACAGAATCCAACTAGCTTATAATTTAGAGATTTCTTATACAGAAGCCCCAAATTAGTTGTTCCTTTCAGATACCTGAAGATTCTCTTGACAGCAGTCATATGAGATTCTCTAGGATCTGATTGGAATCTGGCACACAGACATACACTAAATAAAATATCTGGCCTAGAAGCAGTTAAGTATAGGAGAGAACCTATCATACCTCTGTACAGCTTCTGATCTACTTTAGAGCCATTGTCCTCTTTGCTTAAGGTGCAGGTGGGATGCATTGGTGTTGTCATCAGCTTGCAATCATCCAGCTGGAACTTCTTCAGAAGCTCCTTGGTATATTTTGACTGATGAACATAAACACCATCTTTGCATTGGTTGATTTGAATTCCCAAAAAGAATTTCAGCTCACCCATCATGCTCATTTCAAATTCATCCTGCATTAACTTAGAAAATTCCTTGCAAAGGGAGGCATTAGTAGAACCAAATATGATATCATCAACATAGATTTGCACAATTAAGATTTCTTTCTTAACAGTTTTCCTGAAAAGTGTATTATCAACTTGACCTCTTACAAAATCATTTTTGATTAAGAAGTTGCTTAGTCTTTCATACCAAGCTCTGGGAGCTTGTTTCAGACCATACAAGGACTTCTTAAGTTTAAAAACATGATTTGGATATTTAACATCTTCAAAACCAGGAGGTTGTTTGACATACACTTCTTCAGAAATTACACCATTTAAGAAAGCACTCTTAACATCCATTTGATATAGGATGATATCATGATTAATAGCATAAGAAAGAAGTAACCTGATTGCTTCCAGTCTTGCAACTGGAGCAAATGTCTCAGTGTAGTCAATTCCTTCTTGCTGGCTGTACCCTTGGGCTACTATTCTAGCCTTGTTTCTGATCACTTCTCCTTGTTCATTTAGCTTGTTCCTGAACACCCATTTTGTTCCAATGATGTTCTTCTGATCAGGTTTTGCAACAAGATCCCATACATCATTTCTTTGAAATTGATTCAGCTCTTCTTGCATTGCTACAATCCAACCATCATCAGCAAGTGCTTCATCAGTAGTTGTAGGCTCAATCATAGATAGCAGGCCAAGCATGGACTCATTCTGAGTGAATACTGATCTTGTCTTTCTTGGACTGTTCTTGTTTCCAATGATCAACTCCTCAGGATGTGAAGACTTGTACTTGAATGAGGTTCTGGGTGGATTAGCTTCTGAAGGGCCATCTGGGATATGCTCAGAACCATGCTGGTCTTGATTAGCATCAGGAGTAGTGTCATTGTTTGAGAGTTTCTCAGATTCTTCATTGTTTTCAGCTTCTGAACCTTCATCAGAACCTGAACTGGGTTCAGCTTCGGAAGGCTCCTCTGAGATTCTGACATCTGCAAAACTCTCAACCAGCTCTGGTATTTCACTACCAGGCTTCTTATCATCAAACCTAATATGTATAGCTTCTTCAACAACATGTGTTTCAGAATTATACACTCTGTATGCCTTAGATCTCTCTGAGTATCCTAAAAAGGTACCCTTTTGAGCCTTGGCATCAAATTTCTTTAGGTAGACTTTATTGTTTAGTATGTAACATGTACAACCAAACTGATGAAAATAAGAAATACTTGGTTTTCTTCCTTTAAACAATTCATATGCTGTTTTATTCAGAATGGGTCTGATATAGATCCTGTTCTGAATATAACATGCTGTGTTTACAGCTTCTGCCCAAAAGTACTTAGCAATTTTTGACTCATGGATCATGGTTCTGGCCATTTCTTGTAAAGACCTGTTCTTTCTCTCTACAACTCCATTTTGTTGTGGAGTTCTAGGAGATGAGAACTCATGGATAATTCCATGGTCTTCACAAAAGTTTTCAAAAGGTTCATTTTCAAATTCACCACCATGATCACTTCTGATTTTCAAAATTTTCAAATCAGTTTCAGTTTGTACTTGTTTGCAGAATTTGAAAAACACATCATATGTTTCATTTTTTGTTCTGAGGAATTTAACCCAAGTCCACCTACTATAATCATCAACAATTACAAGTCCATACTTCTTCCCATTGATTGAAGTTGTTCCAACAAGACCAAACAAATCAATGTGAAGGAGTTCTAGAGGTTTAGAGGTGGAAACAATGTTCTTTGGTTTAAAAGAAGTTTTAGAAAACTTTCCAATTTGGCAAGCACTGCACAGTGCATCTGAGTGATAATCAATCTGGGGTAAGCCTCTGACCAGCTGCAACTTGCTAAGCTTGGAGATGAGTCTCCAGTTAGCATGTCCCAGCCTTTTGTGCCAGACCCACTTCTCATCACTCACAGACAGAAGGCAAACTACCTTCTGCTGAACCAATTCAGAAAAATTAATTTTATAAACATTGTTTTTCCTGCTGCCTCTGAACACTACAAACTTGTCTTTGCTACTGATTACAGTACATGTGTTCTTATTGAACAGGACTTCATAATTACTATCACATAATTGACTTATGATAAGTAAATTATGTGTAAGTCCATCTACCAGCCAAACATTATCAATGTACAGGGAAGAATTACCTATCTTACCAGTACCAATGATCTTTCCTTTCTGACTTCCTCCAAACCCCACAGTTCCTCCCTCTTTCAGAGTTAGGGTTTGGAACATAGACTTGTCCCCTGTCATATGATGCGAGCATCCACTGTCCAGGTACCAGGACCTTTCCTTTTCTTTGGATGACAAGCATATCTGCAATTGAAATAATCTCAGACTTAGGTACCCAGATTTTCATGGGTTCTTTGGGGTTAGTCCTGAAAGCTTTTGGCTTTTTGAACTTGTGTCTGAAGTTATGATGTTCAGACTTGTTCTGATACTTGGGATATGAATCCTTATATCTTGAATAAGTCTGAGCTTCAGAACTTGAGTGCTTCAGAACCTGAGTTCTCAAAGGTTTGGACTCAGACTTCTTCAGAACCTGAGACTTGAAGGTCTTTGGTTCTGATTTGTTCAGAGTCTGACCTTTTGAGTACTTTGGTTCTGATCTCCTCAGAATTCTAACTCTGTTTACTTCAGGCACAAGGCAAGCTTCAGTTTTGCCTTTCCTTAAACATTTTGAAGTAGAAGACTGATTGTATTGCTTTTGCTTGCTTTGATTAACATCCTGAGAATGAAAATGATTTGTCTTGACTGGTTTAATAGATTTTGAAGCTTTAATAAACCCAGTCTTTGAAAAATTTGAATCAGATTTATTCAGCTTCTGAGACTTGCTAGTTTCAGGTTCTGAACACTTCAGATTCTGAACAGGTTTAGGTTCAGAGTCTGATTTCCTCTTACTCTTAGGCTTAGGACCTTTTGGCTTAGATTTGGGCAGGGTTTTAACATCTGCCTTCATCTTACTCTTAGGTTCAGAAGCTTCAGAGTCTGAGTTGTTCAGAACTTCTGACTTAGTCTCAGATTCTGATACTTTCAATTTCTCAGAATTATCAGAGGCAGGCACAAAGCACATACCATTGCCTTTTAAAATATTTTCAGAATATGAAGGTGAGTTTAATTCATTTGAATGTTTAAATGCATCATAGCCAATGCCTTCACCTTTGTTTCTGATCATATTATACATCATGGAGGCAATTTTAGTTCTGTTGAATCCAGTTAACATGAAATCCTGAAGAGCTATTTCCTGTTCAATAGGAACTTCTTCAGATTTCTTATGAGCCTCTTTTCTGAGTTCTTCAACTTCTTCATCATATTCAAAAATTTGATTCTGAAGTTTAAGATTTTCCTCAGACAGCAAGTTTGTTTGATTTTTCAAAGACTTAATTTCTTTTAACTTGCTTTTAAGATGACTCATAAGATCATTAACTGTTTCAATTAAATCAGATCTAGAGAGTTCAGAATATACCTCATCTTCTTCATCAGAATCTGAACATGATTCTGCGTCAGAAGATGCAATTGCCATCAGGGCCAGGTTTGCTTCTTCCTCATCAGATTCTGACTCATTGTCCAGATCATCCCATGTAGCCATGAGACTCTTCTTAAGCTTATTTCTGAAACTACTGGACTTTGAGCTGGACTTCTTTGCTTTTTCCTTGGATTTTTCCTTCTGAAGATCAGGACAATCAGCAATGAAGTGGCCAGGCTTTTTGCAGTTGTTGCAGCTTTCCTTCTGCATATCCCTCTTTGAACCAGAACTAGATCCTCTGAAGTTACTGCTTCTGTTAGAGAATTTTTTCTTTCTATTCATCAGATACTGAAGTCTTTTAGAAATCATTGCAAGCTCATCAGCATCTGAATCTTCATCAGAATTTCCCTCAGGAAACTCTTCTTCAGATTCAATTGCTTTCAAAGCTTTAGCAGGTTTTCTTTTAGACTTCAGAGCTAATGTTTTTGGCTCTCTAACAGACTCATCCTCATTGAGTCCCAGTTCATGCACTTTGAGGGAGCTTATAAGATCCTCAATACTTAAAGTATTCAGATCCTTAGCTTCCTCAATGGCAGTCACCTTTGGTCTCCATTTGGATGGCAGACTCCTTAAGAGTTTGTTCACATGATCAGCTGTCGTATAACTCTTCTTCAGAATCTGAAGTCCAGAAACCAGAGTCTGAAATCTTGAGAACATAGTCTCAATATTTTCATCCTCTTTCATTCTGAACAGTTCATATTGCTGAACAAGAATGTTTGCCTTTGCCTCTCTAACTTTCTTATTACCTTCATAGTTAGAGCAGAGGGATGTAAAGATGGCTTTTGCTGTGGACTTGTCACTCAACTTCTGATACTCAGTGTGAGGTAATGAGTCCACAATGATACCTCTGACATGGTGATGCTTCCTATAGATCTTTCTTTCTGCATCACTTAGAGCTCTTCTGTTGATAGCAACACCTTCTTCATCTACTGGTATTGAGATTCCATCTTCAATAATGTCCCATAGTGAATCATCAACCCCAATAATATGACTATACATTTTACTCTTCCACCAAGAGAATTTTTCTGGGTCACCAGTAAACATAGGAGGTTTATTGTGTGACCTAGACTTCTTTTCTTCAGTACCATAGTCATATTGTACATTTCTTTGATTTCTGGGAGATGGTGGATTTCTGGGAGAGGGTGGAGGTGAACCACTAGTTGAGGTCATGTTTTTCTCAGGATCCTACTGACACACTGTTAAGTGTTAATATCAGAACCGGAGCTCTGATACCAACTGAAGGTGAGAAAAACACACACAAGAAGGGGGGGGTTGAATTGTGTGACTCTAAAACTGGTTTCTTTTACTTTTCAGAACTTAAGTCAAGTTCAGAATCTGATATGAATCAGTTCTGAACTATTTTCTCAGAGTTATGCAGCGGATTAAGTAAAAGAGAAGGGTAAAGAGAGAGACACAGCAAATTATACAGGTTCCTTCTCAATGTGAGAAGTAGTCCTGTCCCCTTGTTTTCCAACAAGAGAGTTTCACTATAATCTGAAGATTACAATTTGCTCAACCACTAAGGAAGAGACTTCCAGTTGCTCAATCACAAAGAAAGAGACTTCTATGCTCAACCACCAAGGAAGATGCTTCCAATGCTCAAGTCACTAAGACAAGAGACTTCCAATGCTCAAGTCACTAAGACAAGAGACTTCTGACTCAGACCACAAAGGAATGAGGTTACAAATGCTCAGTATTCAGACTGAGACTTTGAGGACCAAACTGGTTTACAAGTAAAGGAGTTTGGGATGAACACTTGATCAAATATCAGAGGTGTTCTCTTAATACAACACAGGTTAAGACTCTTAACCTTAAGAAATTCTAAATTACAAAGATGAAAGAATTTCTAAGAGGTTGGGTAACTTGCGTATTTTTGACAGCAAAACAGAGCAAGAGTTCAGTTCTTTGTTTCAAGAGTCTTAGTCTTTTT
Organism: Medicago ruthenica; assembly: GCA_018208015.1. Classification (NCBI taxonomy): domain Eukaryota; kingdom Viridiplantae; phylum Streptophyta; class Magnoliopsida; order Fabales; family Fabaceae; genus Medicago; species Medicago ruthenica. The sequence goes on along the minus strand of CM031376.1, from coordinate 71,738,878 downwards.
CTTCTTCAAATCTTCTTCCTTTTATAGATGAAAATATAGCTGTTTGAAGATTTGCTTGATTTGTGGAAAAGAGCCGTTGCAATTGGGCTAGGTTACTGCAAATGTGTGCTGCACTTTATCAGTCAGAACAGAGCAGGTGCCATTTTTGAAATGGCCTACCTTAAAAGCTGGAGAATGTTTGGGTCAGGGAGACAACTGTTCCATTGAGTTGTTCTGACACATCCAGGCATTAAATGCGCACAGTACTGGTCAAAATCCATGCCACATCAGCTTCAGAAGCTTCTCTGAGAACAGTGATCAGAAGCTGCTTCAGTTGTACGGATCAGAAGCTGGCTTCAGGAGTTGACTCTTGCGTTGACTTCATCAGAGGCACTCAGACTTCAGAAGCTGCACTTCAGGAGCACCACTTCAGGACCACTTCAGAAGCTTCACTTCAGGAGCTCTTACTTCAGGAGCACTTACTTCAGGAGCACTTCTTCAGGAGTACTTCTTCAGGAGCACTTCTTCAGGACCAGTTTCTTTCTAGCTTTGCAACCTTGCTTCTTGGCTTTCCTTCTTGCTCTTTAGCTTGTTCTTTCATAACCATTATCAATCAATATATATATATTAAGCATTTGGTTCTGAAACACTTGAACAAAGCATTAGCAAAATAACCAATTTTATCTTTAACACTTTGTTATCATCAAAACCATAAAGAGAGATATGTTTACACACAATGTTTCAACAATCTCCCCCTTACTTTATAAGAGACTTGTTAAACACATTTTGTTCCAACAAAATGTTCCAGATAATTTTGGATTATACAATCTGAAATGCTTCAACAATGAGTCAAACTTCGTGCTTTGTAGGGTGAGGAATTTTTCGGATTATACAATCCTAGACTCTTATGTACAAGATTTTTTTATGTGGTCCACATTACACCGACAGTTTCTGTGGTCCATGGTGCACAAAAACTTCTATAAATTAGTGTGACTGTTTTCATAAGCACTAAACCACACCAAAAATAATCATGGACATTTCTGTCATTGATCTGAACACCAAGCTAGCACCAGTTGACTACAACGGGAAAAACCAACCCATCTGTTCAGGATTCTCACTGATGTACGCTTTCCAGGTTGAAGGATAAGCTGGATCAAATCAACGGTTAATTCAACCATATAGATAGGGGTGGACAATCGGTCGGTTAGGTTCGAAACCGGTTTCAAAACTGTAAACCGTTTAAACCAACAGTTGCATATCTCTAAACCATTTTCGATCAACTTAGGCATCGGTTTGGTCGGTTCGGTGTAGATGGTTAAAGCGGTCAAACATGTGGTTTAGTTCGGTTAATTCGGTTTTGTATATATCAAACTTTGCCTAATATATTTTAAAAAAATTAACATAAACAAAATTAGAAGCTATAATTTGGGTATTAGATAAAACCAAGAATAATCATTTGGTCATTCATATTAATCTTTAAGGCCTGTCAATTTTCTAACTGAAAATTCAAGTAAAAATTAAGAGTAATATTTGTGCCACAATATTCATCTCAAAGACAATGCCACAATATATTATATAACTTGTTTGCATTGACTGACAGCAAACATGCACAACACAGCCAATATTAGTAAATATTACAGTCGTGCAACAATATAAGTAATATAATATATTATAGACATCTAATATTTAAGTGAGTAACATTGAAATAAATATCGCTGGTTTTGAAAGCACAGGATGCATGCAATTGCCGATGCTACAACATGGCGAAACATGAAGAATGTTGTTGTTGTAGTTGTTGGCTTGCTGCACAACAAGGGAATTCATATAATTAAAATTGGCAACTGTAAATTAAAATCAGTTAGAAAATAATAAATATTTCACTAGATTAAAGACAATTCATTATAAGAAAGCAAACAAGTTTTATCAGATTACCTACAAAGGGACATGCCATAGAATATACTTCATAATTCTTCATCCTCTACATCTCTAATGGCATGGGCATAGGTTGATAGCTTCACAACTTAATCCTAACAATAACCAGGTTGATAAATCTTAATTCAAGGGAACAAAAATCAACTTAATCCTATTTTATAAGCATGGACAATGCCACTTAATAAGGTTTATGAAATCTCAATTCAAGTGAACAAAAATCAACCAGAATAATTAAGCAATAAATCAGTATAACAGGCAGCAGCAATCAGTATAAACATCAATATAACAGGCATAAATCAGTAAAACAAGCAGCAGCAGCAGCCAGCAGCAGCCAACAGTATAACATGCAGCATAATTAGGCAAGTATATACATCGGAATAATGAAGAATGGACAAGTATATACATACCAATAATTAAGCATAAATCAGTATAACAGGCAGCAGCAGCAGCCAACAGCAGCCAGCAACAGCCAACAACATTAAACCATGTCCACAATCACCATGGAGCCAAGCAAATGAAGCTGGTTACATTCCTTATCATCATTCAAAAGCAAGAGGCATGTGTTGTGCATTAGTATTGAGTCATATTTGACTCCCAAAATATCCAAAAAAGTCATTCTTGCATGACATTAAATTACTTTTAATTAGCATTATATTAATTTAGTAATTCAAGTATGAGAAAGTAAAAGTAATTGATGAATTGTATACCATTGAGTGGAATTAAACAGAAGACCCAATTGTTGGCGGTGTAACATCAACAAGACCATCTTCGGAGCCACTTAACACTTGTCCAATTTCTACAATGCATTCAAATCAATAAAAGAGAAATAAATTAATTTATTATTCAATATCAAATACACAATACAATACTAAGTTATTGACAAGTTACTAAATTACCTCCAACGACATTCTCTAACAGTTGATACTCTTCACTCAAATTAAGATCTTTGAAGTCAATGAAAGAAGGTTTTAGCCAATTTTGACAACATATCAAAGCTTCAGCCGTATTCGGACTCAAGGAGCTCCTATATGTGTCTAAAACCCTTCCTCATGTGCTAAATGCGCTTTCAGAAACAACCGTTGACACCGGTGTGGCCAAACAATCTCTAACCATTGCTGCCAAAACTGGATAACGGACTTCATTTTTCTTCTACCACACAAGAATGTCAAATTTTTCATCATCGTTTTCGGGTGGGTCACTTAAGTACCTCTCAAGGTCATTTTGTTGAACAATTGTTTCCTTTGTTTTCAAATGTTGTTTAAATGCATCTGCCCTTGAATTAAGTGATGGATTTTTGGGAAGGGCAGATTGTTCAACTAATGAATTGCTGGTGCCAGATGGCCCAACTTCAGATTTGTACAAATTGTACAATTTAAACAAATTATCTCTCACACTCCCAGCCCTTTCTTTTGCTAAATCACTACCAGCCCCATACAAATCACCAAATGACCACTCAATATATTCAAACTTGTACCTAGGATCAAATATTACTCCAAAATATAGCAATTGGTTCATTTTCACAACATTTCCCCAATACTTATCATACTTTTCCTTCATTTCTACTCCCATTGAAGCCACAACAGTATTCAGATTCATTGCTGCCTTTTGAATCTCACACAATATAGAAGCTAGGTTGTGAAATGCAGTATGCAAAGACACTTGTTGAGATGATGAAAATATCTTTGTAGCATCATAGAAATTTTTTAAAAAACTAACAAAAGCTCTAACCTTTTCCCAATCACTAGAACTAGGTGGGCCAGCTTTGCCAAACCACTCCTTATACCCAACATCCTCCCCCTCTAACTTCTCAAAAGCTGCTTGAAAATTTTCGGCGGCATCCAACATCAAGTATGTTGAATTCCACCTAGTGGGAACGTCAAGACAAAGGTGTTTTTTGCATGTTATCCTTGAAATTTCTATGCATTCTTTGAATTTTAATGCTCTTTGTGGTGAAGATCTAACAAACCTAACAACATTGTGGATGCTAGAAATGGACAAATCTTGATCCTTTAAGCCGTCCATGACTACCAAGTTCAATATGTGTGCCACACACCTCATATGTAAGTGATCCCCTTCACCTAATAACCCATTCTTGTTCTTAAGTCTTCTCTTTAAATAAGAGACAGCCACATCATTCGAAGAAGCGTTTTCTACACTGTACAATTTTAAGTTTTTTTTAGATATGTAAAATTAGTTTTTTTATTATTGGCAAACAAGTTTTTTTATTATTTTCTTTTTAAAAATAGTTTGTTAAAATTGATTTTAAAAGTAAAGTATTAAGTTTCAATGCATTAGTAAAGGCATTAGTAAAGTATTTCAGCTTACGGTTGGCTTCATTAAGTGTTTTGTATTAAAAGTAAAGTATTAAGTTTCAAGGCATTAGTAAAATATTAAGTTTTTTGCATTATAAAGTAACAAGACATTAGACTTACGGTTGGCTCCAGCTTCAATCACCCCCTCCATAGCTACAACTCCAGTTGCCCCCTTTGTAGCTGCAACTCCAGTTGCACCCTCTGTAGCTCTAGTTCCAGTTTCCTCCTCCATGATTGATTTTAAGAGAGAAAAAAATTAGATCAAAACAAAAATATGCAGTGGACTCCAGTGGACTCTAACTAAACAAAAATTAGAAAAAGCCATTATGATGATGAAATACTTATCAAACCTAAAGAGTATCTCCAATGGACTCTAACACACTGACAACACCTATTAGTAATTCACAATAGTCAAATTAGTGATTCTAAATTCCAATACTAATCAATTACATTAATTCTTCCATTAAGTGACTTATTCTTCTTGTTCTACATATTTTCACCTCCATCTGTGATCCATCACTTAAATGTACCCAACAAATTAATTGGAACAGAAAACATGTTTTCAACTATAAACTTAGAAGAGGAGAAAATGATAACGGATAGTGAACAAAAAGAAGTAACCCTGTGGCAAGAATGAAAAACATGTTTAAAGGCATAATAATTGGAAACGAAGAACCTTTGGATGAGAAAATAGGAAGAAAACAATATAAGTGTTAGGAATAGTTGGTATAAAATCAGCAAAACAAGTTGAAGACAATTTACATACCCACCGGCCAACGCAAAACTGATTATTGCCATCAATGAAGAATTTGGTTGAATGATTAGGTAGCTATGAAAATATATCAGATTTGTAGAAGGATTTGTTTGAAACTAAACGGAACAGTTAACAGAGTTAACTTGAGGGGAGGTTATTGTATATTAGAAAAAGACATTATGATCATGATTACAATCAAAACTTAATACTTCTCACTTGCATACTCAAAATCAAACAGAGGGGACATAAAAACAAACCAATTTCTTGGCCAGCAGCTTCATGACTTCCTTCGACATCACCTTGACTGCTACTGTGTACTTGATCCATCTTTCTAAGTTACAAACTATCCAAGTCTCCATTAGCATAAAAAAAGAGTTAGAAATCTAATTAAATTACTTAAAAATAATGACATCATTAAATAATATAAAATCAGAACACTCTAGCTTAGTAATTACTTTTACCTTTTTTATCAATCAGGGATAAAATAAACTAGCTTCTGACCAACAAGTAATGAGCTGAAATAGAAATAACAACTTAGAAAAAATGTGTTAAGAAAATAAATAACAAAGACAGAAATATAAGTGTACTCGGTTCATTTGCTGTAAAACACAACAAAAAACTCAGAAAAATCTTCTAAAAGATATGAACACCACAAGGTTGCTATAAGCTAGATCGTGCTGCCTTGGCAATATAAATATGTTAGTTGGTAAGGCAGCATGATCTAACTCAAAACAATCCTCTTGAAACATTTTGCCTTTCATCATTATGTTGCAGATCTGATTCTGAAGAGGTTATTGTGAATTTTACCAGGTTGACATGCCGATCAAAATATGTCAGTTGGCAGACCAGCTGGATCAAGTACAAAAGCACCTCTTCGAACACCTTCCCACAAGTTTCATCACTTCTGTTATTATGTTGTTTTAAGTCATTTAACTGTGTTTTGTGCCTTTTTTCCTATGTCATTCGCCATGAAAACCCTCCAAAAATCAAACTTAAACACAGTCTGGTGCTGTTCGGATTATACAATCTGAAAATATTTAGAGAGTTTCAGATTATATAATCTGAAACCTCCCAGACTATGTGGACTGTGGCGTTTCACCCAAGGTTTGGACGGTTTGCGGTGTGTTTAATGCATTTTTGGTCGGTTGGAGCATTCAAAATGTTTCCTCTGACTGTATTTACAGTCTAGGATAGGATTATGGCTATAAATAATCTTGCCTGCTTCAACAATTTCATTCATTCTTCACTTCCCATCATTTCTTACTTTTTCTTTCTCTTTATTTAGTTTTATAGGATTGGTTATGTATCATGGTCACTGTTGACTGCTCATACAATCCCTGCAATTGCTTTGCAGTTTATGCAGGGATTGTACAACGGTCAGCAGAGACCTTTGATATCAAATACAACACAAAATCTTTATATTTTGCTTTGTTTCAGATTCTAAAATCCGAAAATACCTAACAATCTGTTTCGGATTATATAATCCAAACAGAGGGTATTTAGGGTATTTTTGGAAGAAAAAAAATATGGCCCTCGAGAATAAGGTAGGGTGAAAAAAGTAATAGTCTTAAGGTGATAGGCACATGTGATATAACTAACCAAACTAATTAACATTGTTGAGACCAAATGGACACCAGATTTTACACCAATGGTAGCAACACTACAATGATAACGAAGGGTTGATCATCGAAAGAGAAGGGGGTGCAACAACTAAAGAGTATATATGAAGGGAGTTGTGTGTTTGATGTTGTTAGGGGAGCATTTTGGTGAAAACACTTAGGGTTGTATGTAATGCAGAGAAAATATATTTTTGGAGAGACCCTTGGCTGGTTGACGGTTTTATAGTGAGCATTTAGTAGATTTATGGGGTTAGTCACAAATCTTGATGTGTGGGAGGAGATGGCTAGAGATGGAGGAGATGTTTGTTTGTTTGAGAAGATGATTTGGTGTGTGAATGTTGTTCATTGATGGATGACATTTATTTTGCAGGGTAATGTGACTGATTGTGGTCTTGGAGGTTTGATCATAATGAAGAATACAAAGTCAAATGAGCTTATCGCTTACAAAGTCAAGGTCAGGAAGTTGATTTTGAACATTCAAGGGAAAACGACTTAGCTTGGAACAAAGTTGCATCGTTGAAGATGTCTTAAGATACTTTGTGTTAACGCGATATTTTACCTTGGGATTCTCGCTTATGCATTAATGAATATGGTGTTGAAGAGTATTATATCAGCTTTTCTTTGATTGTTATGTGTTTCATTCAATGTGGCTAGAAATTTTGAAATGGTTGAGGTGTTTCTAGTGCATTGTTGAATGATGCAATTACACATGCTCATCAATTTTATGGGTTGTAGTTGCGTTCTTTGAAGCCAAATGATAGCTTTCAAATAATTTTGTTGTCTATTATTTGGATGATTAGAAAAGCTCATAATAACCGTCTTTTAAAAAATAAGAAGATCAATATCAATGTGATTGTTAATCAGTTAAGATCCATGCTTAACGGTGGATTAAAGTAAAGGTGAAGGGCTTCGATTACAACTTAAATTTTTGGTGGAACAATCCGTTGAAATGTGTTGGATACTTGGGCCATATCCCATAGCATTTTTTTATTTGAGGTTTTCCTTCCTGGTTTTGGTGGAAAATGACTAGCTTCTTCGGTAAAAAAAAATCGCTCTCTTTTTTCGTGTACGTCTTGTGCCAGATTCAAAGCATTTTAATTTAATATATTTACTTTTTTGCCACTTCAAAAAATAAAAGAATTCTTTAACATATGTCTTCAAGATACTTGTTAACATGAGTTAGAAAACTCATATCTAAAATAGTTCTTTGGTGTGTTTAAGTATCTTCCAATATAGTTAAAGGGTACCAGCTATCAGAGTTGTTTAATTCTAGTCTTTGCCTTCTCATATTGCTTACAATCGCACTTACTAGTATTGGATCCAATACAAGACTAAGTGATGCATTCTTTTTCCTTAGAGTTAGTGGTTTTTTTAAAACTATATCATTGATGTAAAATATTAATCGGTTTTGTTGATGATCCATCTCCTTTGTAGAATATATCTTACTACTTTTAATAGGGTATTTCCTTCAACTATAATTTTTGCATCCACAAAACTCGAACTTAAACATTGCTTAAATAATCCGAGTTAATATCCATCCAGTCAGTGATGCTTTCATCATTATTTTTTGTTTTCCTTTATGCAATGAGGGGGAAGTTCAAAATTCATAAAAATTTGTGATTGTAATATTTTGAAGTTATGGCCATTTGCTGATTCCATATGCTTAATTTCCAAGTTATTTGTCCGCCATTTCCTCTCATGAAAAGACTCAAACTTGAATCTGAAAGCAATATTGCATGTGGGTTTATAAATGCCATAAATATATTTTCAACTCACTTTTGTTAACATGGATATTTTCTTTTTTTTGTCAAAAAAAATGGATATTTTTATGGGTTCAAATATGAAATGAATCTTACTGATTTATGTAGACCTTATATAGATTTGGGGAAAAGCATAAATTTTAACTAATTGAAATGTGGCTTAAAAAACTTGAAAAAAACGTAGTTATGACTTTATGTTGAGACTTGATGTTCAGACTAATCCATGCTCCTAATGTTTTTTTTTCTTGTCATTCTACCAAAAAAAATAAACTTTACATTTACGGCAGTAAGTCGGTAACATATTATTTGAATTACATAAGCAATTTTTTTCCCTTAAAAACCAATGTAATTAAACACATGTTAAAATGTGTTTCGAACCTCGGACATCTCACTTCACCACATTTAAAATGTGTGAGCTACTGAGCTCTAGCCACTAGACTACTTAGCAAAAAAAATCATGTTACTCTACATTAAACAAGTGAGTTTTATGACAATTTTTTTTATGACAGTTTTATGACAATTTATTTATTCACTTTAATTTTCCCAGCAGGCCTAAATAAAAATATAGACTTTCTTTGACAAAAAATAATAATAATATAGGCTTTCTTTTTCTAAGCGGTACTAGCATCACACTCTCTGCCACACATTTTTCAATACACTCTTTTTTTATCACTTAAATTTCACTTTACAAAATCTTGCAAATTTTGTATAAACTTGACGCGACTCATGAATTTTGATCAATAAAATAGAATAACACTCTTTTTTAATGGTTAAAACTCACATGAACCCATGAAATAGCGTGGATTCCATATAAATTTGAATGACCCAGAAATTTTGATCAATAAAAGTGAGTATGCTTAAAAGTGTGTGTCAAAAAATGTGTTAGCATTATTTTTTTACTCTTAATTGTATCATATTGAACAATTCATGTGTACACACATGTTATATTCGAAACGCCAAACCATTTATATGGTATAAGAGCATTTACAATGGAGACACCCATTTTTGAGTACTTAAATGGGTCTTACGTGTACACACCATTCATTTATAATTTTTTAACAGTAGTACCTAATAAGCATTCAATCTCTCCAACCCAGCATGTCACACAATTTTTTTAAATGGACCCACTAATCAACTATCAATAACTTTATATCATTACATTTTAATTTTTAATATTAAAAAGTGTGGGTCTCACTTAAGATTGAGGGCCTTAAGTGAGACCCTGAGTCTTATATAAGACCCGAAAAAGTTTATCTCCAATGGAAGTACCTAATAGGTACCGGGTCTTAAAAGTTTAAGATCCTCTCATTGGAGATGGTCTAAGTTTGTATCAATGATTTTTCATGAGATTTTAGCTTTTTTGAGATGTTACTTCAAGTATCATTTAAATTTATAATTCATGTATAGGTTCTTCCTCTCCAACAAGCTGACCCTAATTTTCTTTTGTTATGTTCTCTCTTTCATCTTTACTTGAAATCACGACTCTTCATCTTTTTCTTTATATTTTAATCCAAATAATTGATTTTCACATAGATATAAGTTTTTTTTACGTGATTTCGTCGTCTGGATACGACATTGTGTTGTCCGTCGTCTTACACGGTGTTGTTTTATATTTTGTGTTGTTGCGGTATTCGTTTGGTTCATATTAAAAAATCAACTCAATTACATATTCAATTTTTCGAGCGTCAACATTGATATTTGTAGAATATTTTAACAACTATCCTACAAATGTGACATCATGGAAATGACTTTGATGTAAGGGTAAAAAAGTTTTACACAGTTAATACATAAATTAATACTCCCTCCGGTCCTTATTATAAAAAAAACAAAAAAATATCAAAACCAATGTAATCATTAATTGGTGTACTTTTTTGAATATTTTTACAAATATATCATCATAAAAAATTGTGAAGCATTACATACACTCAGTAATATTAAAAAGACAAACATTAAATAAGGAGTATAAAAAAAATCTTTTAAATAATAATCACACCTTAAAAGTTGTGATATTTTCTTATAAATAGGACTTATTTTTTTTTTTAATTTTTTTTCTTATATATAAGACAAGGTGTATTACTCTAACATTAATGCAAATGAAACATATACAAAAAGCTACGTTACTTCTTTGTTTCTTGGTGTAGCTATAACTGAAAATTTGGTCTCTCTCTTCCATCAACAAAGGTTACCAAATCTCACGGCAACACCACACAACCTTTGAACAAGTCTTAGTTACCTTAAACATTCAGAAAACTTTATAATTAACCCCACACTAGTGCCGATAACTTAGGCATTTTCACATGTAACACCACTATTCTCACCCCCTTATATTCCTTCACACACTCCCCTCTCTTTCCTTTCATAAACAAACTCCCTTTCTCTCAAAATTTCTCATTCATCACTTTCACAAACACTTTTCTCTCCCTTTGTTGCAACTATGGCTTCATCTTCACCTCCATTGAAAGATGAACTTGACATTGTGATTCCTACTATAAGGAACCTTGATTTCTTGGAAATGTGGAGGCCATATTTTGAACCTTATCATTTGATCATTGTTCAAGATGGTGACCCTTCAAAAACTATTAAGGTTCCACCTGGTTTTGATTATGAACTTTATAATAGGAATGATATTAATAAGCTTCTTGGTCCTAGGGCTTCTTGCATTTCATTCAAGGACTCTGCATGTCGTTGCTTTGGTTACATGGTTTCTAAGAAGAAGTACATCTTCACTATTGATGATGATTGTTTTGTAAGTTTTTCAATCATATTGCTTTTTTTTTTCTTTATTTGGGTTGTTTTTGTTTTGTTCAATGTTTATGGAGAGATCTTAATATGATTTCTTCACCTTTATGGTTTCATGTTGCATGCCTCCTTGTGATGATTTTGTTTGCATATTCTTCTATACCTTTTTAATTTTGGATCTTGTGTTCCTAATCATGGTTTTAAATTGCGGTTGCAGTTACACAGCACGCCTTTTACATTAGGGTAAAATGCGGGCAAATGTGGCCGTCTATGCATGCGGTTGCGAACGACAATTTGGAATAATAATTGTGTTTTATGTGTCAATACCGTTAGCTTTTTTTCATTGTGTAACTTGTATAATTGTATTGGTTCTGATATGCATGTATTGGATTGTTTAATTTATTATTATTGTTTTTATGTAACAATCTTCTTCAAGGAGATATTTTGGTATTCTATAACATTATATTTGGAAGTTTTTTAAGCATTGTTTTCAATAACATTTCGATTGAAGGAGTGTTCGGTGTGTGACACACCGACCCATGTGATTACATTCAATCACTGGTATTATCGGTGTCCTCCATACCAGTGATTCATAGTTTTTGAGACTAGTGTTGTAGATAAAATAATGTACATTAAGTCAATTGCAGCTGGTAGTGGAAATCAGTGATACCCTGGCTTAAGCCTTATTTGTTTTTGGACTATGGTTTTATTGATTTTACTAGCCATAGAATATTTTCATTTATAATGTATCTTATTATTGTTGTTACTTTTGTGCATTCATTTTCTTATTTATTTTTTGTGTGGCTTAGGTTGCCAATGATCCATCTGGAAAACAAATCAATGCACTTGAGCAACACATTAAGAACCTTTTGTGTCCATCAACTCCATTGTTTTTCAATACCCTTTATGACCCTTTTAGAGAAGGTGCTGATTTTGTTCGTGGATACCCTTTTAGTCTTCGTGAAGGTGTGCCAACAGCTATTTCTCATGGACTTTGGCTCAACATTCCAGATTATGATGCTCCTACTCAGCTTGTCAAGCCTCTTGAGAGGAATACTAGGTATGTACTATGTAACATGTACAATAATAGTACTAATGTATTTCACACGGTTTTAAATAGCAGTCACGGTAACAATTTTAATCGCGTCACAATCTTTAATATTGTACAAAATCGCAGTCAAATGTAATTGATGTGACATCAATTGCAGTTGCACTCCAGTTTTGACTATTAAAATTGTTATGTCATGTCTCACATCACAATCGCAAATCTTTATTTAAAACATATGCTATTAGTATGTGAATTTCATTAGCATATACTAACATTGTTAAAAAAATTACATGGACATAAAGTCATATCTAACATAGATTTTTTTTGAGGGAATATCTAACATATAGATGTTAGTGCATATATGTTAGGAGATAAGAACCTAGGTTGTGTGTAGTTTTGCTCACAACCCGTGATTGTTTATAGTCAAGATTAAACGATCCAAATTTAAAGTCTGATATCTTAGATTTAACAAAAATATATATGTTAAATTCTGAACCATTTGATCTTAATTGGACGATTCATATGTGGCTGACTACACACAATCTGAATCTAAAAAATAGTAGTATAACATGATAGTGTAGTGAGATCTGATTAAACTTCTATTTTAAAAAAAATAAAATTAAAATGTTGGATAATATTTAAACTCTTAGTGTATACATAAAGTGTTTGATTTTGAGTATTTGTGTTGATGTATAAGGTATGTGGATACTGTTCTGACCATACCAAAAGGAACATTATTTCCAATGTGTGGAATGAACTTGGCATTTGATCGTGATCTGATTGGACCAGCTATGTATTTTGGTCTCATGGGAGATGGTCAGCCAATTGGACGTTATGATGACATGTGGGCTGGCTGGTGCTGCAAGGTTCTTTTCTTTCTTTGCATTATTTTTATAATTCTCTCTTTTTATTCAACTTATTTTTATAATTCTCTCTTACTCATAATTATTATATTTTTATAGTTTAGTACCAAATAGAACCATAAAAAACAATAATTTAAGGACAAAATGAGGAATTACTGGAATCTCTATTGAACAGACGTTTCTGATTGAAAGCTTGTTTTGGTGTCTGACATATGTTGTGTTTGACACCAACACAACATCGATATTTGTGATTATATTGAATTATGTCTTTTTTTAAAAATTTTATCCATGTCGACATGTTTGTGTCGTGTCCAGTGTTCGTGTTTGTGTCCGTGCTTCATAGACTCGAATTGATCTTATATAAACATTTAATATTTTATGAATTGTAGCACAAACAACTTAAAGAATCATTGTTCATGATGAATTGGTCAGGTAATCTGTGATCATTTGGGACTTGGAATCAAGACTGGTCTCCCCTATATCTTTCATAGCAAAGCAAGTAACCCATTTGTAAACCTAAGGAAAGAGTACAAAGGTATATTCTGGCAGGAAGACATCATTCCATTTTTCCAAAGTCTTGCTCTTCCAAAAGAATGCACAACTGTTCAAAAGTGTTACATTGAAATGTCCAAACAAGTCAAGGAAAAACTTGGAAAGATTGATCCTTATTTTGACAAGCTTGCAGATGCTATGGTCACTTGGATTGAAGCTTGGGATGAACTTAACCCTTCTAAAGCATCTTAAGCCAATGACAAATCATAAACCAATCTTGGTTAATTACAAATACTGCCTTTAATCTTGAATTTGAATTTGAGCTATTTATATACATTTTGTGTACTTTATTGTCAAGAATTTTGTTTTCGATATTCTTGTGACTTAGAATTTGCAGCATTGTTATCTGAAATTCTAATTTTAAAACTTTATGCTTTGATGTTTAAAACAATAAAGTACAATGATCTAAATCATTGTTTACTTGTGTTTTTTGTTCTATGACTACGAGTAGTAGATATCACTATTGGCCCTTATGTGTGTTTTTATGTGAAGCCTATGTTATTGGAAGAGTTTTAATGTTTGGTTCATTGTGTTGTTATTAACTCCTTTCGTCTCTATATATAAGTCATCTTTTTATTTTTCACATTTCTGAAGAAAAGTTGTTAGTACAATTAATTTATCTATTTTGTGTGTGAATATTACTAAACTCTCCTTTATGTGTAGTTTTAATTAGGGATATGTTTAGGAAAAATAATAAATGCATCTAATAATTTGTATAAGAGTTTGTATTTAGAGACAATTTTTTTTCTCGAATGCTTATAATTAGAGACGAAGGTTTTTTTTTTAAATACATAACAATAGTGTGACCTAATAATTGAACTAATATGTTAAGATGTTTGATATTTATTTTTTAATTTTTCTAATAACAATTTTATTTTACTTTCATCATATGCAAGCTTGAATTTACAAACATTAAAATCTAACTGAGCAAACATTAAATGCACTCTTGGAGTATGTAAACGTTCTTTTGAGTCGTAAGGTCTTCATTGTCTTAAATTGGACACCATCCCCCATCGTAAAAAAATTTATGAGAGAAAACATAGCTAACAACATTAATCTATGCCAACATTATCAATTGAACTTCACACTATCATGTCATGAAAAATTGGTCACATCACATCAGCATTTTTAAAACAAAACACTCATAATTTTTTTTTTTTGGCAGAAACTTAGTCAAGTTTGATATATTTATATATTTATAAAGACTACAAACATAATTAAATCCAATATATTTAAAAACCATATTTTTTAATTTGTGTCAAAACCTTGAATGAATTATTTGGGAATGGTGGAGTATTGTGCCTTCTGGCATTGATTTTATTTGAAGAATGGTACTACATCAGCAAGATCTAGCTAGCTGTGATTTTGGTTCAATTGGGTGGACACTATTGTTGTTGTCCTTTCATCTTTGCAGTTACTTGTGTCCTGTACTAAACTCTCTGAATGTGTTGCAGAGGCAATAACTGTTACATTGGTCTGTGTGTCACATACTAGTTGTTTGCACTAGTGGTAATTACTAGTTCTTGTATCCTTGTCTGCGTTTTTGGGAGACATATGAGTCATAGTCACTCAGCTTATTTGAATATTGCAATATGGTGTGAGTTATTTTACCCCTCACCGACACTAGTGCTGATTATTTTAGTGAACAAACTAGTACTAGAAGTATACTCCCTCCGTTCCTTTTTAAGTGTCTCTTTTGAAGAAAATTTTTGTTTCTAATTAACCGTCACATTCAAAGTCCAATGCAAAATTAAATGTTGTTTTACCAATATTACCCTTAGTTATTTATTGCGGAGAGAGAAATATATGAAATGAGATATTAAATGAATAAGGTCATTATAGTAAAAGTATAACTTATTGCATTAAAAATAGTAACATTTATTGATTGTCTTGGTTTGTGTAAAATGTCAAAAAGTGACAATTAAAAAGGAACGGAGGTAGTACTACTTAAGGGAAAAAGTTCAAATAGTTTTACCTTTCTCTTTTTGCATATTGTTTTTTTAAGAAGTTAAACTAGTTCACCCAAATTAACATAGGAGGGAATCGGACCTGAAACTTTGAGAAAGAGCATCTGAGCCATCTGAATTAGAGTTATGAATTGTTATCGATACAATCACAAATATTGAACACAACATTGGCAATGATACTTTGTTTGACACAAATACATGTACTAAGTTTTTAAGAATTGTATCTTTAGAGTGAAACTTTGTTGGAATTCTTAAATCCTAGGCATTGTAGAATCTTCTAAAAGTAGGTTAAAAATCTACAATGGATATTACAATTAGATATGACAGACACTTGTTTTAAAAATCTAGAATGGGTATCATTTACTAAAAAAAATAAGTTAACTAAGTATTTATCCAATACATGTTTATCATATAATTGCTTATATCATATCATAAGTGCTTAAACAGAATAACAAAATGAAAATGAGAAACCTCGGAAAATTGAAATCATATGTCCCATATTTAAAAACACATAACAAGTACCACAATAAAATTTCAAAAACAAACAAAAAAAGTGACAAATTTCGGACTGTCTTCAAGAACATGCATGCTCAAATTTGCTGTCCATAAAATATTTTTTTTCAGTGTGTACATATAGGACTCAAATATGAATAAAGTATAAAAACATGACCACTCAACAGTTTTTTTTTTTTTTTGGTAGAAACCACTCAACAGCTTTCATATAAGAGAGTGGGATACACTAAAATATGTAGTAGAGGTAAAAACATGATGACCACGTTTTAAGTACTTTTACTCCTACTGTTTTACCTTTTGCTTCAAAATCAAGGTTTGCATGCATGTAAGAAATTTAGATGTCAGTTCAGCTATACGAATTTAAGCTTGTAACCTCAAGTGGCAAAATCTAAATCTTCTCAAAAACGGTTGTACTATGATAATTAGTGTCACTATAATTAATAATAACTTTCTCATTCTCAAATCTAAAAACAATGCATGTCCGAAAAAACACAACTAAAAAAAACAATTAAAAAAACCAAATCAAAATTTAATTAGTGTAATTGATTTTCTCATTCTCAAATCTAAAAAAATTCATGTCAAAAGTTAAAACACAACTATATGAAACACCAAATCAAAATTGAATTAAAAAAAAATTATTCAACACAATACAATTTCCAAATATTAAAAAAAAAAACAGATTTAAATATAAAATTTGATGCCAAGTGCCTTATTTTTGCCACAACAATTTACTTAAATTGTTAATTGAGCAACAAGGCGCATTATCTAGAAGATATCTTAGCTCAGCTTACTCTGCAAAATTTGATGAAAACAAATAAGCTTTCTTTAGTAACCAAAAAATGTGGAATTTCATGAAAAATTGACTTCAAGAGTCTCATTTATGAGCTAAGATGTGGCATTATTATCTTCTTCTTCAGTCTTTGGCTTCTTACTTTTAGGTTCTTCTTCATTATCTTTAGAGGTGTTCATGGTTCATGAACTGCACTGAACTGAACCATATAAATGATTTGGTTCAGTTCATAAAATCCATTTCAATAAAAACTGGTTAATTCTTAAAAACAGTTCCAATCCAGTTTAGAACCGGTTTATAGTTTTAAACCGGTTTACTTATTTTTAACCGGTTTTGAACCAGTTTTCGTACTGAACCGGATTATTCTTGAACTGGTTTTCAAACCGGATTTTAGTTATTGTTTTAAAAAAACTCATTTTTCAGTGACACATGTAAAAAAAAATTGGTTTTCAGGGATCATAATTTATTTGTTCAAAAAAAGTGATTATGACTTACTTGATCAAAAACAGATTATACGCAGAAGCTAGAAGCATTATGACTTATTTGATAAAAAAAGTGATTATGACTTTTTATTGGTACTTATTTGTTCACAACCACCGCCTTTACAATGTTAACATTCACGGAAGCGAGATCAAAGTAACTGTCACCGCCGTTGCCTCCGTCGTCAGAAGGTGGATTTCCACTACGTTTTTCCTTTTCCGCCGCACCTATCTCCAATCGAACCGTCTTGTCGCCGGCCTCGGCGTTCAATGGACTCCTTACGGTCGAGATCCTCCACCTGACACATTACAGCTCTGCATCGGTCGCCGTTGCTTGATCTTTCAACTTGCTCATGCTAACTACATTCCACGGAGCCTCCGTGACTTCCTTCAGAATCCAACCCACACTTTTGTAGGATTCTGGAACCATTCCGATCGCCGAAAGTTGGAGGAGTCGTCGGAGCACCGATTTGATGCTCCCTTTTTCATCAAATTTCCCTTTTTCATCTATCAAATCAAACCACCACCAAATCTAAATCAACAAACATTTCTAACAACAAAACACTAATAATTAACCATATTTCAAACCTCATGACGAAATTCATTTCTCAATTATAATTAACACGATATTGAAAGAGGGTGCAAATAGCATACCTGCATAATTTAGGGTACAAGATAAACCATTACAGCCGCGAGCCTTGACACCGAACTTTAAGAACGGACTCTGACGCTGCTGCAGCAAGAAGCATATTCTAGAGGCAGCAGCGTCGGTTAAGGAAACGGCTTGACGTCGCACCGCCGTACCTATCTTCTCTCCAGGCATCGCCATCGCCTTGGAACCCATTGTTGACTAATATTACGAAATCCTTACACAGTTTGCATTGTACAGAGATCCGTTAGATCTCAGGTATTACGCGGAAGCTTTGGACGATGATGATGATGAAGACCTTGCACGTGCTTCGGTGCCTGAAATCGTTGAGAAATGCTTAGGCTACGATGTGGAAGATGAACTGAGTGGTGAAATCGCGTTTGGTTTGTGAGTACGTTCCATTACAAAATAAACCGGTTCTGAACCGGTTTAATAAAATCATAAACCGGTTCTGAACCGGTTTGGTTTATATGGGTCGGTTTAGTTTTTAACTAATTGGATTGGGCTTTTGAAATATGGATATGGTTTGGATGGTGATTTGGTTACAGTTATCCAATAACTTTGCACACCCCTAATTATCTTGTTCATGGTTGAGAGCTTCATTAAGGGCAGCTTCACCTAACAGAGAGATGTGCTTGCTAGTGACTGTGCTTCAAAACAGGTTCCTTCGCAAGTATGACACATCCGGTTTGATCTGTCGGCTGACCTTTAATCGGATTGTTTTTTTACCTAAATTGAAAGGGAATCAAATGAGTAGTGAGTACAAATTCAAATCAAAATTTGTGTGTTTCCAAGAATACCCTAGAATCATGAAATGAGAATGTGTAACTGAGTTATCGTTACACTATTGTTATCAATGTTGTCGAATAGAGGCTATAGCGAAGCAGAATTTGAACAAGTCGCTATTGTTTTGTACTATGAAACAAAATTTGAAAAGATATTCATTTTCTATGATCTGCAATTGACAAACATCGGTTGACATAAGGGACAAATCATTACTTTTTTGCATACAAGTGCCCTTCTTCCCAAGAATATCAGAATACACACCAAACAATCCGATTGTACAGGTAAAAACAGTGAACTAAGACAAACAAACAAGCCTTAAGCACATGAAACCTTGTTAAAAATTCCATAGCTCATGGGAGAAACAAGGACATAGAAACCAAATTTCACTTTCTTGGGGATCATGTGAACAAGGGCAAGATCATTCTAACCTACTGCAAGACAAATGATCAAGCTGCATGTGTCTTAACCAAGCCCTTGAAGATCGAAAAGAGAACTTGAATTAAGATAGAGTTACGAAGTGTAATTCAAATTACTATTCTAGAAGTCTTGTATACAGTGTAATTCAAATAGTAGTTAGGTTAGTTAGGTTACTTGGTGTGCATGTAACTAACTAACCAAGTTAGTTAGGTTGCTTAGTGTGCAAACAACTAACCAAGCTGGTTTTGATGTTTTCGGTCTCTCTAGTGACTTGTAAGCTCAATCAACAAGTTATATAAGTATTCACATTGTGATCATTAATGAAGAAGTGTACCCAAATTAAAAATGTGCCTCTCATTCCCTTTCACTCTCTTAAGTGCGTGTGATTCATTAAGTTCTAACACTTTTGGACAAAATATAAGCAAAATTTGGTAAACTAAGTTGTATCGCACTGAGTAAAAAAAAAAAAGATGTAACATATAAGCAAAAAAATTACTAGTATTTTCATCTTATTCCTTCTAATCACCATATTGTTTCGGACCCACATGAAGTTCAATAAGAACGGCCCATGTAACATCCCGCTTAAGACTCGAATATTTATCAGTGTCGAGACGACGTATCAGAGATATTTTGAGGAAGGGCAATTTGGTAATTGCCGCATGAAGATTTTTTTATATAAAGGGTAAAACCCACTTTTCCCTCATTTCTCATTCCTCTTCTCTCTCAAACATTTTCTCCTCCCTTCTCCCTTCTCTCCTCCCACGCCAACTCCCCCTTCTTACTCCAACCTTCACCTAATCATCCTCTCTTCTGATCTAGCCACTTGCAAGCTCATCTTTTGGGAATTCTTAAGGCAAGAGAAGATTAAAGAATTAAGAAGGAGGGAGAACCAAGCTAGGGTTTGAAGAGGAAAGCTTGGCAAGGATCAAAGCAATTGCTAGGTGAGCTCCCTAGGGTTTTAGAACCCACTTTGAGTGAGTTTGGGTGTGACTATGGTTTGAGCAAAGTTTTATGTTTTATACCTTAATTCCCTTTGCTTGCTAATTCCTTGCTTATACATGCTTTAAACTATCAATTTGTATTAGAAAATCATTCCTAACATCATTGGGATGCTTGGGTAAGTTGGATTGAGCTAAAATGGTGAAAAATACGATTTTTAAGCAATTTCTGAATTGTCAAGCTCGCTGCAGTGAGTAGACCATTTTCTGATTCTGGTGCTGGTCGCTATAGCCATGGATCCATCGCTACCGCGCGCTCACCAGAAACAGCTTGGTCAGCTGGGCTGTTTCGGGTGATCTGACGCGTCTGTACGAGGTTTTTCACTACCGTTTTCTCCAAAAACTTTAAGGAACTAAAGAACACCATTTTAACTCATCCAAAAAGCTTCCAAATGGATGAGATCTTAAAGGAACAAGGAATATGCAATGTATGGGAAATGCAAGAACAAAGGGTAGATGAACAGGAATTCATTACAATGAATAAGAAACCCCTAAGTATGACATGTGATATGTCTAGAACCTTTATTAGGTATCAAGAATAGAGTAAGTATTCAATTAAGCGTACTATGGTACGAGGAATGTAATTCCAACATTCAAGTTCAGACAAGATTAAGTTAAGATGTGCCACTTGGGGTTCCCGCTAGTTGGAACGTGAAGGCCACGTATAAGTTGAGTATTAATTAAAGTGAAGAATGTTTTCAACGAAGAGTACGAAGGTACGAATAATATTTTTTTAGAGTAAGAGACGGGATTACTACGTCTTAAGATATTGTAAACTTATCATTATTAATGAAGATGCTTGTCGTGTCTCGTGTTGTTCCCGCTAGTTGGAGCATTGAGGGTCACGTTCAAGCTAAGATAATTAATTTAAAAGATTTTATGTGTCTCCAGTGTTCTCGCTAGTTAGAGCACGGGGGTTCCGGCAAGCTGGAACGGTGTAGTTACCATCCGCGAGGATAGCCACACATAAGAGTTTAATTAAAATATTAAGTCGTGACTTTCGTTGTTCACGCTAGTGGGACACGGAAGGTTCATGCATAAGTTAAGACTAATATGGAAAGTATGTTATGTCGCGTCTTTCGTTGTTCACGCTAGTGGGACACGGAAGGTATACGCGTAAGTTAAGACTATTTATATGATAAGTCGTGTCTCCTGTTGTTCACGCTAGTGGGACACAGGAGGTTCACGCTAGTGGGACGAGTTATTCCGCAAGGATGACCGCACCACGACAAGAGGAGTCCGGTGTTAGCCTGATATGATAGGAATTTCATCGGTAGAGGGGAGATGTATTCCGGGGTTACTCCACTCGGATGCACTCCATAAAATGAACCAAGATAAGTATTGTTTGTTCAACGCTAACTTCTAACTTTATGTTATAAGAAAGATGAATATGTATATATTATACTAAGAGATATGACAAAGTAGTCATCAGATAACATAAAGTGGTCATAGGATGTCCCCAGATCACTAAGTTTGAGATTGTGCATATGTTCAGCATAAGATAAAGACATATAGCGATCCTAGTTTTTCTCTTGATCGCGAAATATGTAGAGAATGACAGCGATCATAGGTATCCCCAAGATTGCCAAAAGTTAGTGCATGGTGACCCTAGGTTTCCCCGAGGTTGCCAACAGTAGGTTGGGTGGAGCTCATTGAGACATTATGTCTCATCCCAATCCTTCTGGTGCAGGTTTACAGGTAAGCAAGAGATTCGTGATGAAGTTCTTCTGGAAGACGCTGGATGGAGTGCAGTTGCTCGTCAAGTACCAGCTCAGGAGTTTATCAGTCATTGTATAAGTATTTTTAGTGGTACTTGAACAGTTGTATAACGAGAAAATTGTACTCATTCAGTTGTATTATTATTGTTATTATTGAAATTTTAATGTATCCAGTATCAGTCTAATACACATGCTAATATTATAGATAAAATTAGTATGGGTGTTACAGCCCAACATGCTTAGTCACAGACCCACCAGAAGACAACGTCGTGAGGGTGCACGTAAAAGCTTACATGAGCATGCCCAGATCAAATCTTAGCCTTTGAAGCACTCTCTAACGGTTTCCATAACTTACGCCGCAAAACTCGGAGGTGGTTATCAACCTTCTTGGCTATATAAGCGTGACTCAGCATCAGGCTCAAGGTACAACTTCATTTACCCATTTTTCACACACAATCCACCTCCTTCATTTAGTGACTTGAGTGTTGGAATGCTAACATTCCTACAACCACCACCATTCTCCTTCGCCGTAGAAGTTGTTCTCCTCCACAACGGAGCACCGTGCACCACCGTGACAACAATTGTTTCTACTGGTGAACCACCACTGCGTCTCTCTGATCTTCAGTCTTCACCAGACACATCAACTATAATAAACAAAAAATTTAATGTTAATATTTTTAATCTATAAGAAGAAGGGGGGCTTGGAATGAGAGTTGCTAGGAAACTAAACATTGCTTTACTTGGTAAACTTGTGTGGGATTTGCTAACGCCTACTAACCACCTATGGTCACAAATTTTATCAGGGTATAATCTTTTCCTTGCAAGAGATAGTAAAGGCTCGCCTATTTGGAATGCTATTATTAAAGCCCTTGAAATGTTTGAGTACGGATTCCATTTCAAATTTAGGAATGGTACCACTAGCGTATGGTGTGGACCTTGGTTTCTAAAGGATCCTTTATGTATCTTGTACGGTTTGTTCATATCCAAGATATTGATCTTTAAATCAAAGATACTATTTCTAACGAGGGAGGTAACCTTCAAAATGTTTACACCATGCTACTGCAGACTGTCCGAACCAAAATTTCAGAAACCAAGGCTCTCCTAGTGGATGATGTCAATGATAATTGAAATTGGAGTCATTGTACCTCAAACATCTATATGGCAAAGTCTGCGTATGGTTGGTTGAAACTTGAGGATATGGTTTCTCTCTTACCTACAGATTCTTGGAATTGGGTTTGGAAGATGAAAATTGTTGGAACAAAAGTGGTTTTGTACAATTCCTCTAAAGTTTTGATGATAACAAAGTATTGAAGAACAATTGGATATACTAATATTTGTTCAAGTGTGCAGGATCATAGGATATATCCATCAAGAAATTGAACATATATTAAAGCATCAGAAGCACAAGAGAAGCTTAAAAGACTATGGTAGAAGATCTGAAGAAAGGTCAACCAGAAGTCAACATCTTAGATCAGAAGAAAATGATGCCTCTCAGAAGCTAAAGATTGACCTCATCAGACTCTGTGGAGATCATCAGACTCAGAAGACCTAGCCAGACTCATAAGACCCCATCAGACTTGGAAGACTTTCAGACTTTAGAAGAACCTGAGGAACCCAGACTCCACGTCTGATTTGTCGTCTTCTATAATTGTCTCCATCAAAGGATCTGAGTACAGTTTTGTCTTCTTCTGACCACGTGTAGAAACAGACAAAGAACTTCAAGGACAATAAGAATGAACGGATACATCCAGTTTTAGCAAAGGATTTTTAAATGATTATCCAAAGTAATTATCCATATCAGGCAATGGCTCAACGTCCTTGATTTGAAGCTTCTCAACGACTCTTAAATGTGTTGGCACTCTTCTTCAACGTCTCTCAAATCCCGACCTATAAAGGGAGCTGAAGACCTGAAAAAGATTAACAAGACTCTGCTATTTTTACTGTGTCATTACTATGCCAAATAAAATTGCGCAAACCACATAGGATTTTTGTTTCAACTTTTGTATCTTAGAAATCCTAAAGTATTAAGAGTCTGTTCAAATATTGTTAAGTTTACACCAACAATTGTTTATCCGGTGTAAGAACAAATTTGTTTATCTTTGTAAATAAATAGAAGTCTCTTGCTTGCAAAGCTTGAGCACCAGAAGTCTCTTTCACTTGTGATTGAGCATTAGAAGTCTCTTGGAATTGTCCTTGAGCATTGGAAGTCTCTTGCCTGCGTGTTTGAGCATTTGAAGTCTCTTGGTAGTGACCTTGAGCATTGGAAGTCTCTTGGAGTTGTCCTTGAGCAGTGGAAGTCTCATGGTAGTGACCTTGAGCATTAGACGTCTCTTGCAAGTGTGCTTGATCATTTGGAAGTCTCTTGGAAGAGTCCTTGAGCAAATGTAATCAGTAGTGACTATAGTGAAATCCCTCTGAAGTACAAGGGGGTTGGACTACTCCTATGTGGTGGGAGAAACCAGTATAAATTGCTTGTGTCTTCTCTCTCTCTATCTTTTATCTTTGTGTTTTGTTATTCCGTTGCACTAAGACTCTGTGTCAGAATCTGACCAGCTTTAAACACTCAAAAAAAGAAATCAGAAAAATCCAACATGAAGATTATGGACAGATCTACAACAAAAGCAATCTTTGAATCTTTATGCTCTACCTACGAAGGAAACCAACAAGTCAAGGAGGCAAAAGCTAACCAATTGGTTCACCAATATGAGCTGTTTAGAATGAAGGAGGACGAAGATATTGAAACCATGTATTCAAGGTTTTAAACTCTTGTGTCTGGCCTTCAAGTTATAAAGAAGAGTTATGGTGTGCCTGATCATGTCAAGAAGATTCGTAGGACTCTTCCGGCTAGATTCCAACCAAAGGTTACTGCCATACAGGAGGCAAAGGACCTGGATAAGTTGAGTCTGGAAAACTTGATAAGCTCTCTCAAGAGTCATGAGATTGAGCTTGATCGTGATGAACCAGCTCAGAAGTTCAAGTCTATTGCTTTGACCTTTAAAGGAAAATCAACATAAAACTCTTAAATATGTTGAGCCAAAGGAAGAGATTCCAGATAAAAGATCTGATAATGATTCAGATCTGGAGGAGATGGCTTATTTAACTAAGAGGTTCCAGTATCTGACCAAGAAAAGGAGGTTTCTAGGTAGTAGCAATGGTTCCAAGATATCAAGATTCAAGACCAAGGGTGAAGACCAGGATGGCTGCTACAACTGCAAGAAGACTAGACATTTTATTGCTGAATGTCCAGAGCTACCGAAGGACAGGCCAAGAAAAGGAAGTTCCAAGCCAGGAAGCTCTAAGAAGGAGAACTACAAGAGCAAGCTGAAGGAAAGTCTCATGGCTACATGGGATGAATTTGATGAGAAGGCATAATCTGACAAAGATGAAGAATGAGCAAACTTAGGTCTAGTGGCTACAACAACCTCTAATGTTGAGTCTGGATCAGATTCTAATGAAGACAAGGAACTCCACAACCTCACTAATAAGGAATTAGTAGGTGCTGTCAAAGAACTCCTCAGAAGATGTGTATACAAGTCAGGAGAATTTTGTAAGTTGAGGAAAAAGTTCGACTTATTAGAAGCAAGCAGCAGTTTCATGGAAAATGAGTATGATCGCCTTCTTATCAGAATTGACATCATGGAGTATGGAAGATCTACTGATCGTGGTACTGAAGAAACTGATCTATAAAGGGAGTACAACATTGCAATGGAACATCAACAAGCTATGAGAGATCACATCAAGGAACTTGAAGATAAAATTGAAGTACTGGAAGTTGTTTCTGAAGACATTGTCATCAAAGCCTTGGCGAATCATGAACCAATCTTTGAAGAGTACCTAGCCAGATCCATTGAAAAAAGCAGGCTAGCCATGATGATTTACAATATATGCAGGAGCCATGATGAAGAAGTATGTTGTTGTGAAAAATGTTGCAAAGAAATGCAAACTCCAGAAGAGTCAATAAAGCCTTCGAGCCTTGTTCATAGGGAGGAAGATCCGAACACTGACTTTGTCCAGAAGGTTCAGAAGCTCAGAATTTGAACAACTCATAATCCAGAGTCTCAGAGTCCCAAGAACTGACAAAGCCAAAGTCTGTGACTGTAAAGTCAAGTGTTCTGATTGAGCCAGAATCTGAGATATAAAAGTCAAAGGTTCTGACCAAACCAGAGTCTGAGTCTGAAAGGCAAAGACTTCATTACGGTCAAAACCTAAGACACAGAGACCTCAAATTCTGAGCAACTCAAAGTCTGAAGCTAAGAATCATTCAAGACCAGAAACTATTAAATCAAAAGTCTTGGATAGTTCTCAGCACCAGAGCTTCAAGCCTAAGGTACAGAGAAAGGGAAGATCTTTCAGAACTAACAAGAAAGAAAAGAAATTGTTTACATTTCAGGTAATCTTCGAAGCAAAACACTAGACTCAATTATAATTCCTGAAGAATGTCTATTCACAAAACATGATGGAAGAAATGCATGTGTTCCAAGTCCTCATACTTAAAGAGGAAGATATTGCGGCTTCTGGAGAGAACTAGAAGAGGAGGACTCCTGGTACAATACTTATGGTTAAGCTTTCTTTCTCTCTCTTTATCTCTCTCTCTCTCTCTCTCTCTCTCTCTTGTAATTATTGTTTTATTTATTTTTGATAGATCTGACCATAATATGCTAAGCATAGTTTGATTATGTATATAGATGTTATGATATGTTATGAGATGTGAGAATCTGCAGAGTCATCAATGTGACAAATTCATCAGGTTCTCAAGTCTAAAGAAGGATACAAATTTTGAAATCAACTTTTGAAACTGGCTGATCATAAGATATATTATTTTCTGTGAATAAGTAATGATTGATAACTCTGGATTAAAAAGTTTACAACATGTCAAATATAGAATAACTTCTATAGCTTGGCAAGTTGAATTAGTCAAGGGACTATCTGAGTTATAACAATACTTAGATGCTCTTTAAAAGGGCATGCCATAAAATAACCTTTAAGAAAATCTTTTCAAAACAAATATTGTTGTCATGTCTCTTCAGACTTTAAGAACCTCCTCATCTGAACCTGCTTATGTCAGTTGACACTGAACGAGCAAACAAGCAGGATTATGAATCAGTCACACTTGATAACTAAAAGCAGAAAGCTTAGTTAATTTCTCAGAACCTGAGTTGAGTCATATGATCTGAACAAGAGCATCATATGAATCAGTTGAGAGAAATTAACCAAGTATGTCTCATTCTCATAAGTTTAGATGTACTAGTTATATCCTAAACATTTGAATCTGTCTGAAGCAAATTGTGCCACAATCCTTTAAGTGCATTCCCTATGAATACTCTAAAGGATCAAGGCATATACAATATATAATTCTGAAACTACATCAGTTAAAGAATATATACATATCTTATCTACTAACAAGAAGCTTGATGATAAGTGTCAAGGCTAGTTAAAAAGGTTATGCAAGTATACAAATTTCAAAAGATGTCACAGATGCTACACCAGTAAAAACCATGTGGAATCTTGAATCAAGTGAATAAATTAGAATGATATCCACATGATGAATGAAGAGTGACCAAAGGTGAATCTGATCATATAGCATGCAAACAATGTGGGATCTTGATGGAAAGCAATCTCAGAAGAACATTGTTGGAATCAAAATGAATGATCATAAAAAGATACTCAAGAGTAATCTGATCAGAAGCAATGTAAAGGTATGATAAAGCTTTTGTTGTTATTTAACAATCCTAATATATGATGAAGCGAAGAGTCAAAATACACTCAGAAGCTACTCCAGTCATAATCTCTATGAGCAAGTCTGATGGGAGCAAGCATTTGTCTGAATCTGTGACTCTGAAGGCTCAGAGTTAGATAAACATTTTTGTTTGACGTGTCACATAAGTGGAAAGGTCTTCAATCTACTTTATTGATACTTGCCCACTCACTTGACACCAGATTATGAAGTTTTAATCTAAAGTGTATCTTAACTGTTGGATAATAACTGTTAGGCAATGATGTTTTGCTTTGAACGTTGTAACCTCGCGCCCCTCTTTGTAATTAATGCGTTTGTCTGTCATCATTGCATGTTTTTGTTCTCAAAACTTTTAAAGTTAAAAAGTTTACACAAAATCACTTATACCAAATCACACACATTTACTTTCACTTCCTACACTTTCGTTCTTAAGCCTTCTTAGAAAAACAACCATTTTTCAAACAGACCCTTAGAACAACCCAAACTCTAGAATCATGGCTTCATCAACATCAACATTTGGACAAGTATCTGCATCACTCAAGGGAAGAACAATGAAGATTCTAGAACTTGAACTCAAATTGGTAAAGGAGTTCGTTGTGGATTTTGATTCATTCTTTGAAATTTTAATAAATTTTCATTTTTTTTTCATTTTTTTTAATTTGAATTTTACAGTGCTAGTAACCTTCGATGCATGAGGCTGGTAGAGTGCTCGAAAATTTCAGATAAAGGATTCAGCAAAGCTGTGAGGAAACTTCTGCAGTTAGAGGATGTGAACATTTCAATGTACAACATGTCAAAGGATTCTCTTGAAGTCCTTGGCCAATCTTGTCCTAGTTTAAAATCTCTCCAATTCGCGAAAGCACGACCTTCATACATTTTAGGTGCTGATGATACCGACGCTCTTATTATAGCAATAATGTCTACACTAAGCCGTCTTGATATTAAAGGAAACATGCTCACTAATGTCGGGCTCCTCGCCATTCTTGATGGATGTCCTCTTCTCGAGTCCCTTGGCATTGAGGAATGTTATCATCTTGATTTGAGTGAAAGTTTAAGGAAGAGATGTCTTGAGCAGATAAAGGATTTACGTCTGCCAGTTTTGGATAGCCGTTATTATCATGTTATGTATAATTGCTATTCTTCTTGCCATTCTTTATGTGGATTACTATTATGAGTATTGTTTTGATGCTTAATTTTGATTTTGCGTTTGTAGGTCTAAGTATGAAAAATGAAGCTTTTGTCATCGCTTTCTTTCCATCTTCAAGAAACTTGATTTAGAGGAAATTGTTGAAAGCAATAGATATCATGATTTTCTGTTTTAACTGTTGTTATTTTTCATTTCTATTAATTAATAGTTGAAGTACTTTATTAATCAGATGGATATTATCTATGCTTTTATAGTTGAATGATTCCTATAGTGCATTTTGTTTAGAATTCTTCTATATTTGTACGAAATGTAACTGAAAATATACAACAAAGAAAGTTAAGGTCAACCGGCTTATGTTAATAAGTGGTTATCATAAAAGTTCGATTTTTTACTAAAAATATTCAGTATGAAGCCCAAAAAAAGGGAGAAACTAACCAGAAATTAATCGAGGAACAAATATTCCCGTTATATCAGCAGCTAACAAATGAGTAAACTGAGAAGCACAAGACTCATAATAATGAGCAATTGCGTTTAAAGAGCATTCAAGATTAGTTAGAGCATTTGCGCACTAATTAGCTTCGCGATAAGTGTGACGCAACTCAACCTCCCAATCCAACTCTAGAAGGTGATGAATCCTCACAACCAAAGATCTGCCATGAAACTTCCATCCTTATTACTATTGAGGACATTAGCTACCACTAAAGAGTCAACATTAACCTCGATAGCTTGAAAACCCAACCTTCTAACATACTTTAAACCTTCGCACACACCCCATAACTCCGCTATATACACATTGCACATGCCAATGCTTTTAGCAATACCTTCACCATCAAACATACCTTCACCTCAACCTTTGGACATACCATCTCTCCAAACATGCTTACCTGTTGACACACCAAACCTTGAGAGAACCTATCAGTCACAAACTGAAGCTTTTGTCACCAGGATCATACAGAACAGAATTTTGAGTGATGCTGGTGGTATACCCCAATCCTGCATCCTCACTGTACCATCTTTTAGCTCCAGTTCTTCATCTTCCTTAGAAGAACTGGAACAACACTTAGGTGGTGAGCTCCCCTTTGTCACAACTTCTCAAAGCATACAACCTGTTACCACTTCTGATGTTGACTCAGTATCAGAAGCTGAACCACTAATTGCCCAACCAATTTAGTTTGCCAAACCTGAAGGCTCTGATGTTCTTCTACTCTGTGGAGCATCAGAATTTGACTTACCTTCATCTGAATTTGACCTTCCATCATCTGACCCTCAACCTGCCTCTTATGTAAACCTAATAAATGTTTCAGAACCTCATATTGAAACCTCTGATCAGATTGTATCAGAATCAACCCAAACACTTTATCCTGAACAAAGTGCACTCCCATCACCCAGCTATCAAAATATTGCCCAAACATCTTCATCAGATTTTAATTTAAAAGAGGTTTGCAACAATATCTTCAAAAGCTTGGAAGAGCTTGTGCAAGCTAGACAGAATCCTATCCAGCCTGTCAACTATGTTGAAAAATGGAACAGCTTAAGAGAGCTTGTTAATACTACTCTTGATAAACTGCAGTTTGTCTCAGTGGTATCTCAACATGAAGCTCTACAGAAGTGGTTGTTAGAAGTGGTCAAGAGTATGGAAAGTGTAGAATTCAGAAGAGACCCCTCAAGACAATTGCCTAGTAGTTCTTCATCAGTAGTAGAAGCAGCACCTGAAGTTCTTGAGATTCTGAAATATGGACTTTAGAACTCATTTCTAGGCAAGGCTGCTCTGAAGCCTCTAGACTTTGAAGCTTTGAAACTGGAACTGGGAGAGCCTATGCTGAAGCACATGGTGGATCAGATGCAAGTTGAACTAGTTTCTCAAAGGGCAAGGCAAGATGCATTGCAGAGCAAGATTCAAGATCTGGGTGCCAAGCAGGATGTCATGGAAGAACAACAAGCAATTATGGAAGAACAAAAAGTTCAGATTTTGTCAAGTCAAGAAGAAATGAAGTCTGGGATTAGTGCTATTTTGGAGCTTCTGAAGAAACCTCCACAACCTTAGAATGCACACCCTAGTCTTTAGTTTTAAATTTGCTTCTGAATTATGTTAATTTGTGTTGCTTCTGAACATCATCCTCTGTCTGAACATCTTTTGCTTCTGAATGAAAGTTTTATGTATGTTCTGATATGTTTGATATGATAGTTACCTTTGATATATCACTATTATCTCATTATTTTCTCTCTATTTAATGTTTTTTTCTTGTTTAAATTTTTTGTTGATGACAAAAGGGGGAGTAAGTTACAAGTATTTCAGGCTCTGAGCCAAGTCAGAATAAGTTAATTTTCGAAAATTAATTAACTTAGGAGAACATATTCTCATCTCTTAGCCTCTGATCATATTTCTGTGAGATAATTCTGAGTGATTTTTCACCTTTTTGATTTAAACTGAATTTAATTAACCTGGATAAGACTCAGGGGGAGCTTACAAACCTCACCTTGTGGATTATCAGACTCAGGGGGAGTTTACATACCTCAGACCCTGAAGTCAACTTGTTAATTAAATTAACAACAATTTTTTATCAATACTTGTGTTTGTCATCATCAAAAAGGGGGAGATTGTTGGAACAAAATGTATGAACAAGTCCCTTTTGAGTTTTGATGATAACAAAGTGTTAAAAAGAAAATTGGATATGCTAATACTTGTTCTAAGTGTGCAGGACCATACATTCAAAATTATGTATCTAATAGTGGTTCTGAAAGATCAAGTTAAGAGCAAAGAGAAGTATTGAAGCTTGGGTATCAAGTCAGAATCTGAAGACTGGAGTCTGAAGATTGGAGTCTGAAGTTCAGAGTCTGAAGTCTGAAGACTGGAGTCTGAAGATTGGAGTCTGAAGTCTGAAGTCTGAAGGAAACTCAGAAGTCAACTGCTGTCACTATCAAAAGTACATAGTACGCCCACGACCTCTGCAACAACCTCAGAGTCAGAACGATCTCTGCAATTATGTCTCCTTAGACAGAACATCCAATCCATTTTAAGGAAAGGATTCAAACGTTATTCTTCATAGTACGCAGTCTATATCAAGGAAGAAATCAACGTTGGGTCAAGCTTCAATTCAAACGACTCTATTGATGATCTGACACCTTCTCAACGTCTCTCTATCCCTCTATAAAAGGACTGAAGACTTGAAGAAGAAACATACAAGACTCTACAATTTTAAAAGTGCCAATACTCTGTCAAATTCACTACGCATCAATAACTTAGAAATTCTTTCAAACTTTCTCATCTTAGAATTTCTTAAGTATAGAGTCTGAAAACTGTGTTGTATTTTGTGAACACCACTGATAGTATATCAAGTGTTCCACTCAAACATATTTCTTTGTAATTATGTTTGATTAGAAGTCTCTTGCTTTTGTGCTTGAGCAATCAGAAGTCTTTTGCTTGTGTGCTTGAACAATTAGAAGTCTCTTACTTTGTGTTTGAGCATTTGGAAGTCTCTTGCTTGTGTGCTTGAGCATTTGTAACTATTTGGATTATAGTGAAAAATCTCTTGTAAGTAACAAGGGGACTGGACTACTTCCAGGTTGTGGAAGGAACCAGGATAATTGCTTGTGTCCTTCTCTCTCTCTCTCTCTCTCATTTAATTTTAATCTGCTGCATCTAACTCTGAAAATTAGCTTCAGACTCTGATCCCAATCAGAAGCTGAACTAATTAAAGTTTTGAGAAAGAAAAAGCCAACACAATTCAACCTCCCTTCTTGTGTTTTTCTCACCTTCACGTTTTGGGCTTCCAGGCGACCTCGAATGACTAAATTCACCCCTACATCATGGCAAAGTGATGAGTTTTGCTCGTGAGGTCCGGGGCTTTCCGAAAAGGTATATTTCGAGTCATTCCAACATCGGATGCCAAATCTGCGCTATTTCGAGTGATCCTTTCTTGCACGCCACTTTATCTTCGATACGAGCCGCTAGTTTGCCTACATCACATATTCAAGACTTCTATCTGAATTATTTCACCAAAGCAAAGTAATTCAGAAGCTGGTGAGTCTAGGTCCTCTTAACCTAGGTACATAATTTGGGGAAGTCATAACCGAAGAGCTTTTGGGAAAGATGAAGATTATCCAACCAAAACCTGTTAAGAAACCTTCTGCCTATGTCATCAAAGAAGATGGAAGACCATTCATACCACACTTTCCTGAAATCACCAGAAATCTAAGCCCAGAGGAGCTGGCAGACATGGTGTCAAAGGCCAAAGCAGATTACAATGCACAAGTCAACTTGAGAGACATTCCTCCTGCACCAGAAGTTACTGATGGTAAGAAGAAGAATAAGAGAAAAGCTTCTGATAAGGCCTCCAAAGACTCCAAGGCCACAACATCTGCACCTGCCGAGAAGATGAAGAAAGTGGAAGTTCAGAAGGAATTGCAAGAACTATCTACATCAGAGGTTAAGGAGACAAGAACTAGAAGTGGTGCTGCTCCTACTGAGACTCAACCACTGAACGAGACTCCTACTACTGTTGGAACCAAGAGAAAAGGCCCTTAGAAAAACTCTGAAGATCCTAAGAGGATCAGAGTATATATGGATAATGGATCAGACTCTGAGACAGAATATGATGACAACAAGACTCTTGCCTCCAAGCTGCCTCATCTAGCTAAAGATGTAGCTAAAGATCCTTCAGCTAAGGAGAAGCTGGAAGATGCTACACAAAAGGAAGAATCTCTCAAGAAAGCTGCTGAGAGAGAAGTATTAGAAGTTGGCTTGATGACTGAGGAAGAACTTGCTGCTCAGAAGAAAGAATCAGTGCAAGTAGCAGAAGTTGCTGGTGAAGAAAATCTACCAGAAGGAAATGCAGAAGTTACTCAGACTCTGCAAGGTATGGATCCTTTCTCAAGCTGGGCTGTTGTTAGTGCTTCTTCAAATACCTCCACCATCATTCCTCCACCATCTTCTCCCCTACCTGTGTTTCAGGACTCTGATGCCAATTTCCTAGAGACCTTAAAAAGACATTCAGATGGCATCCCATACTCCTCTCTACCACCATAACCTCAAATCACTAAAATTGCCTCTGGAGTTATTTACTTTTTCAATTTTTTTTTATCAGTTTGCGGTTTTATTTTAGATCGGTTTGGATTTGAACACCCCTACAAGTTAACATGACCCTTACAATAATTATCACCGAACAAAGGAAAGGGTAGTTAATGAAGTGTGGTAAAAAAAATTAAGGAAATGTTAAACGAGTGTCTGCGGAGAATTCTTTAAGGACCATAAGTGGTTAGTATTTATAAAAATGTGTATAAGTCAATGCATCAAAAATCAAAATATTTGTCATTTTTAAAAGAATAATTGTTTACTTTGTAGTAATGCTTAAAGAATGTCTCGAGGCACTCTTAACAAGACCCAACAATATTATACTCCGATAAAAGAAAGTGATAGAGTGATCGGTTAGCATTGTACTCTCTCCAGTCAGATTTATAAACAAACAAATATTTTTTAGATTAATTGAATACCTAATGTATTTGGTCAATATATAGACCAAATACATTATTGACCAACTAAATTATGTATTCGATGAACCTAAAAATTATTTTTTTTTGTTTATAAATGTGACCGAATGGTGCAATATTCACCATTGCAGAGGTGTTTTCAAGCAAATTTCCTACATTTTAAATTCACTTCTGTAAAAATTATCCTTTCAAGTAAATTGAATAAAATATACTCCATTTGTCCCATTGTAAGTGAGTCTTTTGTTCATTTCACACATATTAAGAAAAAGTGAATAAGTAAAAGAGAGAGAAAAATGGTTTTGAGTGTCTTGTCACTTATTGGTGCATTCCTCCTTATCATAAATGCAAAGTAAAATATATTGAATTGAGAGCGATGAAAGTAATATTAATCAGTTATATTTAAAAAAAATGTAATTAATGTTGTATTGAAAAGTGAAATGGATCAATTTTTTGTGACAATATTTTTTTTTTGCAAATAACTCACTTGTTATCATAGACCAGAAGGAGTAAAACATTTAGTACTCAATTTTTTATGGACTCAAGGAAAACATGGGAAACAAGAACAAGTTTTATTATCATTGGAAACACAACAACTTTTATTCTTATTCCGTCTAGTGTTTATTGAGATAGTACATGCGTGATCATAACTTTTTTTTTCCAAAGTTTATTGAAAACTGCATTAATTATACTATTTCAATTTTAAAACGTTTAGTTTTCACTGTTAGTGTGTACTACTATAAAAGGTTACAACTTATACTACCCTTCTATGCGATTTCTCATATATGATGATGGCAAATGAAGTAGAAGGTGAGAGTACAAATGTGCCAAATTGGCTTGAACTTCCAAAAGATATATCAATAAACATCCTTCAAAGGCTTGATACTATTGACATAGTAACAAAAAAAATTTTAATTCGAATTTTACAGTGCTAGTAACCTTCGATGCATGAGGCTAGTAGAGTGCTCGAAAATTTCAGATAAAGGATTCAGCAAAGCTGTGAGGAAACTTCAGCAGTTAGAGGATGTGAACATTTCAATGTGCAACCTGTCAAAGGATTCTCTTGAAGTCCTTGGCCGATCTTGTCCTAGTTTAAAATCTCTCCAATTTGCGAAAGCACGGCCTTCATACATTTTAGGTGCTGATGATACCGACGCTCTTATTATAGCAACAATGTCTACACTAAGCCGTCTTGATATTAAAGGAAACATGCTCACTAATGTCGGGCTCCTCGCCATTCTTGATGGATGTCCTCTTCTCGAGTCCCTTGGCATTGAGGAATGTTATCATCTTGATTTGAGTGAAAGTTTAAGGAAGAGATGTCTTGAGCAGATAAAGGATTTACGTCTGCCAGTTTTGGATAGCCGTTATTATCATGTTATGTATAATGGCTATTCTTCTTGCCATTCTTTATGTGGATTACTATTATGAGTATTGTTTTGATGCTTAATTTTGATTTTGCGTTTGTAGGTGTAAGTATGAAAAATGAAGCTTTTGTCATCGCTTTCTTTTCATCTTCAAGAAACTTGATTTAGAGGAAATTTGTTGAAAGCAATAGATATCATGATTTTCTGTTTTAACTGTTGTTATTTTCCATTTCTATTAATTAATAGTTGAAGTACTTTATTAATCAGATGGATATTATCTATGCTTTTATAGTTGAATGATTCCTATAGTGCATTTTGTTTAGAATTCTTCTATATTTGTACGAAATGTAGCTGAAAGTGAAAATATAAAACAAAGAAAGTTAGGGTCAACCGGCTTATGTTAATAAGTGGTTATCATAAAAGTTCGATTTTTTACTAAAAATAGTCCTGTTAATCGAGGAACAAATATTCCTGTTATATCAGCAGCTAACAAATGAGTAAACTGAGAAGGACAAGACTCATAATAATGAGCAACTGCGTTTAAAGAGCATTCAAGATTAGTTAGAGCATCTGCGCACTAATTAGCTTCGCGATAAGTGTGACGCAACTCAACCTCCCAATCCAACTCTAGAAGGTGATGAATCCTCACAACCAAAGATCTGCCATGAAACTTCCATCCTTATTACTATTGAGGACATTAGCTACCACTAAAGAGTCAGCATTAACCTCGATAGCTTGAAAACCCAACCTTCTAACATACTTTAAACCTTCGTACACACCCCATAACTCTGCTATATACGCACTGCAGATGCCAATACTTTTAGCAAAACCACCAAGTCATTCTCCATCACTCCCCCTAAGAATACCACCATAACCAGGTATTCCATCATTTCTACAGGAACCGTCCGGATTTAACTTGAGTACCCATCCCTTTGGTGTAGGCTTCCAGCCAATTAAAATCATCTCTTTAGAAGCCTAAACACAACTTTGTTCACTTTGTCAGCATGATAATATTCTCGTAAAAGCTTCAAATCATGATACGTCGGATAATTAGTCCGATGAAAAGTATCATCGTGCAACTCCTTATTTCTCCAAGACCACAAACAATGGCACAATATCGCCCAAAAATCCTTCAACTCCACATCCTTCTGCCACCCCCACTTTATTACTCATATTAAAAGAAATCCAATGCTTCAAATCCCCCAAAAAGAAATTATCTCTTGCACTCAAATTAACAACATTCGACCAAAGTGCCGGAAAGGAAGTATGCCGGTTTGGAAAAAATGCTGATGTGGGAAGTTTCTTAATATCCATAGGCTGAAAATTACATAAAAAACTATACATACGGGAAACAGAGAAGCTTCCCACACCAGCATTTTTTCCAAACTGAATATCTGCTCCTGCATCACCACTAGGAGGTGGTATACTAGATATGTACTTTTTAATATCATCAGGCAGCCATTGGTCAAGCAAAGACCAATTCCATTCACCATTAGATGCCACTAACTCTGCTACAGTAGCTTGTTGAATGGCATTAGGCACATGCACATTTAAATCCAAAAATTTTAGACCTGGTTCGATCCAAGCATTGTGCTAAGCATCCCCCAACGACCAAAAACAATAATTATTTAAATCAGGCCATATTACACCATGAGCAAAGCACATCAAATAAGAGTGAGACGCGTGTAGCGTGTAGTACAAGTAATTAGGGAGTAGTACAATTTAGTATAGTACTTGTCATTTAGTAGTACAAATCAGCATGTGTATATACTCATGTACACTTCTATTTCAATCTAATGAGAATTTTACTCTTGTTCATTCATCTCATATTATGGTATCAGAAGCTCTCTTTGAAGAGAATTAGTTACGATCCATAACAGTTTTTCCGTTGCGTTTTCTTTCTGAATTCATCACCTTTTCTCATTGTTTCTTCGTTTTCCTGAAGAACACTCTTCTATTTTGCAGTTTCTTGTTCAGCAAGTTTTGTTACTCTTCATCTTCTTACGTGATTCTTCATTCTTGTTATTCACGTTTTCTCATTTGTTTCATCATATCACCATGCCTCCTCGTCAGAATCCTGCTATAATTCAACAACCACAAGTTAATGTGGATTCAATTTTCTATGTTCATCCAAGTGAAGGTCCTAATTTAGTTACGGTTCCGCCTCTTCTCACATGATCAAATTACCTAGCTTGGAGTAGGTCAATGCAACGTACTCTATGTGCAATGAAAAAATTGTCCTTCATTGATGGATCTATCCCTGTTCTCGATGCTGATGATTTGAACAGAGGTGCGTGGGAAAGGTGCAACCACTTGATTCATTCCTAGATTCTTAATTCAGTTTCTCCACAAATTGCTCAAACCATCATTTTTCATGTTCATGCTATTGATGATTGAGAAGGACTCGAAGAAAGATTTTCCAAAGCAGATTGCATTCGTGTTTCTATGTTATGTTCTGCAATCAACAATCTCAAGCAAGGATCTAAATATGTCCTTGATTATTTCACAGAAATGAAAACTCTGTGGGAGGAGCTTAATTCTCACAGGCCTATGCCTAATTGTACCTGCATTCATCCTTGTAGATGTGAGGCTATGCATTCTGCACGTAATTTTTGCTTAGACGATCAAGTTATACAGTTTCTCGCTGGCTTGAATGAACAATTCTCAGTTGTGAAAACTCAAGTCTTACTCATGGATCCTCTTCCTTCTATCAACAAAGTCTAGTCACTTGTTATGCAAGAAGAAAGCAATATCATTCCTTTGCCTTCTTCAGCTTCTTTAGATGATTCTAATATTCTGGTGAATGCATCTGATGCAAACAGAAGTTTTGGGCGTGGCAAGAACTCTTTTGATGGTAAAGGTTCAAGATTTTGCACCTTTTGCAATCGTTCTAATCATATTGTGGATACATGTTATCAAAAACATGGTTTTCCTCCTTTTAACAAGCCAAAATCTTCTGTCAATGCTTCCTCTCATGATGCTTCTGAAGTTAAGCTTATGCAAAATGTTACTGAGGCTTCACCATCTGTTCCCAATACTGGTATTGCTTCAACAATCAAGTCTGGCTTCTTCAGCATCTTCCTCTGTTAGTTCCAATCATGTAACCTCTCATCCTGCTATTCTTTCTCAGCAGGAAGCCTCTAGTTCAGGTATAAACACTATTTTCTCCAATACTTTAAATGTTCAAACTCCCATATGGCTCATTGATTCTAGAGCAAATGAACATATATGCTCATTTATTCAATTTTTCAGTTCATTTTATAGCATTTCACCCATTTATGTTAACCTACCAAATGGTCATGCTAACTTGTGCCTTAATGGCACAAGTTAATGATCTAAAAAAAGAATTAAAACATAAGTTTTGTATTGAAAAAAATAAGTTTTTAACCTTTCAAGATACTGAATGCACAATTTCTAAAAATAAATTTCTACATTTGGCTTCTAAACTTGTGTCTTAAGGGCACAAGTTAGCATTTCCCCTTGAGTATTTGTGTTGATGTATAAGGTATATGTGGAATGAACCTGGCATTTGAATGTGTTGCATTGCAGGGATAAAATTAATGTTACATCGGTCTGTGTGTCACATACTAGGTGTTTGCACTATCTGTAATTATCCCATTTATCCCGCAATAATTGAGCTGTTTGTAAATAAAAATTGTTTCAAAATGAATCTCATTTCGCTTTCCAATACAATATTACTCCATCCGTTCCATTTTACATTACTTAATTTAAAAATGTGCATTAT
Source organism: Medicago ruthenica (assembly GCA_018208015.1). Lineage (NCBI taxonomy): Eukaryota > Viridiplantae > Streptophyta > Magnoliopsida > Fabales > Fabaceae > Medicago > Medicago ruthenica. Next base: position 71,699,526 of record CM031376.1, on the reverse strand, counting down.
TCATATACATATTTTGACCATATTTTTCTACTAATATACAAAAATAAATTATAACATATAAGATGTTGTTGGATTTGTCTTCTTGAATATTTTCAAAATATCAAATTTTTCATAATTTTCTTATAGATTATTAAAGATATTTAATATCAAAACTATGCATTGGTATACGTAGCAGAGTCAACTGTGTCACATAATATGGGACGGAGGGAGTAGTACTTTTTCTAATAATACACTCTAATTAATACTACCTCCGTTCCTTTTTAATTGTCACTTTTTGACATTTTACACAAACCAAGACAATTAATAAATGTCACTACTTTTGATACAATAATTTATACTTTTACTATAATAACCTTATTCATTTAATATATCATCTCATATATTTTTCTCTCCGTAATAAATAACTAAGGATAAAATTGGTAAAACATTATTTAAAGTTGCATTGAACTTTGAAAGTGACAGTTAAAAAGGAACAAATTTTTTCTTCAAAAGTGACAATTAAAAAGGAACAGAGGGAGTATTAATTTCATCTCTTCCAATTCAATATTTTTCACTTTATATTTATGATAATGGTGAATACACAAATACTTAACATAATACCTAAAATCATTTTTCTCTCTTTTTCATTTATACACTTATTCAATATGTCTGTATTTTTGGGAGACATGAGTCACTCACCTTATTTCAATGTGGTTGGAGTTAATTTATCCCTCACCGACACTAGTGGTAATTCTTTTTGAGACACACACCTAGCACTAGTCTATAAATTAGTAACACAAACAGATACTCCCTCCGGTCCTTATTATAAGAAGAAAAATCAAAAAACATCAAAACCAATACAATCATTAATTGTTGTAACTTTTTTAATATTTTTACAAACATACCCTTATAGAGAGTTGTGAAACATTAAATACATCTACTACGGAGTAATATTAAAAAGACAACCATTAAATAAGGTGTAGAAAAGTCTTTTACACAATAACTACACCTTAAAAGTTGTGACATTTTCTTATAAATAAGACCAAATTTTTTTTTTGAAAACTTTCTTATATTAAGGACCGGAGGGAGTATATGACACAGCAATGAGACATTGATATCAATAACAATATAAGAAAATGAAGTAATTAAATATAAACATGTGTTAATGTTGGACACTGAAATATGAAAAAACACCAGACACATGATCAAACTAAAGTGTATGTTATGTGGATCAGAGTTAGAACATTTTCAATAGAGATACTTAAGTTGATTGCTATGTGCAAAACCATTTTGCTTCTGCATGTTATGTTAGATAAAGTCCATATGAACATGTTCTTAAAGTGAGTCAAAAGAAACTTTGTGAGGTTAATTGTACAATTTATTAGAGTGAAACTTTGTGAGTCAAAAGAAAATGAAACTTTGTTGAAATTCTTAAATCCTATTTTGTAGAATATACTAAAAATAAGTTAAAAATCTACGATGGATATTACAATCAGATAACCTATACACTTGTTAGTATAAAAGTTTGGAATGGATATTACTAAAAGTGATCCAAGTACTTATTCAACAAATGTTTATTATCATAAGTGTTTAAATAGTTAAAGAGAAACCTCGGAAAATTGAAACCATGTGGTCCCATATTTAAAACAACAAAATAATTACCACACCATAATCTTCAAATCATGGTTTACATGCATGTAAGAAACTTAAACGTCAACTCAATGATAAAAATTTAACCTTGTAACCTCAAGTGGCAGGATTCAAATCCTCTCAAAAATTAGTGTAATTAATTTTCTCATTCTCAAATCTAAAAAAATTCATGTCAAAAGTTAAAACACAACTATATGAAACACCAAATCAAAATTGAATTAAAAAACAATTATTCAACACAATACAATTTCCAAATATTAAAAAAAAAACAGATTTAAATATAAATTTGATGCTAAGTGCCTTATTTTTGCCACAACAATTTACTTAAATTGTTAATTGAGCAACAAGGCGCATTATCTAGAAGATATCTTAGCTCAGCTTACTCTGCAAAATTTTATGAAAACAAATAAGCTTTCTTTAGTAACCAAAAAATGTGGAATTTCATGAAAAATTGACTTCAAGAGTCTCATTTATGAGCTAAGATGTGGCATTATTATCTTCTTCAGTCTTCGGCTTCTTACTTTTAGGTTCTTCTTCATTATCTTGTTCATGGTTGAGAGCTTCATTAAGGGCAGCTTCACCTAACAGAGAGATGTGCTTGCTAGTGACTGTGCGTCCTGCCCTTAGTTTTGGACCCCAGTTTCTTTCGGGATTTGGTAGAAACCTCGCAACCTTCTTCGCTTGAGCCTTGCTAAGAGACGCTACAGCTCGAGCAAAATTAACCTGAAAAAAAAGACACCGATACGAAAATTTTACTACAAACATACTCGAAGGTTCAATCATATATGCTATATACTAAATAATTGTAAAAAAAACATCATATGGAAATAAGCTGAAAACAGCTTATGGACATGTATCTCACAAATGCTCATGCCAGGTCCTTATTTGATATGCACTAATCATATGGGCATAATCATAAGCTCAAAGAGGGGATGGGTAAACTCCACATTAACTCAATATAAATGATCTTGGAGAACTTATGAAAATTATCTGAAACTGAAACCGCCTTATAGGCATATCATAAGCTATTTTTGTAAGCTCTTTAAAACACTTACACAAATGTTTATGTCATAAGACGAACTAACATAAGCTCATCAAACACCCACATATCATTTAATGATTTTTATTATATAATACATCAATAATTTATTGCAAGATTTCAAGTTGTGCTGCTTCATGATCAAAATAGTTTACCCAACCAAAAAATTTATCGCCCTACATTTGGCATGAGATAAAAAATTGGAATGGTTAAACATACCTGCAAAACAGGTTCCTTTGCAAGTATGATACTTCCGGGTTGATCTGCCGGCTGACCTTTAATAGGATGATTTTTTACCTAAAATGAAAGGGAATCGAATGAGGAGAGATTACAAATGCAAATCAAATTGTGTCTTTTCAAGAATACCCTAGAATCACGAGTGTGTAACTGAGTTCTAGTTATAATGTTGTTATCAGTGTTGTCAAATAACGGCTAAAGCATAGCGTAACTTAAACAAATCGCTATTGTTCTGCAATAGCTATTTAGTACGAAGTGTTGTCAATTAGCTGCTATATAGCACTGTAGCGAAACAGAATTTGAAAAGATAGTTTTTTTTTTTTCTTCTGCGATCCGCAATTGACAACATTGGTTGTTTTAAGGGACAGAGCATTACTTTTTTGCATACGAGTGCCCCCCATCTCGAGAATACCAGAATACACACCAGAAAATTCGATTCTACAGGAACCGACAGTGAACCAAGACAAACGAACTAGCCTTAAACACAAGAAAGCAAGAGTGCAATCCCTTACCCAGCAGCGCATTATGTCCCAAATAACATTCATCGGTGCGTCTGTCTTAAGCCCTATTGCACAAACATGAGTTCTAGAGATACGATATCCAGCATTAATCACAGCAGATCGGAAGATAACTGCGGATGGAGATGTGCATTTAAGGGTTGAAGAAAGGTTGTGCAGACTTAGAAATAGAGGAACATCTGGCAACTCCTGCAAAGATAAAATACAATCATTGAAAATATTAGAAGATTTGATTCCCAATAAGTTGCAACACATTAAGAAATGTGATAGGTATATTAGCTGACTGGGTTAACGTTAGATAGAGAGGCTGGAAAAAGGAGAAGACATGGCAAATTGTCTAAATATGGAGGTAAAGATATATATTTTATCACTTGAGAGAGAATTGGTGTGTTTGGACCAATGTTTTAAAAACCAAACCGGACAGTTCAACGGACTGAACCATGAACTGAAACTGTCTATGGTTTAAGTTATTTGAACGGCTTAACCACGGTTGTCTCCATTTGACTAATTTTTAAGTAGTTGAATCATGACCTGGAGGTCTCTTCAATTTGATGTCCGGTTCGATTTTTAAAACATTGGTTTGGAACGCATAAATATACCATATAACATTATGTGCATTGTTCTAAAAAAATAAGCCCTGCAAGAACACACATACCTCTGATATTGTATTCAATATAGCGGATATGTGTTCGTAAGCAGGATAGCTGGATCTCATACGGTTCACATCTTCTATGATAGAAGCTACCCATTCTTGATCATGGATAGGAGCAGACCATATAGGGCCACCCATAATGAATTTTTTTCCACAATCCGTGCATTCTTGAGGAACAGCAGGACCGTATCCAGGCAAATGTCTGACACTAGTATTCTGAAAAGAAAAGAAAGTTAAAATGAAAATAAGGTCGCCACTTAAGACATCAATAATATTATAGCCAATCAAAATAAAGCAACACTTGAACATAGTATGGCCCCGTTTGAACAAACAACTTAATTAAGCGCTTATCACATAAGTTCTGATGTATAAGCTATTTATCGCAAAGGATAAAATGAAGTCGAACTATTTTTATAAATATTCTAAGTTGTTTTCATAAGCTGTCTTGAAGAGTTTATAGAAACAAGCTGAAAACAGCTTTTAGGCACGTCATAAGTTCTCCCAAACAGTCTCTCTGGAGCTTATGCAGTAGATAAGCTCAAATAAGTTCATCCAAACAGACCCTAACAGAGCATGTTAGAACAACATGCTTACAATAGGCACACAAAGAGAATGTAGAATATAGTGGATCAGAATAGGTTATTTTGTCTTCCCATTGGGCTATTGTTTTTACAAATAAAAACAAATATGAATTTCAATGTACTAGAACACGATACATACCTTGGAAATGGTCCTCCCAAGGGGTTGAAGGTGGAAAGAATCGCAACCAGTGCACTGATAGAGATATGAAAGCTTCAACGGAGTTTCTTTCATAGCACTTGCGGAACTGCAATCAAGTATTTAATCTTTCAGTTAGAAATCAAATGATATGGTGTAATTTGATAAAGATCGCACTAACAAAATATTTGCTAAAGGACATGACTGCAAAACTATGAGGACTTACGTGTATATGCGCACAAAAACACGAAGATAGAAGTCCTTTTGAAAAGATAGCACAGGAACAATATACCGCTTGTATCGGTTAGCATGACTCTGCAGTATATTAAGAACAAATATCATAAGTATATTAAAAAACTTATAGATATTCATTAGATCTAAAATTCTAAATAACAAATTAAGCAGTAACTCTCTTGGAACTTCTATAAATCTTAATTTCTTATGTAGGGGGTATAAGGCCCATTTGTTTTAGTGGGTGGATTAAACATCACAACAATATAAGAACAAATATCTACCTGCACTTATATGGAAATTTTATGATATAAATTACAACATACAATGAGATACAAATACTAAATGCAACAATTCTACATTCTACATTTGTGATGTGTAGTGTAGGGAAAGGAACTTCTGATGTTCCATTTCTAACATTCTCTCAAGTGCTGATAATTGACTTGACTTTCATGGTAATCCAAAGAACATATAACAAAATAACACTTCATAATTTTAAAATACTAGTGTAACTATATGTGCCAATTAGAAAATCCAGCTGCATCTCAACTTCTATTAATTGAAACCAAGGGTCTGTTTGCTAATAATAGTGAAAATTATTTTTTAATCTCTCTCATCTACAACACTCACTAAAATCAGATTTTTTATTCAGAAACTACTAAAAATAGCCTCATTTTTACCCCAAAAAAAAAAACAGTTTTTAAATTCCGATTAATTTAAAAACCTAAACAAGCACAATTAAAACCGCTAAAAATGACTTTTTAGTTAAACAAATATGATTTTTCTCTCAAATAGTCTGTAACAAACGGAATCCAATTAAACTATTACTGATTTCATTATAAAGTGCTTCAGATATATACCTCAATGGAAGCAAGAACGATCCTCAAGGCCATTTCATGGATATATTTCCCTCTCGTCGGGTATGATCCATATCTGATGTAAAAATCAGATGTTAGAAGACCGGTTCACGAAACAAACAATAGTGCAAAGAAAGTTCATATTCAATAAGAGTATTAAAATTACTTTGAATAGCAGACCTCCCCGTTTGAACCGCAGAGAACAGCCATATCTGTTGCAGTACACATCAGTATACCTCCATCAGCAACAGATTGAACTGCCGAATCGAGGAACACAGAAGGCGAACCATATGGATCAAGATCAACCTGAAAAACACAAATGTTAACACCATGAAAAGTGTATTTTCCTTATATTGAAAGCAGTTTTGTTAACTGCAGTTGCGCAAATAGCAGTTTATTCATTTTGCTACGCTACCGTGCTATAGTGCCCGCTATTTGACAATACTTTTGTAATAAATAGGACATTGCATAAAAATAGTGATTTGTTCAAGTTCCGCTATGCTATGGTGCCTTCAACATTGAATAAAAGGTGAATAAAAGTGCATAATAGTCACAAGCATCGACTTACCACATCAAACTTTTTAGGGTTTTCTAGCATATACACACGAGCATCCGCAAGATGAGACTCCACTTTGGAAACTGCAACTGAACCATTAAATTTAATGTTCCTTCTGCAAGCTTCGACAGATGCTGCAAGAAGCAAAAATCAAGAATAAGCATGCAGATGCATAAGCTCAATAATCAAAGAAGAAGCACTTATCTCAAACAAAAGTAGCAACTATAAATGCCCAAATAGCAAACCAACCACTAAGGGCCAGACGTTGGTTTATAAAAAATAAAATAAAAAAGGTGATTTGAACATTCAATAATTTAGAGATCATTTTTAGAGTTTGTTAAGAAAAGCATACATTATTGTTTTTGTTTACCATAATGAAAACAACTTTTTTTTAAAATTGTTTATCAAAAATAATTTTCAAGAGAAGCTGCTCAAAACAGTATCTCATTTTATGCAGTTTATAATTTTTTATTTCAGATTCTCATTTTTTATAAGCTGTAACAAACAGATGAAAACTCCTAAAAGTGAATATTTTTTAAATAAAAAGTTGTAATAACCAGGCCCTTAAAACCATGGAACAAAATTTAAAGATTATGTAAACTCATAAACCGGTTAAGCACCTGGATCGTTGTCCAGAGCAACAACCTGACCAATCCCTTCTATTTCACGAGCATATCTGAGAGCCCTTAAACCAGAAGCAGACAAGGCCTATATGCAGACAAATAAAACAGCAGTTATACACATGACTCTAGTTTCGGATTCAACTTGTAGAGAGAGCAAAAAAAGTTAAAATACACAACTCTAGTTTCAGATTCAACTTGTAGAGAGCAAATAAGTTAAATCAGGTATCGAATTAACAATAGTGATGGTGATGCTTGAATAACATAAATGAGTTATATAAAGGACATCTAAAGGGGCAAACGGAACCTCAAGAACCCTCGGTGGCTCCAGCTCTGCCGGTGTTTTTCCTTCCGAATCATCAACTTGCTCTGCATCAGCACCACATTCTTCATCGATCTTGACTGAACCTTCCATTGTAGTGCATGATTCTCCAGGAGATGTCTCTTCTGCTAATTCACATTTTCCATTTGACTTATGATCTTCTGGTGGAGTTTTGTTATCAACTTCCTCCACAACCATTTCAGAAGAATCATTTTCAGATGCTTTCTTTGCCCCTTTTGCTTTCTTCAACAAATATTCTTCATGCTCTTGCTTCCTTTTCGATATAAATGCCCTCAAAACAGCAATGGACAAATCCCTGTTATTAACCTGAAAATCACAAAACCAGAATGAATATAGGTTCAATCTACACTAAACAAAAGTTGATTTTTTCTCATTTCACACCGAAAACAATTATAAAAAACTGAGGAATTACATAGAATAGAAACACAACAAAGATAAGTGCATGTTTGTATTGGACGTGATTTTGGCAAAAACTATACTTTGGAGCTGTAACAAAATCACATTGCCACCCTGATTTGGTCAAATTCAAAGTCATTCCAAACATATCCTAAGTGGAAAATGATTGTATCTAATAAAATCTAACCACAAAACTCCTTACTAATCCAATTAACAGTCAAAATCACCAATAAATCCACAATCATTTCACAAAAGTTCCAAAATCAGCATCATCCCATATTCAAGTTTCAATTTTGTTCACAGCCCATCACTTTTTTCATCATAAACCAAACCTCAGACTCAAAAAATTCAATCAGGGTTTTTCATCAAAACCATTATCTCAAAGCTAATAAACCCCATCTCAATAAATTCCACAAAATCTCCAAAATCAGCCCCACCCCATTGCTCAAGTTTCAATTTTGTTCACAACCCATAATTCTATTCACCATAAATCAAACATTGGATTAAAAACAATTAAAATTCAATTAGGGTTTTTCCTCAAAACCATGATTTTAAAGCCAAATTTCCAAAATCAGCACCACCCCATCACTCAAGTTTCAATTTTGTCTGAAACCCATCATTTCTTTCACCATAAACCAAACATCAGACACTAAAAATAAAAAATTTCAATTAGGGTTTTTCATCAAAACCCTGATTTCAAATCCAATTATAACAAAAAGGGAATAAAAAACCAAACTTTATAATTACCTGAGCTTTATTGAAAAAGACTTTATTTTTCTTACTCATAAGAATCTCAGCTTCACCTTCCTTAACAACGGTAAAATCATCCAAATTTGGAGCCATTGTTTTGCTTATATCTTGCAAAAACAAATCCTGGGTTTGTTCAATCTTCTTCTTCTCTTCTTCTGTCCAGGTAGAAGAAGTACACAAAGATTTGAAGACAGAAAAAGGGTTTGTTGCACGAACTAGGTTCAGTTGCAGTTTTAGAGTTCGTGATTCTGCAGCAACCAACAACATAAGAAAGAAACCGTTTTTATAGTACACTTGGGTTTTAAATATCTAAATTGAAAACCCTAAGAATTTTTAACATTTTTCTCATTTGTAAAAAAAATTATCATTTTTCAAAATGTTTTCTTTTACCATAAACCCTAATTGTTTGTTATTTTTTGAGTTTTTATTTATATTTATCCCTCTATTAAACAATTAAACAGTAGATTACTAGTTACGTCTCGATCGAACTCAAACTTAGATTATTGAACACATCTTTTTTAGAATCATACATCAAACATAAGGTTAAAATCTAGAAAACTTTGATGACCAAATCATAAATGATTGCACCCTCAATTCAAATTATTGAATCAATTTTGTATTCTTTTCTAATTTTTTGAGGTTTAAGTTTAAGTAAATTGAGTCATAGTAAATGTAATTATTTTTGGTGTGTGTGCAAATTTATTATATGATTTGAATAAATGAGAGTAAGACTTACGGGATTTGACAATAAAAGAATATAAATAGGCTTAATTACATTTTTGGTCCCTTAAATATTTTTCAGGTTTCATATTGGTCCCCTAATTAATAAAAGTAACGTTTTGGTCCGTTGAATCCTTCTCTGTTAGTCACTTTGGTCCCTTCCGTTAGTTTGTGTTAAAAAACGTTAGGCTTAATTACACTTTTGGTCCCTTAAATATTTTTCAGGTTTCATATCGGTCCCCTAACAGAGAAGGATTTTATTAATTAGGGGACCAATATGAAACCTGAAAAATATTTAAAGGACCAAAAGTGTAATTAAGTCTAAAGTTTTTTAACACAAACTAACGGAAGGGATCAAACTGACTAACAGAGAAGGATATAAGGGACCAAAACGTTACTTTTATTAATTAGATGACCAATATAAAACCTGAAAAATATTTAAGGGATCAAAAATGTAGTTAAGTAATGATTAACATAACCTCCATTGAAATGATTTATCTATATCATAAAGTTGTATTACCATGACGAGATTTTTGTCGATGTTGCATCAAATAAGCAATGACGATTGAAGCTCTGGGAGCAACGTTGGGGACGAAGCTTGCGAGAGATCCAACGTGACTGTTGATAGTTGTAAAAATCGATGTAGCATAAGTGATTAAGTGTATTACATAAATTAAACAAGTATGGGCTACTCCCTCCGTCCCAAAATATAAGCAAAAATTGGTCAACAAAAGTTAATGTATTTGGTTCAAAATTTGTACCAAATACATCAATTTATGTTGACTCATTTTTGCTTATATTTTGGGACGGAGTAGTACATGATTTTGGACATGATAGTTCTTAACGATTTTTGGGACTTGAAAAAAAATTATCTGACAATTACTTTTTCTCATGTTAAAATAGCTGAGATAAAATAATGGGGCTTGCGTTAAAGAAGTCTCATATTTCTTTCATTTAAAATGTGGTTTTCTATGTATTTTCTCATTTAAGTGATGGTTCCTTAATAGTAAATAAAAAGAAAAACGTGTGTTGGTTAGGAGTAATAGAAAGTTATAGGAAAATTAAAATTTTATACAATTCAAATACTTCAATTGATGCCGAGCTTGGTAATGCAAGATTGTAACATAAGTGGTTGCATTAAGATGTTGGAAGGTACTTTAACATGTGTCAAAAAAAAAAATACTTCAATTGAATTATCCTTATTTATAAAGAATTTTGTTGGGCTAGAGCGAATAAGTTTCTTTTTTGTATGGAAAAATTAATCGAATAATAATAAATAATATTAAAACTAAAGCTTATTAATAAATAGACCATTTAAAAAAAGGGATTAAATTATAAAGAAATATGGTACAAAGTGAGAATTAAAAAAATGTATCAATTTTAAATTTTAGAAAAGTTGAAGACCAATTTGAAGACCATGGTAAGAGTTTGACTTTATAATCTAAAAAAAATAGTTCAAATACCACTTGAGACTTTCTTTCAAAAAAATACCACTTGAGACTTGTAAAATAGTCATTAATGTTACCGTTATTATTAGTAATTTCTTATTCCCCAAATATGCTATTGTGAAAAGAATTTTGAGACTCCTGGTTATCAACTATTCCCTCCGTTTCAAAATACATGTCCATTTTGGAGAAATTTTTTGTTTCAAAATACATGTCCATTTGATATAAAATCTTAAGAAAACACTTTCATAATATTATTGAAGTTCAAAGAGCAATAATATTAGAATGCATTTTCGAAACTAGAACACCAATGCATTAGAACCATGGGATTAGAGGCTAGAAATTGTTGAATATTTGAAAAAACCAACTTCGAATAGCGACAAGAAGATAAAATACATAGCTTTTTTTTTAGGAGTATAAAATACATAGCTTTGTTTTGCTTACATCATACTTGGTGATGAATTCTAGAAACAAATGCCTGATGAGATTTTTGCAAGATGTTTAGATGAAGAAGATGCTTATGTAGCTTTAGCTGAAGCACGTGAAGGTATTTGTGGTGCACATTAAGCTGGTGATAAAATTAATTGGGTTTTGAAAATATAGAACTTGTTTTGGCCTACAATGGCAAAAGGTTGTTTTAAGTTTACCAAGAGTTATGCAGAATGTTAAAAACATGACAATATCCAGCATGTGCTTGTTGATGAATTATACTCTATCATCAAGTTATGGTTTTTTGAGGATGGGTTTAGGCTTAATTGGTCATATTCATCAAGCCTCTTCCAAAGGTCATAAGTATATCTTGGTAACATTTGATTATTTTCCGAAATGAGTGGAGGAAATCTCGTTAAAAGACATCGAACATAAGGACACCATTGATTTTGACTATTGAAGATCACATAGTTTGTCGTTTTGGAATTTCTCAGGCTTTAACTACTAGTAGATAAACAATATTTGTTGAGAAAAAGATGATGAGGTATTTTGAGTCCATAAATATTAAGTTATCGACATCAACGTCTTTCAATGCTCAAGCTAATGGGCAAGTCGTTAACAAGATCTTGATTGATTCGATTAAAAAACACATTAAGCAAAAGCCTCGAAATTGGCATGAAATCCTAAGTCAAGTCTTTTTCGCCTAGTTGTAACTCATTTTAACTTGGTATATGGTCAAGATGTTGTGTTACCTATTGAATTGAATTTACAATCAATAAAGTTGCAGCAACAAAATGGCTTGCTAGTACAAAATTACATTAAAAATAATACATGACCATTTACAAAGTCTAAAAGAAGAAAAGTTAGTGGCTATAAACAATATTATTCAATAGAATGAAAGAGTGAGCAAGTTTTATAACAAAATAACTAAAAAGAAAAATTTCCAGATAGAGGGCTTAATGTGGAAAGAAAATTCACCAATTGATATTTGATGTTTGGAAGTTTGAAAGATGGTCTCCGAATTGGGAATAATGTATGTTTGATTATAGACATGAATTCGAATAACCAAGGGATATCAATCACTAAGCAATATTTAAGGTACCATAAACTAGTTTTTTTTTTTTTTTTGACAATTCATGAACATAAAGTAACTTAGATTAATCTTAAAAAGTATAATATTGACCAACTGGCCAAAACACTTGTCCAAGTTACATTTAAGAAAAAAAAAACAGAGAAAAGAAACGACAAATCAACCTGAAAGAACTATTATAGCAAGTCTAGAAGAGTTTGAATGTCTTTCCACACTTGCCTCAACTTTGATCATAAAAGCTTCGGGTTGAGAAAGATAATATGAAGCTAAAGTTGCAGAAGCTCATGCAAAAGTTACGTAATGGCTTTTACATGCTTTAGCTTTCTTATCTTTCTCAAACTGAAGATTTTGCATGCACATGATAATCAATTGCATGCTTCTCCTTCAAAAGTTTGGTGATGTTGATACTCATGATGTTTCCTTTGTCTCAAAGGTGTTTTATGTGATTAGTGGAAATGGTATGACACTTCTAAGTGTTATTGGAAGTATTAAAAGATGTGTTAATAAAAGGAACATTAGCACGAAGGTAGTTAGAGACTAGTTGGATCATTGATATTTCATTTTAAATATTATAGATACTGTTGTTTTCGAGTTTAGAAAGAGTACCTTTTAAAAATCAGAATTTACCACCGAAGATATTACCGGGTTGAGTCACGACCATGTCGTTCTCTTTAAGACGTTTCGCGGCACTACCCGAGTTTGTGCAAGGTAGACTAACAACCGCGCCGCCTCCAGGATAAAACAGCCCAGTTCACATGTTCGATTACTAAGTAATCATTCGAGAATTTACACCCTCAATATGGTATTAAACCACTCTGTATGGTACGAAGACCACTCGAAACCGAAGGGACAAAAAGGAGTAGAAAAAGAAGAAGGACTCGTCAACACAAGTCGAAGGAGGGAGAAGAGAAGAAAAGTACAGGAAGCATCAACTGTGATTTTCGGGGTGAGGAATAAGTGAGGTCGAGCTCTCCTTTTATAGGGAGAGTTCGTAACAAATCCGACGTGATTTTTGGGATTAAGTTAAGCGGATTAACTTAATCTTTAAGCACGCGGATTGGATCAACGAATGGATATATACGAAAGGACTTCCGGATATTCTGTTGGATCGGATCGGAATGAAGTTTATCATTATCCGTAGAGCGCTTTCAGATAATTATTAAATTAATAAAAAATTAATTTAACAATTTCAAGTGACAAAAAATATATTCTTTTTTTTTACCCGGACCCGGACCCAAGCCCAAGCCCAGCCTAGCCCGGCCGGACGGACGGCGGCGTCGTCCTCGTCGTCGCGCGTGTGGTATATATATATTTTCGTAAGCGCTCACCCGTTCGCAAAAGTGGGTACCCCAAGGGCACACCCTTGGAGGTCACCCCCCACTTATATAAACACTACTAGTGGGTATGTCCTATCCAATGTGGGACATTTTTCAATTCATACCAACACTAGTTCTTTCCCAAGGGACATGTGTTTATTCTTTCCAACTTCCACTCATATTCACTAGTGTTCCAACAATCCCCCACTTGAATTTAAAAATGGTTTCGAGAAATAACGCCAAAGACGTCTCAGTAAGGTTGCTAGTAAACAAAGGTGTCGCCTACAACTTGAACCTTTGCATAGTGGATACTATTCTGATTTAACAAGAGTTGCCTACAGCATTGAACTCTATCTCAGACATAGAACCCACACACAAACCTTTTCATAAGGTGTATTCTAAAGCCCGTGCGTTTATAGCCCTGCACGTCTATCCCGATTTTAACGAACGCTCTAGGAATTCTGCCTCGAAATTCCATAGGAACCGGCCTCAGTTCCACATCCGTATAGGTGAGTCTATCAAGGGTACTCCTGTAGCTATGTACCCCACTCAATATAGAGTATAGATTTCATTAAGAGTTTCTATTATCTCATCCTTCTTTCACTGCAGGATCATGCTTCCTTAATCTTATCATAGCATGTTCTATCACTTCATGACTTGTTATTACCCATTGAACCTAAGTCTTGGGATCTCCAGTCATGTAGGTCGGGTTACCATCATTTAGTGATCTATAGGCATTAGTCCCATCCTACTGGATGTACTTTGGACTTTCTCTCTAGTTAGTCCTTTCGTCAAAGGATCAGCTAAGTTTTCAGCCGTACGTACAAAATCAACTATAACCGCTCCATTAGAGAGAAATTCTCTAATCGTGCTGTGTTTTCGCCTTATCTGTCGTTTCTTACCATTGTAATAACGATTCTTAATCTTAGCGATAGCCGCAGTACTATCACTATGAATTAACACAGCTGGTAACGGTTTTTCCCATAAAGGGATCTCAGCTAGCAAGCATCTTAGCCAACTTGCTTCTTCACTAGCAGTAGCTAGTGCTATCAACTCAGATTCCATTGTGGACTGAGCCAAAATTTTTTGTTTCTTAGATTTCCAAGAAACAGCTCCTCCAGCTATGCTAAATATATAGCCACTGGTCGCTTTGGAATCATCTGATAAGGTGTTCCAATCTGCATCACTATACCCTTCAAGTACTGCAGGATATCTTTGGTAATGCAGTCCTAAAGTCATAGTCCTTTTTAGGTATCTCATGACTCTCTCAATCGCCTGCCAATGCTCATTGCTTGGTCGGCTTGTAAATCTGCATAAGAGTCCCACGACATAGGCTATGTCGGGTCTAGTACAGTCAGTGGCATATCTGAGACTGCCAATGATGCTCGCATATTCAGTTTGTCTAACACCATCTCCAGTGTTCTTAAAGAGTTTTACACTTGGATCATAGGGTGTGCTTGCAAGTTTACAGTCAAAGTAGTTATATTTCCTCAAGATCTTCTCAACGTAGTGAGACTGATCCAAGGAAATTCCTTTTTCTGATCTTGTAATCTTAATGCCAAGAATTACATCAGCTTCTCCTAGGTCTTTCATATCAAAGTTTTTACTCAACAGTGATTTCACAGAATTTATGGCAGGAATGTTTGATCCAAATATGAGTAAGTCGTCTACATAGAGACATATGATTGTGCAAATGTTATTTTCATACTTGTAATAAATACATTTGTCACTTTCATTCACTTTGTACTCATTCGAAGTCATTAAGTTGTCAAACTTTTCATGCCATTGCTTAGGGGCTTGTTTTAGACCGTACAAAGATTTGTCTAACTTACAGACCTTATTTTCCTGTCCAGGGATTACAAAACCTTCAGGTTGTTCCATATAGATCTCTTCTTCCAGCTCACCATTTAAAAAAGCGGTTTTCACATCCATTTGGTGTACAATTAAGTTATAAAGTGCAGCTAAGGAAATTAGTACCCTTATGGATGTGATTTGAGTAATTGGTGAGTAGGTATCGAAAAAATCTATATTTTCTCTTTGTTTGAAACCTTTGGCTACAAGGCGAGCCTTGTATTTATCAATAGATCCATCAGGTTTCAGTTTCCTTTTCAAAACCCATTTACAACCTATTGGTTTGCAGCCTAGAGGCAGTTCAACCAAGTGCCAGGTACCGTTAGACTGTAGAGAATCCATTTCATCATTTATGGCTTCTTGCCATAAGTCAGCATCCAAGGAAGACAATGCTTCCTTTAGAGTTGATGGATCCTCTTCTAATGTATAGGCCACATATTCGGGTCCATACTCTTTAGCAGTTCTTCCTCTCTTACTTCTTCGAAGTTCTATAACATCTTGTTGGATGTTTTCATCACTATTTCTGATTACTGTAGTGTGATCAGATGTAGTGTTCATACTTGTGCCCCCACTATTGCCCCCACTATCTCTTGATTTGAAGGGGAATTTCGTTTCATAGAAATCAGCGTCATTCGATTCTATGATCACTTTAGCTTTTAGGTCATAAAACCTATATGCTTTACTATTTAAGGCATAACCAATGAATGCACATTCATAGGCTCTACTGGCGAGTTTAACTCTCTTGGGGTTAGGTATCCTAACATAGGCTAAACAACCTCAAGTTCGAAAATAAGACAAGTTGGGTTGTCTTTTCTTCAAAATTTCATAGGGAGAAACTTTGTTCTTAGTTTTGGGTACTCTGTTTAGCACATAGCAAACAGTCAATAAAATTTCTCCCCACCAATGAGGCGCTGCATCGGAATTAAGCATGATCGCAACTACTAATTCGGTAAAAGTTCTATTTTTTCTTTCAGCTTTACCGTTCATTTCAGGAGAGTAAGGTGCAGTTGTTTCATGAATAATTCCGAGCTCTTTATAATACTCATTGAATGTGTGTGATAAATATTCAGTGCCTCTGTCACTACGAAAACGCTTGATTCTTTTATTGAATTGAGTTTCAATTTCTTTAACAACTATTTTAAACATATCAAGCGCTTCACTTTTATTTTTCATTAGATACACATAAGTGTAGTCGGAGCAGTCATCAATGAAGGTAATAAAATATCTTTGTCCGTGTCTAGTCAAGTTACCATCAAGTTCGCATATATCAGAATGAATTAAATCAAATGGTTCAGTTTCTCTTGTTACTGATTTATGCGAGTCTTTTGTTACTTTTGCTTGACTACAAAACTGACATTTTTCAAAATCATTAGAAGATATTTTTGGAATTAATCCTAAACCGCTCATATTAGATATAACCGTTTGTTTACGTGACAGAGTCGTGCATGCCAAATATTAAAATCACACAACATATAAGCAGAAGAAGAAATTTTATTCATATCAATATTCAATTTAAAAATGCCATCAGTGGCGTACCCTTTCCCAATAAAAACCCCATTTTTAGTAATAGAGTACATATCAGCAACTATAATCTGTTCAAACCCAGCCTTATTTAAAAGAAACTCAGAAACAAGATTCTTCCTAATCTTTGGAGTGTGCATTACATCCTTCAATATCAGAGTCTTACCGGAGGTAAACTTCAGCTCCACGTCTCCGATTCCAGCAACTTCAGTGGTGTGAGAATCTCCCAACAACACCTTCTGATCTTCAGCAGTAGTGTATGTTTTAAACATAGCACGGTCAAAGCAGACATGGCGAGAGGCGCCAGTGTCCATCCATCATCCATCAGATCCACTAACCATATTGATTTCAGTTATCATAGCGGTGTACGGCTCAGTTGTTAAGTGAGCCTGAGCCGGTCTATTAGATCTGTTCCTACACTTGCGTGCCATATGACAGGGTTGTCCGCAATTGTAGCAATTGAACGGTTGAGCCGTGTCACTCTTTGGTGGTTGCTGATTTTGGGCCTTTGGGGGGTTCCCATTCTTATTCCGATTGGAATTCTTATTTGCAAGGCGGTTCTGATTCTTAAATTGTTTGCCATTAGGCTTCAGAACAACACCCTACAAATTTCTTTTTAGTGTTGTTGTTCGAGACAGCAAACACCTCTTCTTTTAGGTCTTGTTTCCTCGCTTCTTCTTCAATCCGAAGGCGAGTAATCAGACTTTCAAGAGAAAACTCCTTAGTTTTATGCCTAAGGGTATTCTTGAAGTCTTTCCAGGCAGGAGGCAGTTTATCAATAACAACAGCAATTTGAAATTTTTCGGGTAGATTCATACCTTCAGCATAAATTTCGTGAGCTATCTTCTGAATTTCATGAGATTGAGCCTCCACGGATTTGTCATCAGTCATCTTGTAGTTCAGGTATCGGCTGACAGCATACTTCTTTGATCCAGCCTCTTCAGTATCATATTTTTTCTGAAGTGCATCCCAAACCTGTTTAGCAGTATCGTAGAGCATGTACAGATCGTACATATCATCTCCGAGTCCATTAAGAATATAATTCTTACATAGATAATCATTATCTTTCCAGAGGGCGATGTCTATGTTGGCCTGTTTCACCATCTCAGCATGTTTATCTTTCTCAGTAGGATCAGTCGTATCTGCGGGAGCAGACGTGCCTGTATCCATAGGACTCTTACCATTATTATTCGATCCGCTTGGAATCGAAATCTCCGGTATCACAGGTATGTCCTCCTTCAAGACATTGGCAACCTTTTTCGTGGTTAGAAAAAATAACATCTTTTGTTGCCAGCGTTTGAAGTGACTGCCATGAAACCGAAACGGCTTATTAAAGTCAACAGTTGTTCCAGACGCGGTAATTTCTTTGGTAGTCATGGTGTTTTAGAAGCGTCTTATAATTGTTGTTTTCGAGTTTAGAAAGAGTACCTTTTAAAAATCAGAATTTACCACCGAAGATATTACCGGGTTGAGTCACGAACAGGTCGCTCTCTTTAAGACGTTTCACGGCACTACCCGAGTTTGTGCAAGGTAGACTAACAACCGCGCCGCCTCCAGGATAAAACAACCCAGTTCACCTGATCGATTACATACTGCACGGTAAGTAATCGTTCGAGAATTTACACCCTCAATATGGTATTAAACCACTCTGTATGGTACGAAGACCACTCGAAACCGAAGGGACAGAAAGGAGTAGAAAAAGAAGAAGGACTCGTCAACACAAGTCAAAGGAGGGAGAAGAGAAGAAAAGCACAGGAAGCATCAACTATGATTATCGGGGTGAGGAATAAGTGAGGCCGAGCTCTCCTTTTATAGGGAGAGTTCATAACAAATCCGACGTGATTTTTGGGATTAAGTTAAGCGAATTAACTTAATCTTTAAGCACGCGGATTGGATCAACAAATGGATATATCTGAAAGGACTTCTGGATATTCTGTTGGATCGGATCGGAATGAAGCTTATCATTATCCGTAGAGCGCTTTCAGATAATTATTAAATTAATAAAAAATTAATTTAACAATTTCAGGTGACAAAAAATATATACTTTTTTTTGACCCGGACCCAAGCCCAGCCCAGCCCGGCCGGACGGACGGCGGCGTCGTCCTCGTCGTCGCGCGTGTGGTATATATATATTTTCGTAAGCGCTCACCCGTTCGCAAAAGTGGGTACCCCAAGGGCACACCCTTGGAGGTCACCCCCTACTTATATAAACACTACTAGTGGGTATGTCCTATCCAATGTGGGACATTTTTCAATTCATACCAACACTAGTTCTTTCCCAAGGGACATGTGTTTATTCTTTCCAACTTCCACTCATATTCACTAGTGTTCCAACAGATACAAATACTTCGAGGATTATATTTTTTTAACAATGTTATTATGTTACAGATACTATTAATTGCCAACTAACCTATCAAAAAATAAATAAATAAATTATTAGGCACACAAAATATGTTTTACCTCTCAAAGTGCTACGCCCCATACCACTTGAACCAAACTAGTTACATGATGTACCTAAAGTGTTCTAAACGTGGACAGGCCAGAAGGTCAATCCAACAATGACATGTGGACTAAACGTCCACCAAGCCAAGGCACAATGTCTGAAGGAACATGTTAAACTTAATTATAAAACATTTAGCGGAAACATTCAAATAATTTAACATAAGGATCTTAAAAGTTTATGATTTTCACATACCAAGATTCGATGAGGAAGCCATGGTAGCAAACACACAAATTGGTTTCTCTCCTCTTCTCCCTTTACTAACTCATGCGTTAAGATGGAATGTGAAATCGATGAGTCTTTTGGGCAGGGAGAGGACCAATTTATAGATGGTGTCATTTAATCTGAGACGTCCATCATATCTCAGTATCAACGGATGAGATCGGTTACTTGTAGTGATTACTAAACAATTAATTTTTTTAATAATTGTCATTTACTCTAATTCCTTTAATGCCATTAATTTAGAGGTCAATGACAACAATTGTCATTATTCTATTTTATTTTAGGCCATCAATTAGAGTGTAACAAAATTATTTGGGCCATTAATTAGGAGATTACAAAAATTATTTTGTATTTTCTTACATTCTCCCACTTGGCCCAAATTCGAGAGAACCACCATACTTATTATACATAGACATTAATGTATCGAATCTCCTCACTATGAATACATAATTACCTTAATATAATAGAATACTAAATGTGGGTTATGGCGGTCATATATTATTTTCTAAACACACTTCCTTCCATATACCACAAACACCAATATCCTATTATACAAGGTGCTTAATCACCACATAAAATTTCATTATGGTCCCGTAAGTGTTTCTAGAACATTCATGTTATAACTCATTAGTAAAAAAAAAATTTATGTGCACAACAACTAGAAACATTTATTAAGGTTCAGAAATACATAATCATAAAGAGCTCAGAGTATCAACATCATCAAATGCATCATTCAAGAGGATAACCAAGACCCATTCTATGTACATGTTCCTTAAATGTCTTTGGTTGTAATCCCTTAGTCAACGGATCAGCAATCATAAGGTCTGTTCTGATATGTTCTATAGATACTCTTTGTTTCTGAACTTCTTCTTTAACGGAGAAATACTTTAGCTCCATGTGCTTGGCACCCTTTGAGTATTTGTCATTCTTAGAGAAAAATACTGCTGCGGAATTGTCACAGTAAATTTTCAATGGCTTGGTAATGGTGTCAATTACCTCAAGCCTTGAAATAAAATTCCGCAACCATAGTGCCTGAACTGTAGCTTCAAAACGGTGGAAGAAGCAACAACCGTTTGCTTAGCACTTTTCCATGATATGGCTCCTTCTCCAAGAAGAAATATGTAGTCACATGTAGACTTTCTAGTGTCAATACATCCACCAAAATCTGAGTCTGAATATCCAACTACTTCTAACTAATTGGATCTTCTATACTTGAGCATATAATCCTTAGTTCCTTGAAGATACCTCAAGACTTTCTTTGCAGCTTTCTAGTGATCAATTCCAGGATTACTTTGATATCTGCCTAACATTCCAACTGCGAAACTAATATCCGGTCTCGTGCAGGTTTGCACATACATCAGACTACCCACTACAGAACCATATGGAATTGATTCCATTTGTTTCAGCTCTATGTCATTCTTTGGACATTGCATAAGACTAAATTTGTCTCCTTTCTGAATTGGTACAATTCCATGAGAACAATTTTCCATGTTAAACCTCTCTAGAATTTTCTTGATATAGGCCCTTTGAGATAATCCCAACAATCCTTGTGATCTATCACGGAATATTTCAATTCCTATCACATAGGATGCCTCTCCTAAATCTTTCATTTCAAAATTCTTAGAGAGATATTCTTTAGTTTCATGCAACATACTTAAACTATTAGTTGCAAGCAAGATATCATCAACATATAGGACCAAAAACATAAACTTACTCCCACTGATCTTTCGGTATATGCATCTATCAACTAGATTTTCCTCAAAACCGAAAGAGGTAATGGTATCATTGAACTTTATGTACCATTGCCTTGAGGCTTGTTTTAGTCCATATATTGATTTCTTCATTTTACACACCATATGACCTTTTCCTTCTATTGGAAAACCTTCAGGTTGGTCCATATAAACTTCTTCTCCAAGACTACCATTCAGAAAGGTTGTTTTCACATCCATCTGGTGCAATTCTAAATCGTAATGGGCCACCAGTGCCATGATAATACGCAACGAGTCTTTCTTTGACACAGGAGAAAATGTTTCTTTATAATCAACACCATCCTTTTGAGTATATCCTTTAGCAACAAGTCGGGCTTTATATCGTTCGATATTGCCATTTGAGTCTCGCTTGGTCTTAAAGACCCACTTACAGCCAACTCGTTTAGTATCCTTTGGCAATTCGACGATTTCCCAAACTTTATTTTCTTGCATGGATTTTAACTCTTCTTTCATGGCATCAATCCATTTCTCTGACTCAACACTCTTCATGGCTTCTAGGAAAGAAACTGGATCTTTATTAATTCCTATGTCTGACTCTAACAAATAAGTCTCATAGATATTTGGAATAGCTGATTTTCTTTCTCTTTGAGATCTTCTCAAAGGCACTTCTTGAGACTCATTTAGTTCAGAGACTTGTGAGTTAGTATCTTCAATGGGAGTGTTATCATTCAAATTTTGTTCATTGTCGTTAGGTTGTTCTTGAACAACAGGAACAACATTTGGAACAACGTTCGACAAAGGAATACTTATAGGTAAAGAGATATTTACTTTAACTTCCTTTATGTCAACATTTTGTTGTTCCTCACTCCCACTAACTTCACCATTTTCAAGGAATTTTGCATTGTTAGTTTCTATAATTCTTTGACTATGGTTAGGACAATAGAAGATATACCCTTTAGACTTCTCTGGGTAACCAATAAAGTGACCACTTACTGTTCGAGAGTCTAACTTCTTTTCATGTGGATTATATACTCTTGCTTCTGCAGGGCAACCCCAAACGTGCAGGTGCCTTAAACTCGGTTTCCTACCTGTCCATAACTCAAAAGGATTTTTCGGAACAACCTTGCTAGGAACTCTATTTAATAAATACATAGTAGTTTTTAACGCATACATCCACAAAAATTTTGGCAATGACGAATTGCTCATCATACTCCTAACCATATCCATTAGTGTTCGATTACGCCTTTCAGCCACACCATTTTGTTGTGGTGTGTATGGCATCGTGTACTGTGCACGAATACCATGACTTTCAAGAAGTTTTGCAAATGGTCCTGGACATTGTCCCGTTTCACCATGTTTTCCATAATATTCACCACCTCTATCAGATCTTACGATTTTCACTTTCTTATCTAATTGTCTTTCGACTTCTTTAATGAAAATATCAAAAGCATCAACTGCTTGAGACTTTTCCTTAAGCAAATAGATATATCCATAACGTGAAAAGTCATCAATAAAGGTGACGAAATATTTTTCTCCACCAATAGATGGAGCGTCAAAAGGTCCACATATATCAGTGTGTATAATTTCAAGAAGTTGGCTGCTCCTTGTGGCACCTTTCTTGTTATGTCTGGTTTGCTTTCCCTTAATGCAATCCACACACAACCCAAGATCGGTAAAATCTAGATTTTGTAAAATCTCATTCTTTACCAACCTTTCTAATCTTTCCTTGGATATGTGACCCAAACGTTTATGCCACAAGTGTGCAGAATTTTCATTAAGCATGTTACATTTAATTCCTATACTTTGATGCTCGGTAAGCAAAGATTCATAAAATTGATCATGGAGTTTCAATCTATATAAACCATCAATAATGTAACAAGAACCAAAAACTTTATTATTATTGCATATATTGAAACAACCATGTCCACCATTAAATTCAAAACCACAATTGTCTAACTTTGAAAGGGAAAATAAACTCCTAGACATTGAAGGTACATAAAGAGTCTTTATTAGGTCCAAATGATATTCAGTATCAAGGATCAAGCGATAAGTCCCTATGCCTTCAATTGGAGCTTTCATACGATTTCCCATGTAGAGAAACATCTTACTTTGATTTGTGGTTTGGATCGTAAGGAATCCCAACATCATGTTAGATACATGAGTAGTAGTACCAGAGTCAAGCCACCAATAATTATGAGGAACATCAATTAAGTTTGATTCAAAAGTACATACATATGTATTATACATACCTTTCTTTTCGAACCAAGCCTTACGTTTAGGACAATCTTTCTGGAAGTGTCCTTCTTTCGAACAGAAATGACACTTATTATGTTTCTTAGTAGGTTCCCTTTTCTTAAAGTTCTTGGCCTTTGGCTTCAATGCTTTTCCAACTCCATGAACTAGGTTGACAGAGTGACTCTTAAAATTCTTCAGCCGATTTTCTTCCTGAATTAGCTTTCCAATCAACTCATTAACATCCCACTTATCTTTCATAGTGTTGTAGTTAATTTGGAAAGCACCATACTCAGAAGGCAATGAGTTCAAAATAAACTGAACCATAAAGGAGTCATCTACTGCCATACCCAAAGACTTAAGTCTTGCTGCAGTGTTTGTCATCTCAATGGTGTGCTCTTGCATGCTTCGCGACCCATCAAACTTCATGGTCGTGAGTTGAGCCATAAGTGTACCAGCGAGTGACTTATCAGCAGAGCGAAAACGTTCTTCCACAAACTTAAGGTATTCCTTAGCACTTTCTGTTTGTGGAATAGTAGTCTTAATGTTGTTTGCTATAGTCATTCGCATAAACATAAGGCTCAATCTATTGGACCGCTCCCATGCCTTAAGTTTGAACTGTTCATCCAAAGTGCTGTCATCAGTGATAACAGGTTTTTCTTCCAAAAGTGACAAGTCAAGGTCCAAAACACCTAAGTGGAATTTGACTTGTTCACTCCATTCAGAAAAGTTCAAACCATTGAAAACGGTAACAGACGCAGCTTGCGAATGAAGAGAAATTGCTGCAAAATTAAATCATAAAAAAAAAAGTTCATATTAACTCATATACTCAGATAAACAACAAAGCATATTATAGTTCTCCTTTGGGTAGTCACTACAACATGCTATCATAAATGCCATTTTTTTTATATCATAATTAAAAATTAAAATTCTCAACCAAACACATAATTTATCTTTGGATAAAATATATATTTGATTAAAGAATTTAAATTTTCACAATCATGTTTATTAATCATAGAATAAAAATTTTCCTTTGGGTAAATTTAATCCAACGATTAATTAACGGTTACATTTCATGGCATTTCATTCATTCTAACCTGGCCACTTTGGTGTACACAAGGTTTACAATATTAATATAGCCTTCCGAAAATCACAAT
This sequence comes from Medicago ruthenica, assembly GCA_018208015.1. Lineage (NCBI taxonomy): Eukaryota > Viridiplantae > Streptophyta > Magnoliopsida > Fabales > Fabaceae > Medicago > Medicago ruthenica. Next base: position 71,674,789 of record CM031376.1, on the reverse strand, counting down.
ATTTTAATTACATTCATACATTAAGTTTTACACCATCAGGAATGTAATAATAACATATATTATCAATAATAAAATAAAATAAAACTAACATTTATGTATAACAACATCACTGCTATATATGTATACACATAATTAAACATACTTTGAGAGATATATCATGTTTATATATCCAGGAGACCTTAACAACGATAATAAAAAAAAATGAGCATGCTGGGTTCATAATAATTGAGCAAAATATTAGCATTGACTAAAAAAAAAAAAAGTCGGCTTTATGAAACGGTTTCGTCTTGACGGTAACAAATAACAATCACATAAAAATCATTATATGCAATTTGAACACATACATCTATGTCGTAATAGGCATGATATTACATTCTTTCGGTTACCTATATATATATTTTTTAGTATAAATCGAATACTATAGTAACAAAGTGCTACGACATATGGCGAACATAAAAAAATATCATATTTGAGGGAGATAAACATCATTAGTGGAAAATCATAAATTTCACAACAAGGCTCTGATACCACATGTTAAACTTAATTGTAAAACATTTAGCGGAAACATTCAAATAATTTAACATAAGGATCTTAAAAGTTTATGATTTTCACATACCAGGATTCGATGAGGAAGCCATGGTAGCAAACACACAAATTGGTTTCTCTCCCCTTCTCCCTTTACTAACTCACGCGTTAAGATGGAATGTGAAATCGATGAGTCTTATGGGCAGGGAGAGGACCAATTTATAGATGGTGTCATTTAATCTGAGACGTCCATCATATCTCAGTATCAACGGATGAGATCGGTTACTTGTAGTGGTTACTAAACAATTAATTTTTTTAATAATTGTCATTTACTCTAATTCCCTTAATGCCATTAATTTAGAGGTCAATGACAACAATTGTCATTATTCTATTTTATTTTATGCCATCAATTAGAGTGTAACAAAATTATTTGGGCCATTAATTAGGAGATTACAAAAATTATTTTGTATTTTCTTACAGGAACACGCCAATATCAGTGCATGTCACCTCACTAGAGCACGCCCCCATGTATCGGACACTATACATGTGTCCTCTAACCGCCTCCTAATCACGTGCCGCATATCACGGAAGCAGTTATTCTCACACACGCCTATATAAGGGTGAGTTAGCTTCACACTCAAGGTATAATTCACTTTACCCACACTTTTTACACACTCAGTTTCAATACTGACTTGATCGTCGGGGTGCTAACATGCATGCAGACACCTTTCATTCCACCGCGAAGATCCATCATCACCGTACCAAAGCACCTTCTGCCACCGTTACCTACATCGGTCTCTTAACGGAAAGATAATAAAGCTACATAGATTATTGAACAACCGGCAAATGACTACAAGTTATTAAGTACTTGAGAAAATTTCCTATCGAAGCATTCAATTTTGAAGCTGTTAGTGTGTCATTTTTTCATTAGATAAGAACTCCCTAACTGTCCCTACGTTGCTTGCTTGTTTCAAACTCTTTTTCAATGACTCTAACACATTGACAAAAGCAAGCAAGACCATAAAGTTTACGTTCCTAAATTTGTTTGGTAAGTTTCAGAAAAGACTAAATATTGTACATAATGGACCAAATTGTTGTCACATGTGGATAATAATTCCACATTTGGATATTAGTCACTTTTGAGATGTATAAGCTCTATAATTTTTCATAGTAGTTATTTGCTTTGATCGCTTCATATGATTAATATCCATCTCAAATTGTTTAATTAATATCACTTCATATAATTATTCCTAAAAAATTCACTTCATATAATTAATTAATATCCATTTCAAAAAAAGAAAGTGTGAGAACACCATTTTATTCCATATCTCATGCCAAATTCATTCAACAATTTCTATATTTCAATCAACCAATCACCCTTGGAAGAAAAAAAAATCACAGAAATGAGAAAATTGTGTCAGCCAACAAGAAAGAGAAAGATATGAAAGAAAGATAACTGGACTGTTTTTTTTGTTTATTTTAACACCTCGGATTATTATGGAAAATGACTCAAACAATTCAGAATTCATAAGAGAGGTAAATATAATTTAGCCATAGATGCATAATCGAACCCGCAATATCACTTTTCTTCACATTTAGAGTCTGTTTGGCAAGGCATAAAAACGGTTAGGTTATTTGACAACAACAAAAATCTGATGCTTCCCTAAAAAAAAAAATTTGACGCTTCCCTAAAAAATATCTAACGTTAGTAGAATAAGAATCATTTGGTTTTTTATTCTTATTTTCTATTTTCAATAACAATTACAAAAAATGCCACATTATTTTGAATTTGTTTTCTATTTTAAATTTATTTGCATAAAACTAAAATGACAATTTTGTAATTAAAACTAAAATCAAAAATTATTTTTTTTGAAACCAAACTGAATCAGCCTCCCATTTCCCAAATAAACCTTAATTTCTATTTTATATATTTTTGAACTTTGTTAAGTTTCCTTGATCAAAGAACTTTTCATCCCATTCAAACACAACTGTTGAAGTGTTATGTTCACTTTTACACATCCCTTCTGTTCTAGTCTGTAGCGGTTGCTTTAAGATGTGGAAACTTTAACTGAAATCTTAAGTATGAGATAGTGATATATAGCAATAAAAATGTGTAGGTTTCTAACAACCATTTGGTGAGTGAGACAATACTAGAACCACAAGAGAATTCCCTAGAAGCATTTTTTTTTCCTTCTCTACAATACTATACATTCAATGTTCATAGCATTTTGCCACTAAATTATAACTTCAAACCTCAATATATATTTTTCATTGAGCTTAAGATTGATAATACCATACACATTATTCAACAATGAGGCTTGTTATTTCAGTTCTCTGTGTTCTTGTGTTAGTCTCTTATGCAGGTGACATATAAAGTTTAACTAATTATTTATTTAATTAGTTTTTTAACTTGTATATAAGTATTTAACTTCTTTTTCGTGTTTTTTTAATCATAGTTGCTTATGATCCTTTGGATCCAAATGGAAACATAACAATCAAATGGGATATTATGTCTTGGACACCAGATGGTTATGTGGTAAGTACAAACTCCATTGCTACTTGTTTTATATTTTCTATGAGCAAATTCTAATTCCAACATATATAGTTAGAGAATTGTTTGGTTCTTCACTTAAGAAAAAAAAAGCCCTTACAAAATTCATAGAGTTTATATGATAAACCATTATTCAAAAGACTTGTTACCATCATTTTAGAGTTTTGTCACCCTTGCGGTCCTTCCTGACTAAATTAATCTCTACGATTGCACGAGATCAATATCCTGAAAAAAAAATGAAAAAAAGACTCAAATATTGCATGGCTCATTTCAACTTTTCCTTCCTTATAAGTGTTTATTTAAAAAGTTTATCCCTACTAAGGTCATGTTTGAATAAACAATTTAATTGAGCGCACTAACTATAACAAAAGATAAAATAAGTCGATTCAAAGAGGCACTAACTCTATCTCCTATTTGTGATTATGCATTTTCTTTTATTAGGCGACAGTAACGATCCACAATTTCCAAATGTTTCGACACATAATGAATCCGGGATGGACCTTAGGATGGACATGGGCTAAGAGAGAAGTTATATGGTCTGTGACAGGAGCTCAAACCACAGAGCAAGGAGATTGTTCAAGGTTCAAAGGCAATATACCTCATTGCTGCAAGAAAATCCCTACAGTTGTAGACCTTCTCCCTGGTGTACCCTACAACCAACAGTTCTCAAACTGTTGTAAAGGTGGAGTTGTTGCAGCATGGGGACAAGATCCTGCAGAAGCTGTATCAGCTTTTCAAGTTAGTGTTGGACAAGCTGGTACCTCAAACAGAACAGTTAAACTTCCAAAGAATTTCACGCTTTTAGCTCCAGGACCTGGTTATACTTGTGGCCCTGCAAAGGTTGTTCCTTCCACCAACTTCCTTACACCTGATAGGCGCCGCAAGACACAAGCATTGAGTAAGTTTCTCTAACTAGACAATCTCAATTTCTTCACCGTTTTTCACAGTGTTGTCAATCGCAAATCACATAAAATAACGATCTGTTCAAATTCCTCCAAGCAACAGCAAATCACATAAAATAATGATCTGTTCACATTTTGTACTAGTGTTGTCAAATAACAGCGATAAAGATGCTATAGCGCTATATGATAGATGAATTTGATGTAGCAAATTTTTTTTTTATTATGGTTTTTTAAAATAATTAAACCGAAGAATCTGCATGTGTGGCAAATATGACCTATTTTAAAAATAAATAAATTGCAGAGCAAGTAAGCTATGATTTGCCTCCATTCCCTTTTTTGTACATAGTGCTTCTTTTAATACATAATTGACTTATTTCAACCGCTACGCGGCTTTCGCTATTTTCCTACAACACTATCTGCTTAACAAAACAGATTTTTGTTGTTTCGCTTTTTTCCATAATTCTCTCTATTGACAACACCGTTTTCTACTAAACAGTGTATCACGAAACAATAGCGATTTTTTCAAATTTTACTACCCTATAGCGCTATATTGCCGCTATGTAACAACATTGTGTCAACATAGACAGTTCTAAGAGTCTCCTTTTGTTGTTATTTTATTATTATGCAGTGACATGGAATGTTACCTGCACATACTCACAATTTCTAGCAAGAAAGAATCCAAGTTGCTGTGTATCTTTATCATCCTTCTACAATGAAACCATTACACCTTGTCCCTCTTGTGCATGTGGCTGCCAAAACAAGAAGAACTGTGTAAAGTAAGTCTTCTATTCCAAAACAATTTATGATCCCAAACGTTCAAACAAAAGAATTTCAAATTATTTTATCACTATTGATTTGCTATGCAGGAGTGACTCTAAGATTCTGAGCATGGTAGGGGTTCACACTCCAAAGAAAGACAATGAACCATTGATGCAATGCACTCATCATATGTGCCCAATTAGGGTTCACTGGCATGTGAAGACTAACTATAAGGACTATTGGCGAGTCAAAATCGCGGTAACGAATTTCAATTACAGGATGAATTACTCTCTCTGGAGTCTTGCAATTCAACATCCAAATCTTAACAATGTCACACAAGTTTTCAGCTTCAATTACAAGCCACTTCTTCCCTATGAATCCATAAGTGAGTGTCAGCATATAGATATCAAGTTTATTATCACTCGATAACTTTAAGAAAACCAAACAATCATTTCGGTCGTTTAATGTGTGAGGCGCTGTTAGTGTAGTTCCAAAATATATCGAAATTACAAACACATCCTTAGATGTCTCTTTTGTTAGTAATGTTGTGGACCAAACTGACTAACAAAAGACACATTTAGGTATCTTTTTGTAATTTTAATACATTCAAGAGCCTATTATGACAACGTCTCACACTTTTAACGACCGGAATTACTATTTACTTCTTTTAAGAATGACCATTTAAGCATGTTGTCATTATTATGCATGCAGATGACACTGGCATGTTCTATGGAATGAAATACTTCAATGATCTACTAATGGAAGCTGGACCAAAAGGAAATATTCAATCAGAGGTATTGCTTCAGAAAAACAAAGATACATTCACATTCAAGCAAGGATGGGCATTTCCTCACAAGGTTTACTTTAATGGTGATGAATGCATGCTTCCTCCACCTGATACCTACCCTTTTCTCCCTAATTCTGCCCCTGCAAGACTAGCTACCTTTAAGGCACTCATCTTCTCATTATTTTTACTGCTAGCAGTTTGGTGAATTGATGAATAAAGTGTCAGATATTTAAAAAAAAAGGCAAATGTTAGTATTGTGTCAGAATAGTTTTCTGAACATTTTGAAGCTATGTATATCTACATAGAGATAATTTGACGATAGATACATGAATACACGAGTCATTCTTTGAAAACACTAAGCCAAACTCAAGGCTGTGTTTTTTGATACACAGGCACTAAATGGATGCTAAGGGTAAATCCCAACAATAATTGAGTCTGTTGATATTGATATTGTCTTATTTGATCTTTATCTACTGACATAAATACTTGTGAGATTGTTAGAAAGAACTCATAGAAACAAGTGACATAATTATGGACCGTTTTCAACTTATATCCATAAGCTCTCCAAGGTCTTTGTCTGAAACATTAAATCAAGATGCTGTTATTGCAATGCTATAATTGATAATTAATCTCTTTTAGCCTGTTTCTTTGGACAATACAAAATCCAAAAAACATAATATTTTCACACTAAATTGGGTTAGCTAGATGGATCAAACAACGTATAACGCCATATCCTATCATAAATCATGTTTAACATTGAGGATCATATTCTGTTTGTGTTTCTTCTAATTACAGCACAAAATACACTAAGAATGTAAAACCAATAAATACATCATTACACAGGAAACAGAACTAGCAATGAAGTAGCAAATTCGACCGATATGCCGAAACTAAGAAACAAAACATAGGGAGAATGTGCTATTCTTGAATTGTCCATGGATGCCATACTTTGGTTTAGTTTGAATTCCAAATCGGTATCCCAAAATCGAGTCAAAACTTGTAAGAACGCAAATTTTAGATGGCAGAATTGCGCGTACCGCAGATCCAAACATTAAGAATATGCATGAAGTACGAAGGCTACCAATGAAGCCATCACCAAAGCAAGGAAGGAAACATTTTGTTTGGAACCGGCATTAGGTAACCATGGATAAGCATCAGGTGGTGGCATCACACAGTTGTCGCCGTTGAAATAGATTCTCCGGGGAAAAGCCCAACCTTTATCAAAAGTAAAATTTGAATCCTTTCGGAAAAGTAGCTCTGACTGTACATTACCAATAGGACCAGCTTGCATGAGTAAATCATTGTAGAATTTAACTCCCCAAAGCATTGCTGTATCATCTGTTAAAAGAAACATAATGTTCACACGGTGATTAGGATGAAAATTTAGAATATCACAGAAATTTACACAAGAAATTTGAAAAGCCCTTCATAATCTTAGGACCTGATTGCATTGGCTTATTTGAGTTTGTCTACTGATATGAGTACTTGTGAGTCTGTTCGACAGAGCTTACGAAAATATTCTACGACCTGTCTATAAGTTGTTTTCAACTTATCTTCATTAGCTGTCCAGGATAGCTTATAGCATATATAAAAAACAATTTGACTTTATTTTATCTTTTGTTATATAAATAACTATACATAATCACTTATGTGATAATTGTGTGGTAAGTGTTTATACTCAAAGTGTTTAACTAAGCTGTTTATCCAAACAGGACCTAAGAATGGTTGTCGAGTATACTACTAATAACTACACTTGATCTTAAGCCATACACTATTCAATTAAGTAAAAGAAAAAACGATATGTATTTTATGCCGATAATAAGATAGAAATCCTTGAAAAATCTTACACAAACTTACTTATCGACCCGTAAGGAGTTATTGGTTTGGAGTTGAAACTGAAAAGTTGAGTCAGATTGTCAAAGTTTGGATGTTGAACAACCAAGTTCCAATCTGAGTAATTCATCCTGTAATTGAAGTTAGTAACAGTGACCTTTACACGCCAATACTCCTTGTAGTTAAGCTTAATGTGCCAGTGAACTCGGATAGGACACATATGACTAGTACATTGAACCAAAGGCGTAATACTATTCTTCGGAAAGCCGTTAACAACCGATGCCAAATGCGACGCACTTGGACTGTAACCACACAGAAAAAGGAAATGTGAGTGTATATTAATTTCAAGTAAATAGACATTTTAGTCCTTGAAATTGTAAGGGTCTGTCAATTTAATCCCTCAAATTTGCAAAATAGCAATTTCATCCCCTTACAATTTCAAGGACTAAAATGCAAGATATCAAATTTGAGAGACTAAATTGACCAACCCGTTTAGAAAGAAATTATATATCAAGAGTAGTGAAATCTTACTCTATACAGCTTCCTGATTGAGGTGAGTTGCCCTGGCAGCCGCATGAACATGTCGGGCAGGGTACAATAGTATCATTATAGAATGATGAGAGGGCGACGCAACAAGTTGGAGTTTTTTGAGCTAAAAATTGTGAATATGTGCATGTCACATTCCATGTCACTGCAAAAAAAATCAGAGTAATGTTAAATTCTAAATAAATAATATCTAGCTGAAAGGAAGTAAAAAAAATCTATGCTCAAGGACCAGTTTTAAACTTAATCATAAAACTGATAAAATTATTACTATAGTATAGTATTAGACTTCTGTATTCACTATTTAACAAACATTAGCCACAGCTAATTGACAAAATTTGGTTGAAGTGATAGGAGGAAAGGAAAAAAATTAGTGTCAAAAGCACTTATTTGAGCTTATCTCCTAGCATGCTTATGGCATGCTCATAAGTTGTTTTAAGATTTTTTCCATAAGCTCTGATGGATATTTGAAAACAGCTTATCGCTTATATGAAGACAATTTGTCTTTATATTATCTTTTATTATCAAAATGCTTTTTACATAAACACTTGTATGATTAGCGCTTATGCTATGAGCGATTAATTAAGTTGTTTATCCAAACAAGACCTAGATAATTATACTGAAAACTTAGGAAATGAAGATAAAAGATGATTAACTTACTAAGTGCTTGAGTCACTCTCCTTTTGTCTGGTGTTGTAAATTTAGTAGGTGTCCCAGTTTTTGCTTGTCCACATGTATAACCTGGTCCAGGTGCTTTCAGGGTGAAATTTAGCGGCAGTTTGACAGTTTTGTTGGTTGTGCCAGCTCTACCAACGATAACCTGAAATGACGCAACCGCATTTGTTGGATCCTGTGCCCATGAGCTGAGTACTCCACCTTTGCAACAATTTGCAGTTTGTTGATTGTAAGGTGTTCCGGGAAGTAAATCTACGACAGTTGGATCTTTTTTACAGCAATGCGGGATGTTTCCTTTAAATTTCGAACAATCTCCTTGTTCAGTTGTCTGACCTCCCACCATGTTCCATATTACCTCTTTCTTTGCCCATGTCCATCCTAATGACCATCCAGGTGCCGATATATGACGATACTGTTGGAAGTTGTTCATCGTAACGGTGGCCTGTCCATTATCAATTGTTGGTTAGACATCAAAATAAGAGAAAAATAATTAACTCAAGTCAGCATCAGTAGTATAGAAGCTTCATCATGAAAAATGTGTTCCGTTAAATTGAAAATAGATGAACTTTTTCTAATATTAATCGGTATGATATACTAAAAGAATGTACTCACAACATAACCATCAGCTGTCCAGCTTATGATATCCCATTTTATTGTGATATTCCCATTTGGGTCAAGTGGATCATAAGCTTCTGAAAGAAAAAACAGCGACAAATTGTAATTAAGCGAAATAATCAGAATAATCAATTTCACTGCAAAAAATTTTGTAAACAAGCAAGAAAAATTAAAAAATTAAACACAGTAAGCTGAAAACCATGTTTACTCCTAAAAGCATTGTACCACAATCTAATAAAAGGAAAAATATCCAAATTTGAATAAAAATCAGCACCAGGGTTTTAAATTGCAGTCAAGGTCGCGGTTCAGTCACGTTTGTGATCCTTAATGTTGCATAGAATCGCCAGTAAACACTACTGATACAGCACTCCAAATTTGGTGGCCTTACGAGATTGGGCCGCATCATAACGTGTACGTTTGGATTGACGGTGAGTTCTGCAAAATCACAGTGACTGTCACTATGATTTTGGGAAGCTCAAAAGTGTAGCTTTTGCCAAAATCAAGGTGATTAACCGTGATTTTGCCAATTTCCCCATCAATCCAAACATGCAGTGAAAATTTATTATCTTGTAGAACCCACAACTCTACCACAATTGAGGCCACATTTCACAACTCTCTGCAATATCAAAAATTGTGACGCGACGCTATTTAAAATCCTGACCTTAAAATCATGGAGACATAAAAAAACATGTGGGGCAACCCTAACAGTCACAGAATCATCCACATCACAATCAGCCAATCACAGTTAACCCTTTTTCGAAAAACCCTTTTCCACCACATTTTCAACAACATGAAAGATCAAAACTTCACATCAATCTCATAACAAACAGTAATGTTCACAATCAACCATCAAAATAAAACACAGAAATGAAAGGCCACAAACAAAAAAAAAACAATTTTGTTACAAAAAAAAAATTAAAACAAAACAAACCCATGAATCAAAATCACATAAGGAATAAAAAGATCAAAACTTTAATGAAAATAATTAAAAGAAAAAACCTGCATTACATAAATATAAGAAGAAGATGATGAAAAAAAAATAAGAACCTGTTGAAGTGTAGAACAGCGTAAATATCAGGAACATAAACATGCATGGACAATGTTTAAGGAAATGGAAGAACAACATTGTTTTTGTTTTTGTTTATGTTTATGTTTTTGTCGGAGTTGTGTGACAGTGTCTCTCTCTTTCTGAAACAGAATCAGAGTTGTTGTCTGATCAAAACACTTGAAGAGAAAGAATAATAAACAAATAAATAAGTAAATAAATAAATATAAATAAATTATTAACTAATAATGGAAATAAGAGAGAGAAAGTTTTATAGAGAGAGAGATACGCGGAGGAAGCTGAGTCAGATAGTGTTTTATGTTGTGTACAGTTGGCAATGTGAGTTTGAAAGTGGTAGTATGTGAATGTGGTGTGCAAAGTACACCCATTGGAAGGGACTTACTTGGGTAGGCTATAATCCAGAAATTTCATCAAAGTTCATAGTTTTCATTCATATGTGGGAGTTGGAATTTTTTTTGGTCACATATGAAAATGGTGGAACCTAACTCAGTTAGCAATATCGATATTATTGAATGCACATTTTTGTTTGGATTCTAATTTGAAATTTCATATTTGAGTCTGAGTTTTAGATGGTATTTCCTTTTCTACACGAAAGTTTAGATGAGTTGAATTCCGGACTCATCAAGGTCAGATAGACCTCAAGGCTCAACAAACTCTAATAGAAGTACTTATAAATCACTTATCAAAAAGGTCATCACACTGATAGGCAAAAGTAGAATCCAAGACCATGCGATGAGCCAACTTCTTATGAATCGAGTCAACATTCACTAACAATTTTAGATGATATTTATCATTTCGTCTAAAAAAATAAATTTAAAAGTTTATGATTGCATTTCCTCTTTTAAAAAAAAATCCAACTAACAAAATTACTGAAAAAATTACTTTTTCCTTTTAAAGTTCTTTGTTCCAAAAAAATTAAATTAAATTTATTCCAAACAAAAGTCGAATGAAAGGAACACCTGGCTTTAAGGTTGGAACCAACTAAATATACTTTATTTGTTAAAAAAATTAAATTAAATTTATTTTTTCAAAATAAATAGAAAAATAATAATTAAAAAGTGACTTTTTATAATACTCATTACATGTATCTTAACCTTCAAACTATTGTTAAAAAAACCTTGTCCCTTCAAAGTTCAGAGAAGGTTGGAATGAGGTAGAGACTATATAGGGAGGTTGTTGAGGAAGGAAGGGTGTGTTTTGTGGCGTGGAAGAATGTCACTTTCATTACTTTTAATCACACAAGTATGCATTACTTATAAGATAAGGAATGATGTCTATTGCAAATAGTAATGTTTTATATATTATATTTGTATACTTTGTATGTTTGAGTGAAAAATAATCTTAATTATTTTAATTCCTGTCATGATGAATGTGTAGTTCCAGGTTTATCAACTTTGTTTTATAAAAATAGATTGTTTAATTTTTTAATTAGTAAAAAGTCTCTAGATATTATAATTTTAGGGACTCGACCCTATGGGAAGAAAGACTTCAATATAAACAAAGTAGATGTAGTTACCTTTTACCAAGTGAAAACCTCGCATAAATATCAAATTTTAAGAAATATGAGTTGAATCATTTACCAACTGAAAAAAAAAAAAAAAACTTGTTACAAGATGTTAACACATTAAATATTTAAATAAATCTCAATTATTTTGTGAAAATTAATCTTTATAGTTGTAGGCGGAAGACATCTTTAGTTATAAAAAATGAATTGAACAAATGTCTGTTGACATTTTTTACAATTAAAGAAGGGAAGCTTTTTTTACATATGCCCCGAAGATCAAAAGAATACAAGATCAAAGAAAGACAAAACAAACTCATCACAATCTAAAGGATGTTGTTCTGAACCGGTCAGAAGGCCAAACCCACTTAGCAAGGCCCAATTACATGATAATGCCCAATAAAGCTTCAAGCCCATCACACTCTCTTTACCCATATAAAGGGGACTCCACTGCAATTCCAGGTAAGTTCATTCTATCCCATAAACCTCCCAACCTCCTTGTTTCCCACCTGACTTGGGCGTCAGAGCGCATGTGCAGGTACCACCCCCTTCCGTCTCACCGACAACGGGGTCTCTTCCATGGATTCCAGCGAGATCTACAACAACGAAGCATATTCTTCATCAATATGTCGTATCAATGTGAGTATGATTATCTTCCTCAAGATAACATCGTTCTAGGACAGAACATTGGCGCTAAAAGGAGGGGCCGATTTTCAATTTCGATCCCTAGAATCTCAATCTTTCACTCGCGTTGGATTTGAAGAAAATGGTTCGGATTCAACAATAATCAACAATATTCAACAAGATTTAGAAAAAATTCATGTTATTGGATAAAAAGTTGCAATGACCATCGTTCGTCTTTGTTAACATTTATCATATGGATCGGAAAAAAGGTTACGTTTCCGGTTTCGGCAAGAAGCACGATTCCGACGAAGGTCCTCGTCGAAATTCAGTAATCAAGGTATTATCTTGAATCTTCATCAAGATTCATCAATGTAAGAAACGGTTACGCGACGTGGAAGCCATTACAATCAGAAAGGAATGAAGCAATGAGATTCATGAAGGCTCAAATTTGAATCTTCGTTAAGTTTCATGAAAAAAGGACGCGGTTATGGCATAATAGAAAAAGTTGATGGATCTGGATGGAAATGGAGAATCATCTTCCACACTTCATCAACTTCCGCCAACAAGTTCGCAAAAGAAGGAAACAGTTGCTTTGAATCTCGTTCTTGAAGTTCACCATGAGGATTCCCTTGGAACAAATCTGTGTAAATCCTCACATCTCTGTTCGAATTCACGGTTTCCTGAGAATAACGGATTTTGGATCTTCATCGCGAGATGAGGACAATTCGCAAAATCTGAAGTGGTTACAGTTCGAGTCTTTCGTTACATTCGAAATCTCATTCATCTCATCCTCGAAGAAGACGATGGGGAATTCCGGTTCAACAGGAAGGAAATCTGATTTGTCGATCTTAGAACAGTCAAAAGATTCGACGCAAATTGTAGTATAACCACCTTCAAGTTCAGAGTTGGCGGTTGCGAGATCGCGATGGAAACACTGCCTTCACTGTTGCCGGCTTCACCAAGTTACAAAAGAGAAAAACAAGACCGGCCAGAAATGCATGCCCGTGCAAGTTGTTGCCGCCCAGGAGCAGCCATCCAGAATGTTGGAACAAGAAGGGTCTTGTACAATTCCTCTAAGGTTTTTATGATAACAAAGTATTGAAGAACAATTAGATACTAATATTTATTCAAGTGTGCAGGATCATAGAATGTATCCATCAAGTATTGAACATGTATTAAAGCATCAAAAGCATAAGAGAAGCTCAAAATGACTATGGTAGAAGATCTGAAGAAAGGTCAACCAGAAGTCAACACATTGGATCAGAAGAAAATGACGTCTCTCAAAAGCTGTAGAGATCATCAAACTCTGTGGAGATCATCAGACTCAAAAGACCCAGTCAGACACAGAAGAACCTATCAGACTTGGAATACCTTCAGACTTCAGAAGCACTTGAGGGACCCAGACTCCACGTCAGATTTGTCGTCTTCTAAAGTTGTCCGCATTAAAGGATCTGAGCACAATTTTGTCTTCTTCTGACCACATGTAGAAACAAACAAAGAACTTCAAGGGCAATAAGAATGAACGGATACTTCTTGTTTCAGCAAAGAATTTTTGAATGAACATCCAACGGAATTATCCATATCAGACAATGGCTCAACGTCCTTGATTTGATGCTTCTCAACGACTCTTAATGTGCTGACACTCTTCTCCAACGTTTCTCAAATCCTTGCCTATAAAAGGAGCTGAAGACCATGAAGAAGATTAACAAGACTCTGGTATTTCACTGTGTCATTACTCTGTCAAATTAAATAGTGCAAAAACACTTAGGATCTTTCTTACCAAACTTTGTATCTTAGAAATCCTAGAGTTGTAAAGAGTCTATTCATTTGTTTAGTTACACCAACCATTTATATATATTTGGTGTAAGAACAAGGTTATTTATATTTGCTGTAAACAATCAAAAGTCTCTTGCTTGTGAAGATTGGGCATATAAGTCTCCTGGTGAAACCTTGAGCAATAGAAGTCTCTTAGGAGTGTCCTTAGAGCATTTGAAGTCTCTTGCCCGCGTGCTTGAACAATAGAAGTCTCTTAGAGTTGTCCTTGAGCATTGGAAGTCTCTAGGTAGTGACCCGGAGCAAAGAAGTCTCTTGCAAGGGTGCTTGAGCATTGAGAAGTCTCTTGGAAGAGTGAGAAAGACATGTCTGCTTCCACTTCCACCTCTTATCACAACAGTACTTCCACCTCTGATAAAAATAATGTCACAATAAGGCCTCCATCTTTTAATGGAGATGCTGCACAATTTTCATGGTGGAAGAGCAAGATGTATAGTCACATCATAGGGATTGATGATGAACTATAGGATATCGTTGATGATGGCATCATCTTTGAGGTAGATACAGAAGGTATAATGTTAGACATGAAGAGTCTGACTGCCACCCAAAGAAAGATGTACAAAAAGCATCACAGAGTATGTGGTATATTGTTGGATGCTCTATCTCATGTTGAGTATACAAAGATTGTGGACAGATCTACAACAAAAGCAATCTTTGAATCTATGTGCTCTACCTACGAAGGAAATCAACATGTCTAGGAGGAAAAAGCTAACCAGTTGGTTCGTCAGTACGAGCTATTCAGAATAAAGGAAGATGAGGACATTGAAACCATGTACTCAAGATTTCAAACTCTTCAGTTTGGTCTTCAGGTTCTAAAGAAGAGTTATATTGTAGCTGATCATATCAAGAAGATTCTTAGGAGTCTTCTTGCCAGATTCAGACCGAAGGTTACAACCATTCAGGAGGAGGCAAAGGGCATGGACAAGCTGAGCCTGGAGAACTTGATAAGCTCTCTCAAGAGTCATGAGATTGAGCTTGATAGTGATGAACCAGCTCAGAAGTCCAAGTCTATTGCTCTGACTTCTCAAGGGAAATCAGTCAAAGCTCTAAAATCTGCTAAGTTAAATGAAGTGAATCCAGATGAAGGATCTGATAATGATTCAGATTTTGAGGAAATGGTTTACTTGACCAAGAGGTTCCAGTATCTGATCAGAAAAAGAAGATTTTCAGGTAGAGGAAATGGTTCCAAGAGATTAGGATTCAAGACCAAGGGTGAAGACTAGGATGGCTGATACAACTGCAACAAGACTGGACATTTCATTGTTGAATGTCTAGAGCTACAAAAGGACATACCAAGAAAAGGAAGTTCTAAGCCAAGAAGCCCTAAAAAGGAGAACTACTAGAGCAAGCTGAAGGAAAGTCTGATGGCTACTTAGGATGAATTTGATAAGGAGGCAGAGTCTGATAAAGACGAAGAAGGAGAAAACTTGGGTCTGATGGCCACAACAGCTTTTGATGCTGAGTCTGGATCAGATTCAGATGATATAGACATGGAAATTTGCAACCTTACTAATAAGGAATTAGTAAGAGTTGTTAAAGAGCTCGCCAAAAGATATGTATACAAGTCAAGGGAATTCTGTAAATTGAAGAAGAAGTGTGACCTGTTAGAAATGAGCAACAATTTCTTGGATAAAGAGTATGATCGCCTTCAAATCAGAAATGACATCCTGGAGTATGGAAGTTCTGCCGATCATGGTTATGAAGAAACTGATCTAGAAAGGGAGTACAACATTGCAATGGAACATCAACAAGCTATGAGAGATCACATCAGGGAGCTTGAAGATAAAATTGAAGTTCTGGAGGCAGTTTTTGAAGACAGGGTCAACAAGGCCTTCACAAATCATGAACCAGTCTTTGAAGTTTACCTACCCAGATCCATTGGAAAAATCAGGCTAGCCATGATGATTTACAACATATGTAGGAACCATGATGAAGAAGTCTGCTGCCACAAGGGAATGCAAACCCTAGAAGAGTCAACAAAGTTCTCAAGTCATGTTCAAAGGACGGAAGATCAGCACACTTACTCTATGCCAGAAGGATCAGAAACTCAGAATTTGAACTACTCAGAATCCAGAGTTTCTGAGCCCTAGGAGCTGACAAGACCAGAATCTGTGACAGTAAAGTCAGGTATTCTGTTTGAGCCAGAGTCTGAGATTAAGAAGTCACAGGTTCTGATCAAGCAAAAGTCTGAGTCTGAAAAGACAAGGACCTCAGTGAGATAAAAACCTAAGACACATAGACCTCAAATTCTGAGCAACTCACAGTCTGAAGCTAAGAATTATACGGGACCAAAAATTGTTAAATCAAAAGTCTTGAATAATCCTCAACACCAAAGCTTCAAGCCTACAGTATAGAGGAGGGAAAGATCTTTCAGAACTAACAAGGAAGGACTCATCAAGTTGTGGGTTCCCAGAAAAGAAATTGTCTACATTTCATGCAATCCTCAAAGCAAGTCGTTAGACTAAATTCTAACTCATAGAGAATGGCTCTTCACAAAACATGATGGAAGAAATGCTTATGTTCCAAGTCCTCACACTGATAGAGGAAGACTTTGTGGTTTCTGGAGGGAACCAGAAGAGGAAGATCTCAGCTATAATATGTATGGTTAATCCTTCTCATCTCTCTCTTTTGCATTTATTGTTTATTTACTCTAGATAGATCTGAACATAATATGCTTATCATAAATTAATTATGTACATAGCTATTATTATATGAGATGTAAGAATCTGCGCAGTTATCAATGTGATGAGTTCATCAAACTCTCAAGTCTAAAGAAAGGGACAAAGTGTTTTAAACTAACTTTTAAATATGGTTGATGAGAAAACTTGTTGTTTTCTATGTACGAATATATGGTTGTTAACTTTGAATCAAAAAGGTTACAACGTGTCAACTATAGAACAACTTATATAGCTTGACAAGTTGAATTAGTCAAGGGACTATCATAATTACAACATTATTTAAATGATTTTTAAAAGAAAATGCCAGAAAAGAATTTTTTTTTTAAAATCCTGTCAAAGCAGATAACATTGTCCTACTTTTTCAAACTATGAGTGCATTCTCATATGAACCTATGTTTTTTAGCTTATACTAAACAAACAAACAGGCAGAAGGATGGACCAATCTTAATTGATAACTGAAGAACTTATTCTCATAAGTTTAGATATACAAGTTATATCTCAAACATCTGAATCTATCTGAAGCAAAATGTGTCATAACCATCTGAGTGTATTCCTCTTTGAATACTCTAAAGGATCAAGGCATACATAGTATATATTTCTGCAACTACATTAGTTAAAGAGTATATAAATATTTCATCTGATAATAAAAAGCTTGATAACAAGTATCAAAGCTAGTTAAAAGAGTAATGTAGGTACACATACTTTAGAAGATGTCGTGAAAGACCATGTGGAATTTTGGAGCAAGTGAAAAAATTAATAAGAACATTCACGTAATGAATGTAGTAGGACTAAAAGAGAATCTGATCAGATACAAGGCAAACAATGTGAAGTTTTGATGAAAAGCAATATGAGAAAAGCATTGTTGGAATATAGATGGTAGATCAGAAGAAGACCCTGAAGTATACGCTGATCAGAAATAATGCAAAGGTATGATAAGCTTTTGATTATTATTTAACAGACTTAAGATATGATGAAGCTTAGAGTCAGATAACACCCAGAAGCTACTCTAGTCAAAATCTCTTTAAGTGAGTCTGATAGGAACAAGCATCTGACTGAATCTGTGACTCTAAAGGTTCAATGTTAAATAAACACTTTTGTCTAATGTGTCCTATAAGTGGAACGATTTCAATCTGCTTCATTGACACCTGGCCCACTAATTACTTGACACTAGATTGGGAAGTTTTTATATGACGTGTATCTTAACTGTTGGATAATAACTGTTGGGTAATGATGCTTTGTCTTGATTACTGAATTTTCACGCCCTTTGCCATTAATGCATTTGTCCATCATCATTGCATGTTTATATTCTCAAAACGGTTGAAGTTGAAAAATTTACACAAAATCACTCATATCAAATCACACACTTTCACTTTTCACTTCTCACACTTTCGTTCTCAAGCTTTCTCAGAGAAAACAACCATTTTCAAAACACCCTTAGAACAACCCTAAACTCCAGATCATGGCTTCATTATCTTCATCTGAACAAGTCTCTACTAATCTAAAGGGAAGAACTATGACAGTTCTGGAGCAAGAACTTAGTTACAGCTTCGTCAGACTCGTATCCAGATTCAACCTTGTGCGCAGATTTGATTTAACTTCAACCTTTTCTAGTGCAATTGTTTCTAGGTAACTTGTTGTCTTCGCGGCAAAGACGTATGTAGATTGTTGTTTTCTTCCCTTGGCTAGGCTCGACTTTGTTGTGAACGGACACCGCCAATAATGTTTCGTGCATGTGAGCTTCATAAATGTTATGCGCATAAACACGGTTGATACTTTCACGAATTTGGGGTTCTTTACCGGACTCAATGTCTCTGACATGCTCAATTTGTCCCCGAATTTTATCACATTGTGACATCACCCTTGACTCCAGCACTTTGAAGTGTGCCTGTTCATTGTTTAACCTGCGTCCAAATTTAAGCAAACACAGTGCAAATATATAGAGAGAGAAACAACTAACATTACTTCTAATTTTATAGTGATATCAAATAAACACTTTCAAAGACTAAAGCTCCCAGCGGGGTCAGAACCACTCATTCCCATATCGGATGTGAGCGGCACCACTTGCAGATATATCATTCAGCTTCACAAGGAGTCCAAAGAACCTCGGAGGCTACAACGAGACCGGGCACGAGGCTGGAAAGGACCCTCCACTAGGGGGCAACCTATTTTGAGTAACTGACAAATATATTTCTATGGTTTGCCGGTTTTACCTAACCATTTTGCAGGATGAAAAAAATCATACATTTACTAGATGAGTTAAAGCAAGGTGAGCAAACGCCAAAGTACAACCACCAAGTCCTACACTTCCACGCCCGGGGGTATACAAATAGGGCGTGGCGCGCAAAAAATTGGGTATACCTTAGTTTTATTTCATTGCATGTACATACATCCATACTTTAGCATCCAGCTAACCTTGTTGGTGTAGTCGATCACGAATACTTCTCATTTCTGCATGACTTATGACGTCCTGAGAGCGCCTTGATAGGACACGTCACATGATTTAGCCATTGCACCATAAAGGCATCAACGGCTTGGGGGCAGCTATTCTGGACCGGCCAGAAGGCCATACCCACTTAGCAAGGCCTAATTACATGGTAAGACCCAATAAAGCTCCAAACCATCACACTCCCTTATACCTATATAAAGGGGACTCCACTACAATTCCAGGTAAGTTTATTCTATCCCATAAACATCTCAACCTACTTGTTTCCCACCTGACTTGGGCGTCGGAGCGCATGTGCAGGTACCACCCCCTTCCTTCTCACCGACAACGGGGTCTCTTCCATGGATTCCGACGAGATCTTCCACAACAAAGCATATTCTTCATCAATCCGTCATATCAATGTGAGTATGATTATCTTCCGCAAGATAACATCGTTCTAGAACAGAACAGATGTAATCACCATTAATTGAAATGATAAATGACATTGAATGACTTTGCTCTCAACCACCACCAAGAGTAAATCTTCATCTTTTCAACAATGAGTATTGTAGATGATTCTTTTTGCTTAAAAGGTCTAAAAAAACAATCTTAATTATATTTTAAATTTCTGTCATTACATAATGACATTCTTCCACGCCACATAACACACCCTTCCTATCTCTCTAACCTTCCTATACCGTATATATCACTTATTTATCTTTTTCAATTTTTTTGAAAGAAATGAAATCATTTTTTTAATAATATTTAGTATTTATATGCTAATTGATAGGGGCAAAACATAATATATACAAGAGTCGGGGTTCGAATCTTAGACACTCCACTTATCCACCTTAAAGGTGAATTTCTAACTTCAAGGCTACTTGACAATAATAATAATAATAATAATAATAATAATAATAATAATAATAATAATAATAATAATAATAATAATATATATTTAGTATTTACTAACGGGGAGTCCAATTCAAAGAGTGAATTAAGGTTGTTGTAATGCTTAGTTCAATTGACAATGAGAATATGCTACATCAGATATTTTCACATATGTTTGAATCTAAAACCTCGCTATCATACATGTTATTATCAGTGGTGTTTGTCATTTCGTCTACCAACCACTACTAGAAACTCTCGATTTTCCTACGGAATTACTACGGATTTTGGTGAAAATTCCGCATAAAACCCGTTTCCTACAGATTTTGCCAAGGATTTAGGTTCCCAGGTATAACCTTCGTAGGTAATTGTTTCCTTAGGATTTTAGAAATAGCAGGAAACTTTCCTGCGGAATTTCCCTCTGGAAAAGTGAAAAATATCCGCAGGAAACCATTGGTCAGAGTTGGAGGAGTTACCTTGCCCGCGAATATGTTTCCTGCGAACATACCGCAGATAATTCCACAGTAAATGTCGCAGGTAATTCTACAGCAAAACTGTTTCCGCAAAAAAATCGACAGGAAATTTTAACTATCTGCAGAAATTTACTAGTATTATGGCAAGGTAATGATTATATGCCAAAAGGCGTAGTAAAAATCATTTTTAATTATTTTGATTTGTTTGATAAAGAAATTTATTAGAAAGAGTTAAATTTGGGACATAACATATGCTTTTTTTTTCTTATAAGCTAAAACTTTTATCGAAAGAGAACACCTAGCAATAACACAAGATCTTCCAAACTAGGAACAATACAATGTCTAAATTTGATAACCATTATCACGGAAAAATAATTCTAAACCATTTGATAACCATTTCACAAGATCTTATTACAACTTCAATATATTTGAAGTATGCCGCCACCCACCCATCGTAGATATTCCTGCGGAATTTCCAATAAGACGTACCGCAAGTTGAACCATAGGAAAAGTATTGTTTTCCTGTGGATTTTTCTACGATATAATTATCTGCAGGAAATTTCGTTCAAGTAAAAGAAAATGGCAGCAAAATCCTCAGGTTTTCCTGCGGAATATTTTCCGCCAGAAAATCCGCAGGAAAAACGACAGTTCCTAGTAGTGTTTAACCCAAAACAAACTGAATCCATGTCCATTTCATATATGACCACTTTTACACTCACCACATTGCCAACTATACAAATCTCTCTCAAACACTATTTTTTTTTCTTTTTATTTCTTATTATAGAAATCTCTAATAAAAATTACAGATATTCAAAAAATTTGTCAAGTAATAATAATTTTAAATATTTATCCAGTAATTATGTGATATAGAATTATGATTTTTTTTCCTTTGGTCTCTACTGTTGTTTGTACTGCTGTGTTATTTACAAAATTTGGCTCAATTTTTAAACATATGCACTTGTGGAAATACTTGAGCGTGTTGTTTACATCTTTTAATCATTTAAGTTTGACAAAAATATCGGAGTAGTCATTTAAATTTGTTAAGCTTCAAATAAGTTCTTTAAGTTTCTAATAGGTCCTTTATATTTTTTAAACTTCAAATAGATACGTTAAGTTGTTAATTTAATACATCTATTTAAAATTTTTAAAATTTTTAAGTTTCAATCAAGTTCTTAAAAAAAATCTATTTGAAATTTAAAATAGGTATTTGGCCTGCTTGTAAAAGAGAAAAATATATATTTATTTATTGTTTGTTTGATTCTCTTTTAACTTCTAGTGTTTTGATCAGACAACAATTCTCATCCTGTTAGTGTCAGAGAGATACTGTCACAACTCCGACAAAAACAAAAACAATGTTGTTCATCCCTTTCCTTAATCATTGTCCATGCATGCTTTTGTTCCTCTTGTTTACGCTGTTTTACACTTCAACAGGTTCTTATTTTTCTTCTTCTTATATTTTATGTAATGCTGAATTTTTTAATTTTCATTCAGAATTTTGAACTTTTTATTCCTTCTGTGTTTTTGATTCATGGGGTGTGCTGTTTTAATCTCTTTTGGAACCAATTATATTCTTTTTTTTTGTAGCCTTACATTACTCTGTGTTTTATTTTAATGGTGTGAATGTGAACCTTAGTGTTTGCTATGAGATTCATAGAAAGTTATGGTCTTTCATGCTGTTCAAAATGTGGTGGAAAAGGGTCAATTGTGATTGCGATTTCATGCAACCTAGGGATTTGGTTGTGAAGACATTTTATGTGGAGTCATGAGTTCGAACCCAGTTCACCACATTCGAGTATTTGTTAGCAAAAGTGAAAAAAATCTATGTGGCCATTGTTATGGATGCCCCACATGTCTCCACAACCCTAAGGTCAAAGTTTAAAATAAAGATTGCGGTAATAGTTGCATCAACATGTACAATTGCGTCATAATCTTTGATACTCCCTCCGTCCCAAATTGTATGTCGCTTTGGAAAAAAAATTTGTCCCAAATTATATGTCGCTTTACAATACCAATGAAACATTAATGTTATTTTTCCTATTATATCCTTAACTATTTATTACTCTATATTTTTTCAATTCTTTAATTTATCTTTTCCATACCATTTATTAAGGACAATTTTGTAAAACAACTTATAATATCTCTTTCCCACACAAAATTAATTATATTTCTTAATACGTGTGAAATGCCCAAAACGTCATACAATTTGGGACGGAGGGAGTATTATTGAGAATCGCCCTGAAATGTGATCCCAATTACAGACGGGTTGTGTAGCATAAAAAGTGGTTTAATTTCATAAACAAGTCATTGACTTGAACAAAATATTTGCTTGTTTATTTTCTTTGTTCTTTACTGTGGAATGTCCAAAAACTTTCTGTCTCGTGTGATTTATATTGTACTTTCCATTGCTCATTGCTTTGTTGTTAAATTTGCAGTATATTATAGAGAAGGTTTAATGGTTCATTGATTACTTTATTTCCTTAATGTTAATTTAAACTTAATCACTTCAATTTGTCTATGTTCTTTCTTTCAGAAGCTTATGATCCACTTGACCCGCATGGAAATATCACAATCAAATGGGATATTATAAGCTGGACACCTGATGGTTATGTTGTGAGTGCATTGATTTACTTTGTCACCTATTAATATTAGAAACATTTTACTATTTAATTAATGGAACACATTTTTCTGATGGAGCTGCATGTTCACACCAGTTGCTCTCAATGTGTTATACATCTATTCTTACTTTGAAAACAAAATTAGGAAAGTGGCAGGGTTTGAATTTTATCTCACACTTTTTTTTTTTACCACAACCAACTTAACTGATATCATTAATTAAAGGGTCAAGCTAACCAGTGCCCCTGGACACTGGTTAAGGAGTTAAAAATAGAAATAAAAGACAATTTTTAAATTGAAATTAACACTTTTTCAACTTTTAAAAAGTAGAATGCACAATTTTCAAGATAGCATTTCCTTTTAGGCTTAATTGCAGTTTTGGTCCTCCTATTTTTATCTTTTTGTGAAATTGGTCCCCCTATTTTAAAGTTCGACAGTTTTGGTCCCTCAATCATATTTTTAACTAAAAAATGTGATGTGATAGGTTTTAAATGTCATGGTATATGATCTGAAGTTGACAAAAATATCAACATCGATGAAATTGTAAGAAAATTCCCTTAAAAACTTCATTTAAAACATGTTATATCACCATATTTTAAACATATTATTGGATAGAGGGACCAAAACTGTCGAATTTTAAAATAGGGGGACCAATTTCGCAAAATAGTCAAAATAGGGGGACCAAAACTGCAATTAAGCCTTCCTTTTATAACTCCTTAAACAGTGCCCCTGAAGCACTAGTTAGCATTTCCTTTAATTAAACGAGGTTCAATACAAGGTGGATAAATGTCAAAAACATAGCGACTAGATCAAGAACAGGCCGCCCTAGCAAGTGTATGAGCGATCATGTTCGCTTGTCACCTAACAAACTTTACCTGAAAATCGGAATGTGAAGCTAACATAGAAATAATATTAGAAACTATGACATAAAACTCAGAAGCTCCAAATCTGTGGGAAGAAATACAGTCCACTAGAGTATGGGAATCCGTCTCAAAAATCACCTTTGTCCACCCTTGATGCACAGCCAACCGAATTGCTTCCATGAACGCCAGCTTCATCCTCAGGAACCGTCGTCAACTGAGCTTGTTTCCACGTCGTTTGGGCCGGCACAAACGAGCCCTCAGCGTCGCGAACACAACATACAGTAGCAGCTGTACCATCAGCTCTAAGAAATCCCATATCAACGTTGCATTTCAGCCATCCGAAGCTCGGCCTCTCCCAACGCTCTTGCGCACCCGAACTAGCCCCTGCAGAGTGATTCAGATCCTGCACAGTTCTGATTTCTTTCCATTGCTGCAAGCTGCTCAACGCCTGCCTCCCTATGTCGGATTACGACGCACGGACCTCGTTCCAAAACAGGTCATTGCGGGTGGACCAAATATGCCATAACAGAACCACAAACCTCCCTGCTGTGTCTGCACTTTCCTGGCTGCAGATACTAAAAATCAGCTCTCCCTAACTGTAGTTGAACCATGTAGTTGAACTAACTTAGCTTGCTTTGGAACACAGCCACGACAGATCCACCATAGCAAATTGTGAGCCTTATGTGGTGCATTAACTTTCCACAGCTTATTCCACTCACCCGGCACATGATGTTGATACGATGGTAAAATTTCCCGCACAGCAATACCGTATCTGGACTTCACCGAGTATAGACTATTGCGCTTCTCTTGCAACAGCACTTTTTCTTCCTGAACCGAGCCAAATAAGGCAGTTTCCAGAATAGCACGCACCCCTTCAGCAGATAACAAATTGACTATTTTATCAATATCCCATCTCTTCTCTCCCTCAATCATCAAATCAGACAAAAACATATCATACACACCTTGATTTTGGGGTGACTATTATAGCTTTTTCAAGTATGTATTTACAATTAAAGTTGTAAAATAATTGAATAAACTCTTATAAGTAAACATGTTTATTTATTGAGTCTAATAACCAACCTATACTGATAGTACATATAAGTTTTAAAGAAACGCCAAATTGTATTTTACCGTCTACATCATTATATTACTTTATTGAATTTGTTTTCACTATGATAATATATTGAAGTGTGATTCTCTCCAAAGGCGTAGTCCAGTACGTGTTGGGACCCTAAAGGAGTATTATGTAGAAGGTCTAAGGCTAGATCTCTACCGCTAACAAGCTCCCTCTTTGTCTAACAGGCTTTTGTTACAATGAACAACTTCCAACGTTATCGTCATATATCGGCACCTGGATGGTCATTAGGATGGAATTGGGCAAAGAACGAGGTAATATGGGACATCATGGGAAGTCAGGCAACTGAACAAGGAGATTGTTCGAAATTTAAAGGAACCATCCCACATTGCTGTAAAAAACATCCAACGGTCATAGATTTACTTCCTGGGACGCTTTATAATCAACAAATTGCAAATTGTTGCAGAGGCGGTGTTCTCAGCTCATGGGCACAGGATCCAATAAATGCAGTTTCAGCATTTCAAGTCAGCGTCGGTAGAGCTGGCACAACTAACAAAACTGTCAAACTGCCGAAAAATTTCACCTTGAAAGCACCTGGACCAGGTTATACATGTGGGCCAGCAAAAATTGTGAAACCTACCAGATTCATAACACAAGACAAAAGTAGAGTGACTCAAGCACTTAGTAAGTTAATCATCTCTTATATTCATTTCCTAAGTTTTCAGTATAATTTTCTAGGTCTTGTTTGGATAAACAATGCAATTAATCTCTTATAGCATAAGCGCTAAGCATACAAAGACAAATTGTTTTCATATAAGCTATAAGTTGTTTCCATATATCCCGGATGGCTTATAGTAAAAAGCTGAAAACAGCTTATGAACATGTCATAAGGTTTTTCATAAGCTCTTCCAAATAGTCTCATAAATGCTCATGCTAGTAGATAAGCTCAGATTAGTGCTTATGACACTAGTTTCTTTCCTATCCTCCTATTACTTGAACCAAATTTTGTCAATTAGTTGTATATCCGAGGTTTGTTGAATTGCTAGTACCAAAATCTAATAATATAGTAATAATTTTATCATTTTTAGAATTAAGTTTAAAAGTGGTCCTTGAGCATAGTTTCTTTTTACTCCCTATCAGCATTATGATTTACTTAGCTCTTAATATTACTCTGATTTTTTTTGCAGTGACATGGAATGTGATATGCTATTATTCACAATTTCTAGCTCCAAAAACTCCAACTTGCTGTGTCGCCCTCTCATCATTCTATAATGATACTATTGTACCCTGCCCGACATGCTCATGCGGCTGCCAGGGCAACTCAGCTCAATCAGGAAGCTGTATAGAGTAAAATTTCACTACTCTTTCTTTACAGAAAGATTTCACTATATACATGACCTCGAAATTGTGAAGGGACTAAATTGCTCTTTCCCAAATTAGAGGGATTGAATTGACAAACCCTTACAATTTCAATTACTAAAATGTCTATTTACTCGAAATTAATATTATATACTCACACATTTCCTTTTTGTGTGTGGTTACAGGCCAAGTGTGCCGCATTTGACCTCAGTTGTTAACAATTTTCCAAAGAATAGTACTACGCCTTTGGTTCAATGTACTAGTCATATGTGTCCTATCCGAGTTCACTGGCACATTAATCTTAACTACAAGGAGTATTGGCCCGTAAAGGTCACTATTACTAATTTAAATTACAGGATGAATTACTCAGATTGGAACTTGGTTGTTCAGCATCCAAACTTTTACAATCTGACTCAACTTTTCGGTTTCAACTACAAATCAATAAGTAAGTTTGTGTAAGATTTTTCAAGAATTTTCTATCTTATTATCTACATAAAATACGCATCAATGTTTCTTCTACTTAATTGAATATAGTGTACGGCTTTAGATCAAGTGTAGTTATTAGTAGTATACCTAACAACCATTCTTAGGTTCTGTTTGGATAAACAACTTAGTTAAACACTTATAGCATAAACGCTTATCACACAATTATCACTCTGTGATTATGTATAAGCAATTTATATAACAAAAGATAACATAATGTCAATTTTTTTTATGTATGCTATAAGCTATAATGGACAGCTAACGAAGATAAGTTGAATACAACTTATAGACAGGTCATAAACTATTTTCGTAAGTTCTATCAAACAGTATCACAAGTACTTATATCGGTAGATAAGCTCAAATAAACCAATTCAAATAGACTCTAAGATTATGAAGGGCTTTTCAAATTTCTTGAGTAGTAAATTTCTGTGATATTCTAAATTTTCATCCTAATCACTGTGTGAACATTATATCTCTTTTAACAGATGATGTAACAATGCTTTGGGGAGTTAAATTCTACAATGATTTACTCATACAAGCCGGTCCTACTGGTAATGTACAATTGGAGCTACTTTTCCGGAAGGATAAGAGTTTTACTTTCGATAAAGGTTGGGCTTTTCCCCGGAGGATCTATTTCAATGGCGACAACTGTGTGATGCCACCGCCTGACGCTTATCCATGGTTGCCTAATGAATGAGTAAATCATTGTCGGACGGTTTGGTCTATTCGCACCCTTACATGAGCTGATACTAGATTCCAACCTCATTGCGTTCATTGTACAAAACAAATAATGGCAAACAGATTAAGAAATTGATCCTAGGAAAAAAAAAATCCGCATTTGCTGATAAAAACCGCCATAGGTATCGGGCGGGTAGCTTAACAGATAAGCAAATGTAAAATAAATAGATATTTCAACTACCTTGAGTAAAAAAAAATCACTGTTACAGTTGATGGAAAACTATTTGTATTGATTTGATTTTTTTTGAATAAATTTGTATTGATTTGATTGTGAATTGAACTATTGTTATTATCGATATATTTTTCTTAAATTTGAAACTATTATTATGTGGTAAAATGAGGAAGGAAATGTGAAGCTCTTGGATTTCGGTTGGCAATTCAATTTGCCTATGATATGGGTTTTCGAAACACTATTGTGGAAGGTGATTATCTTAATGTGGTCAAGGCTTTGAAGTTGCATATTCCTACCTTGGCATGGTGACTAATGATAGTAAGAGTCTTAGTTTGTTTTCTTTCGTTTTTAGTTTCTCATGCGCGAAGAGTTGGTAACGTTCTTGCCCATTCTCTAGTTAAGTTTGATTTAGTATCAATTGATTCTGTCTGGATTGAGGAGATTCCTTCTTGTAATGCTCGGTCGCAGCAAATTTGGTTCACATTTAAATGAGATTGTTTCTTTCAAAAATTGAGGAAGGAAATGTGTTTTTTTAACAGTGTTTTTTCCTCGCACAGAACAACAAACTCTATTTGGGGGTTTTGCCTTTTCTCTAATTTAAGGAGGTACTTGCAAGAATTTACAATTTTAGGGCTTATTTTTGCTATTTACTCGAAAAGAAAAGATATGTCATTTTCTTTAAGAAGTATATCTACTCCTCCATCGTAACGAATAAAACAAGGGTGAGTGAAAGCCAAACTTTTAATCTAGTTGTATCGTCCGGATGAGCAAATCTATTGTTTTAGATTGGACTAAAAGTCCAATCCGCCAAGAACGGAAAATACCCAACCCATTTAGGAACATTTGATAACTTCGGAGAGTGTAACAACATTCACTTTTCCAATTTATTGTCCTCTACGGATAAAAACATACAATAGACATGAGATCAAGCGCGAGGTCATTTTCATAACAATGCATTATCATTCTCCATAAATCATCCCTTCACTATAATTAGACAGGTCAATACCAAGAAAAACGTACACATTTTCTATCTTAATATCTTTCCACTCCTAATCATTCTCATATTGAGTTGAACGTCAAAGTACTCGAAGACACCACCCCCACCTTCATTGTTGTTCAATCAACTTGGCCAAGCTCCTCGGTCCACTCTAGATCATCTATAAACTAGAGCTCAAATAATTAAAAAAAAAAAGAAGCAATTGAATCTCAAATTTTTTTATTTTATTTTTTTTTATAATTATTATTTAAGAGATGTGAAAAAAGAGGTTTATTTTGGCTCCAAAACAAAGAGTAAGAAAAGACAAAAAGGGTAATGAAACGTATCTTCTTTCTTTCTTCTTCCATATAAATAATAAGGGTTATTATAGTAATAGTAGTTCTTTTTCTTCTTCTTCTTCTTCTTCTCGTGGAAGAAGAACACGCAATTCATAAAGTATTCAATTTTTCTGCGAAATCTCAACGAACTCTTCTTCAATGGCTGCTCCCGAAATCAACTGGGACAGGTATCACGCTACTTCCTTTCTTCATTTCCGATTTCATTCTTAATTCTATTTTTTATTCTTTCATTCAATTTTCTTTTTCTTTTCTTCATTTTTATCATTATTTTTTCATGAAATTTATACTATATTAGATAATTAACGCTTTTGTGAATGTGTCAAAGAAATGGAAGAAAAATTACAATAAAGAAATAAATAAATAGTTTATACGTTGACTCTTTTTTACTGGAATTAGTGTTAATAGTTACTGTTTGATAATGATTATAAGCTGGAAATGTAGTAGTAATAATTTTTTATTTTTATTTTTGCTGACTAAGAAGATATATTTTTGTTCAAGATTTATTCAAGATTCTAGGTTGAAGTTGAATAGTGTTGCTTGTGTGTATTTATTGAATTTATTTCACTTTTTTGAGAATATGGTTTTAAATTGTGGTATCTGTAAGCGCAATTATGGCGAAAAATGTTAAGGTTTTATGGGATGGTTCTAAAATGCGGTTGCTGTTAGGATGCAAACCTTGATATTAGGACAGAATGTGTTTAAATGCGGTCGATGCAGATGCAATTTCAGTTGCAATGTTGTTGCGCAGACCTCTAAAACCATTATACTGCAGCCGCAAATGTGGTATGAGACAAAATCGTAGAAAAACCTTTAAGTTGTGGTATCTGAAACCACAATTATGGCTGTAAAATGTTAGGTTTTAAGGCTTGATTCTAAAATGTGGTTGCAGTGGCGGTTACGATGCAAACCTTCATATTATGACAAAATGTTTGCAAATGTGACCAATGCAGCCGTAATTTTCCTTGTAATGCTGTTGCGGACGCATCTAAAACCTTTATATTGCGGCTGCAATTGCGGTTATGGACTGCAACATAGAATTATGTTTTAAGGAAAGTACACGAATGCTTAGCTAATTGCGGCCATATCATATCTACAACATTTTCTATAATTTTCTATGGTATCAAAGATAGTAAGATACTGATGTAATTGTAACCAACCGCGATCACAATCACAATTTTAAAGATTGATTGAAATATTTAATTTTGTGTGTGTGTGTAATTTTAGATGCCCCACTTCCCTTTTTTTGTGTATTCTTATATGTTCAATTCATATGTGGAAGCTAGACCTTGATGGGGATTGAAGATGAATTGCATTGGTTTTTATTAATATTTTGTATAGTGCCGATAATGAACTTAGCATGTGAAGCTCTTTATCCTTATTAAGCTACTTAATATTGGTTTTAAGGTAGGTATGTGAAAACACACAGCTATTGCAATTATGACGATATCAGCTGCATTTTCGTAATGTTCTATTATGTTAATAACATGATTGTAACCACGATCACAATCACAGTTTGAAAAATTGATCTAAATAGTTAATTTTTGTCTGTGTGTAGTTTTAGACGCCTCACTTCCCTTATGTATTCTTTTATGTTCAAATCATCCGTGCAAGCTAGATCTTGTGTAGGGATTATTATTATTATTATTGTTATTATTATTATTATTATTATTATTAACATTTTTTATAAGGCTGATAATGAACTTAGAATTGTGAAAATCCTTATACTTATTAGTTTCACTTGTTTGTTTCCGTAGGCTAGATAAAACAAAATTCTACGTAGTGGGAGCTGGACTCTTTTCAGGTGTTACTGTGGCACTCTACCCTGTGTCTGTTGTGAAGACTAGGATGCAAGTTGCTTCAAACCATACTGCGGAGAGAAGTGCATTTTCTGTTGTGAAAGGATTACTCAAGACAGATGGCATTCGTGGTTTGTATAAAGGGTTTGGCACTGCCGTCACCGGAGCAATTCCTGCCAGAATCATATTTCTCACTGCCTTAGAGACCACAAAGGTGGCTTCCTTCAAGATGCTTGAACCATTTAAACTATCTGAAACTACACAGGCTGCCATAGCAAATGGCATTGGTGGCATGACATCGTCGATCTGTGCACAAGCTGTGTTTGTTCCAATTGACGTGGTACGATAATTTGTTCTGACTGCCTTTATTACACTTTGAAAATTTTAAAACAAATGGACTCGTTGATGGTTGTGTACTTTTGTATGATACTATTGGAAATTCCGCCTTTATTGCGGACCGCCCCTAGTCGCCTAAATTGCGGCCTTTGGTTTGCCTTCATTGCAGCCTCCAACACCTTCATTGTGTTGGCTTTGAGTGGGTGGATTTAGTCCCACATTGGATAGATAGGACTCTTCAGAAGAGTTTATAAAGAGGAGACACTCCTCACCTCACAAGCCGGTTTTGTAAGGATGAGTTAGGCCCCAAATTTCAACAAATACTTATAAATATGGAATATTGTGGTACATTTTAGTCATATGCTGTTGATTTAGTTTTTTGACAGTGCAATGTGGGAAACAATCTTTTAAGTTTGTTTCTAACTATGTCAGATATTGGAATTTGAAATATATTCACTGATGCTTTTTCACATGTGTGCTGTGATTCGATTTGATTTTACCTGCAAAACTTGTATGTTTACTTTCGAACACTATTTGGCACCCTTATTTTGATTCAAGCTCGAGTTTCGCAGTCTATCCTTCTGTTTGATAGTTGGGGAAAATAATTAAAATGGTATGTTTAGTACAATAAGCCTGATGCATCCGAAAATTTTGAAAGACTGAGAGCAATGATGTACGTTGATGTGCTTCATTTGCAGACATAAGGTGGTATTCTGTTTTAACAAGCAAGCGTTTTCGGTCTATGTTGTCTCGGTTGCTTCTTTAAGGGCGATAATACATGCTAAAATGAGATGAGGAAAAAAATACTCTTATCAGTATGTTTATTCTTTTTGTTTTTCCCTGTCTTTCATCGTGGCAAGTAAATTCCTTATGATGTTCATTTATTCCCGTTGATTTTCTGATTGATAAAATATATGTATTTTTCTTTCCAAAATATCAGATAATTGTATTTATTCTGAAGCTCTCTCGCAATGCCTTTTAAAAAAAGAATATTTGACCTTCATAATAATAGCTAATTGAAACAATAGGATTACAAGTCTCAACTGATATAGAGCTTTGTATTTTGCATCACATCATAAAACTCCATGTGAATTTAATGTAATATTATTATTAGTTTCTCTTCTCTCATCTTCTACCTTATCCAAATGTTATAACTTTCTTCAATTCTTATATGCTTATTACCTTTACATTGAATGATTTTCAGATTAGCCAAAAGTTGATGGTGCAAGGGTACTCAGGCCATGCCCAGTATAGTGGGGGTCTGGATGTTGCTCGTAAGTTGATAAGGTCCGAGGGAATCCGGGGGTTATACCGAGGGTTTGGTCTATCTGTCATGACTTACTCACCATCTAGTGCTGTTTGGTGGGCAAGTTACGGCTCAAGTCAACGCTTCTTATGGAGGTGAGACATGGTAATGAAATGAATAAGTATTAAATTTAGGTTACTTCTGTATTACCTTTTTCTTTAGTTTCTATATTGTATCAATTATCAAATGATTATAAAAGCAATGTCTAAAGAGATTCTGTCTATTAAACTGCTAGGCCGGTAGGTTATTATGCCATTTGC
>CM031376.1:70867816-71041678 GCA_018208015.1 Medicago ruthenica | reverse complement strand
AAAGCATAGAATTAAAATAAAACATTAACTTAAAACATCCATCAGAACCATTTAATCATGAACTGATCACAAACTCATTAGAACTCAACATATGCAAAAATAAGTAAAGAATTAATTTCAATGCTAAACAGGAATAAAAAATTAAGCATAGAATTACATTTACACTTAAGCAAAATTAAACAAATCCATCCGGACCATTTAAGCATGAACAGAGCACTTAACAAGCACGTTAACATGGAAAGAAAAGAATGTAATTCAAACTCATTCAAAGCATAGAATTAAAATAAAACGTTAACTTAAACAAAT
The DNA here is from genome assembly GCA_018208015.1 of Medicago ruthenica. Lineage (NCBI taxonomy): Eukaryota > Viridiplantae > Streptophyta > Magnoliopsida > Fabales > Fabaceae > Medicago > Medicago ruthenica. The sequence goes on along the minus strand of CM031376.1, from coordinate 71,041,372 downwards.
CCATCAGAATAAAATAAAACATTAACTCATTCAAAGCATAGAATTAAAATAACTCATTTAGACCTGGTTCCAAGTTCAAGCTGCAGTTTTCTTCACTTTCTCCATCACCTTGTATCTTCCTTTTCTAGCTTAATGCACTATATCTCAAACAAACAATGTCATATTATTAGGTAAACAATTTGCAACAAATAAAAAATTATATTTAAGTATCAGAGTAAAAATTAAAAATAAACCAACCTTTTTTTTTTGGACCAAATGATTGACAAGTTCCAAATTCCAATCATGTTACAAAAGCAGGTTCAAAATGAAACAAAAAAGAAGAAGAAAATTAGAAAGTACATTAAAAAAACCTGATTCAAAGTAAAAAAAAAAATCAAAATTCTCTAACATTACTAACAGAAACAGAGCTAACCTTTCTTTAAATCCTTCAAGATTCTCGTACCTAAAAAGAAAATACACTTGTTAGAACATATATAAAAAATTATAACACTAACAGAGGTAAAAAAAAATCAAATAAATAATGAGGAAATTAAGAAGTTGAATATCTAAAAATCTATCACCATAAAACCACCTTACAAGCAATAAACGTTGTAGAAGATGAAAACCCTGAAACAAGATCATAAAATGATGTTAAAACAGTAAAAAAGCAATAAAAAAAGAGATCGAAAATGATGATAAAAGATTGAGGGCAAAGTATTGAAACGGCGCAGATTTGATGAAGTAGAACAAGACAAGGAATACGAATCGAAAATGATGAAGTAGAACAAGACAAGTATGAAACGGCGCAGATTTGAGAGAGACTTACCAGAGAAAGAAAAGAAACGGCGCAGGCAAGTGTAAGTGAATTAGGAATTGGGTTGAGAAATTTTAGTATAAATATGAAGGTGTTTTGGGTTGGGTTGAGAAAATTTTGGGCCAGACAATTAAGCCCAATTATAAACATGTTAAAGGCCTGCTCTGCTGTAATGTAATAGCCTACTTCGGGTCGGTTCGGTTAGCAGCGGTGCTATACACACCCCCCCGTTACCGTCCATTACTACCCATCACAAACCGGTTTATCCAACCGCCCAACCCGCCAACCCGGTTTTGTCCGCACGTTTTCCATTATTTCCTCGCGGGTCGGTCGGTTATGGGCGGGTCGGCCCACCTTGTCCCGCCCTAGTGAGAAGACCAAGAAGGGTATAGACTAAAATATCATAAAAATCACCACACACGTATTTTCTGAGTTGACCCATAAAAACATGATTCATGAGACTTTGAAAAGATGCAGATGCATTAGAAAGACCAAAAGGCATTACCAGCCACTCATATAGCCCTTGATGTGTTCTAAAAGCTGTTTTATGTCTATCCTCGGGTCTAACAAGGATTTGGTGGTACCCAGACCTTAAATTCATGCCTGGAAAATTATTATGCTCTAAACAATTCATCTAAAAGCTCATCTACAGTAGGAATGTGGAAGCTATCTTTGATAGTAATGCATTAGAGCCCTATAATCAGTGCGGAATCGCCAGGAACCATCATTTTTTTTACCATAGCACAGGTGAAGAAAAAGGACTATTACTAGGTTGAATGAGACCTCAATTTGTGCTTTTTGACTATGAGGATAACGATATGGTCTCACTTTTACCGGGTTACTCCCTTCAAGCAGTGGAATGGCATGATCATGAAAACGGGGAGGAGGTAGACCCACTGGTTCAGCAAACACATCAAGAAACTGATGGAGAATTGAAGCCAATTTTGGTTGTGTGTTTTTGGAAATTGCGTATCAGAATGAGAGACTTGAACAGGAAACCTGAAGGTGAGAAAAACCAAGAAGGGGGGGTTGAATTGTGTGCCTTTTTCTTTTCTTTCTCAAAAACTATGTTAGTTCAGAATCAGATATTGATCAAGATTCTAAAAACTATTTCAGAGTTGTTTGCAGCGGGTATAAAGTAAATGAGAGAGAAAGCGAGAGACACATCAGTTTATCCTGGTTCCTTCCACAACCCAGAAGTAGTCCAGTCCCCTTGTTACTTACAAGAGATTTTCACTATAATCACAAGATTACAATTGCTCAAGCACAAAGCAAGAGACTTCCTATGCTCAAACACAAAGTAAGAGACTTCCAATTGCTCAAACACTAAGTAAGAGACTTCCTATGCTCAAACACAAAGTAAGGACTTTCTTGCTTAGACACACAGTCTAAGACTTGAATCAAACAGATTTACAAGAGATAAGTTTGAGTTGAACACTTGATATACTATCAGTGGTGTTCACAAAATACAACACAGATTTAAGACTATATACTTAGAAATTCTAAGATAAGAAGTTTGTAAGAATTTCAAGTGTTTTTGATGACTTTCAGATTGGCAGAACTTTGTTTCAGAAAACAGAGTGTTACGTTTCAGTCAATAAGTCTTGTTCTCTTTTGAAATTCTGGCTGGACAGGTTAAAACACGATGCAGGACACAATTGATAGCAAAAACAGAGCACAATTAAAAACAGGTTAACAGCAAAATAAGGTGCAGGAAATAATAAAAGGCACACGAATTTGTTAACCCAGTTTGGAGTAAACACCTCCTACTTGGGGGATACCAATCCAGGAAGGAAATCCACTATAGGATTATTCCTTAAGACCAAGACACTGAACCCCATTTCCCAGCTAAGCAAATATCACTTCCTAGTCAGATTTTCTACCCAACTCTTGAGTATTAGAAAACCTCTAACTTCCTATTCAAGTAACAAACCTGTTACTGAACAACTTAAACAAAACTACCCTGTTTTTGAAGAAATACTTCAATACATAAATTGCACTCGTACCTACAGGCTTAGAGTGATTACAACTCAATAACACACCTAAACCAACTCAATAGAGTGGTGCACAAACAAGCTAAAAGTTTAAAAAACTTAAGACTATTTCTCTGATTTTCCTTTTTCTTCGTGTGTCTTGAATAATGGCAGCAACTCTCCTTTTATAATCTTCAGCACTAACATTAATCTAAACCCAATCTTCTGAATATGATTTGTTTCTGAATTAAGAATAGCCAAATAAATCTGCATTGTATCTTTGAAAAGATTCATTCAAAATACGAGCATTCATAAAACACGAGCCACTTCATGAAATTTTCACCAAATCAACCAGCATTCTAGAAGACATATGCGTGGAAATCCTTGTTAAATCTCGCCAAGATTCGCGCAAAATAACTTGAAAATAACCAGCTCCTGAAGAAGTCACAAAAGTCAACGCCAGGAATAGTGCGTCTGAAGGCATAGTGTGCGTTTGAAGCTTCAGACTCACTGTTCCTGTGTCTGAAGAAATTTTCAGCTTTTGAAGTGTTGAGTATTTTGTTGTGGCTGCATTGTTTGGCAAAACCAAGGTATGAATAGAAGCATCTCATATGTAGAACATTTCTTCAGTTGGAAGTTTTTCATTTTGAAGCTGTTCAGAAGCTCAAATTACATCAGAAGCTGAATGCTCATCAGAAGCACTGTAGCACTTCAGAAGCTGATTCAGGTTCTAAAGTCTAGCGTTGACTTTTGTTGACCTCATCAGAAGCTGGGTTTTCAGAATTGTTTTGGCGCGAATCTTTGCAAGATTGATCAAGGAATTATTCACGGCGTATTGCTTCTAGAATGCTGATTTATTTGGAGAAGATTTTATTGAAGATTTGGTTCAAAGATATGAAATTCATTTTCCTGTTATAATCTTTTAAAAGATTCAGTACAGTTTTATTTGTACATTATTGGACCAATCTTATTTCAGTAAAAATCAAATCAGAAGATTAGCTTTATTTGCAAGACTGAAGGCTATATAAGGAGGAGGGGCTGCTATTCAAGAGACACGAATTCATAGAGTTTAAGATCAGAGAATTGAGTCTTAGTTGTTTTTTAAGCTTTTGCTTTAGTTTTGTGCACCACTCATATGTTTGAGTTGGTTTAGTGTTTTCATTAAGTTGTAATTCATTCTAAGCCTCTAGGTACGAATGAAGTTTAGTCTTTGAAGTTTTGTTCAAAAACAGGGGATTGTTAAGAGTTGTTCAAGTAGCTGGGTTTAGTTGCTTGAATAGGAAGTTAGAGGATTCTAATACTCAAGAGTTGGGTAGAAGTCTGACTAGGTGGAGATTGGTTGCTTAGGATAAGAACTGGGAGTCAGTGTCTGAGTCTTAAGGATTAATTCCAATAGTGGATTTCCTTCCTGGATTCGTATCCCCCGAGTAGGAGGTGTTTACTCCGAACTGGGTTAACAAACCTTTGTGTTTTTAGCTTTCCTGCACTTATATTCCTGCTGATTATTTGCTTTTATATTGTGCTAAGTTCTGTTCAGAACCTGTTAGGTTCAGAACCAGTGTTAATCAGAACCTGTTAGTATCTCTTAAGTATTGCCTGGCCAGAATTTCAATTGGCATCAGAGCAGGCACCCTGCCTGTATTTGGGTGAGATCCAGAGGACTTAATTTCTGGTAAGCATGGATAGAGAAGGAGGCTATGTCAATAGACCACCCCTACTAGATGGCACAACATTGAGTATTGGAAGTCAGGATGTGTTGCTTCTAAGTCTATTGACAGCAGGACTTGGAAAGCTGTGAAAGGCTGGGATCATCCTGGTATACAGACAAAGATGGTAATAAGACTGAGATTTTGAAGCCTGAGGAGGAATGGACCAAAGCTGAAGATGATCTGTCTCTGGGAAATTCAAAAGCTTTGAATGCAATCTTTAATGGTGTTGATCAGAATATGTTCAGACTCATCAAACAATGTACTGTGGCTAAGGATGCTTGGGAAATTATGAAGACCACTCATGTAGGAACTTCTAAGGTGAAGATGTCCAGATTGCAGCTGCTGACCACCAAGTTTGAGAATCTGAAGATGAAGGATGATGAAAATATCCAGGATTTCTATATGAATGTGCTTGATATGGCAAATTCTTTTGACTCTCTTGGTGAAAAGATGTCTGATGAGAAGTTATTAGTAAGAAAAAATCCTCAGGTCCCTGCCCAGAAGGTTTGACATGAATGTTACAGCAATTGAAGAGGCTCATGATATCACCACTATGAAGCTTGAGGAGCTGATTGGGTCTTTGCTTAATTTTGAGACTGCATTCTGCAAACAGCCTGATAAGAAAGGGAAAGGAATAGCATTTACAGTTAATTCAGGAGCTGATGATCAACATGAGTCTGATGAGGAGGATAATGACTTATCAGAAGCTCTAGTGTTGCTGGGAAAACAATTCAACAAGATTCTGAAGAATGTTAACAGAAAAGCCAAAACCAAAGGTCAGAATTTCAGAGTCAATAACAAAAAGCAACAAACTGATGAGAAGAAGACCAAGTCTGAGGAGAAAAGTAACCAAGCTAAAGGTGTGCAGTGCTATGAGTGTGAAGGGTATGGACACATCAAGTCTGAATGTCCCACTTTTCTCAAGAAGCAGAAAAAGAGCCTAGCTATTTCATTGTCTGATGATGGTTCTGAAGATGATGATGTTAGTGAATCTGATATGTGTGATACTGGTCTGGTTGTAAGGTCAGGAGCTATCTTGAAGAAGGAACCTGGTTTAGAGTCTGAGACCTTTTCAGAGTCTGACTCAGAGTCTGAAGCCTCATATGTGTCTGAAGCTGCTAAAACCTCATATGATGAACTAGCTGATAACTACAAGAAGCTGTATACCAGAAGTGCTGAGGTTTGCAAACAAGTGTTGGATCAGAAGGAGACTATTCTACAACTGGAGGCTGAAAAAGGTGAACTGTTAGTACAGAATTCAGATTTAAAAGAAGAAGTGAACCAACTGAACTCCCAACTTGATCAAATGAAGAAGCAAGTGAAGATGTTGAACTCTGCTACTGATAAGTTGGAGGACATTTTGGGGAATCAGCAACAAGGAAAAACTGGTTTAGGTTTGTTGATCAGACTCAGATTCCTAAACAGATGAATTTTGTTCCTGCTGCTCAAACTCATGATTCTATGGTTGGAACATCAAAGAGGAAACCTCAGAAACAAGCCCAGATGCAAGGTCAGAAGCATATTCAGATGAGACCTCAAAAGCAAGCTCAGAAGAAGCCTCAGATGTACCCTAGAAGCATGTTCAGATACTACCTCAGAAGAAACCCCAGAAGTACATCAGAAGAAGGAGGAATCATACCTGGACCTGTCATCATTGTGGTAAGAAGGGACATATCAAACTTTTTTGCTTTAAACTGTATGGCTCCTGAACACTTTCAATATGAAGAGTGCAACCAGCTGCACCCAGACACAGTGTTCAGAAGGTGTGGAAACCTAAGGTTCAGAATGTTGGCCTGATTGCTCATACCTCCTTGAGAGCCACCTCAAAAGAAGACTGGTACTTTGATAGTGGATGTTCAAGACACATGACTGGTGTGAAGAAGCTGCTGAGCAATATCAGATCATACTCCAGAAGTTATGTGACATTTGGAGTGGTGTAAAAGGTCAGATTCTGGGTATTGGTGATTTGATCAGAGAAGGTTTGCCCAGACTTAATGATGTGCTACTGGTGGAAGGATTAACCTCTAATCTGATCAGTATTAGCCAGCTGTGTGATCAGGATTTGAAAGTTAATTTCAACAAGCAGGAGTGTATTGTTACTGATCAGGATGGAAAAACTCAGATGAGGGGCTGCAGATCCAAAGACAATTGTTACTTATGGGTTTCTGAAGAAGAAAGAAGTTTGACTTCTTGTCTTATGAGCTCAGAAGAGGAAGTCAAGCTCTGGCACAGAAGTTAGGTCATCTGCATCTGAAAGGCATGAAGAAAATCCTAAGTACTGAAGCTATCAGAGGTGTACCAAATCTGAAGATCAATGAGGACAATGTTTGTGGTGATTGTCAAATTGGGAAACAAACAAGAAAGTATCATCCCAGATTAGTTCACCAGCTATGCAAGATGAGTTGAATCAATTCAAAGGAGTGAAGTGTGGGATCTTGTTCCAAGACCAGAAGGCTGAATGTGATTGGCACTAAGTGGATATTCAAGAATAAAACAGATGAAAGTGGTACTGTAGTCAGAAACAAGGCTAGGTTGGTTGCTCAGGGCTATACTCAAGTTGAGGGACTTGACTTTGATGAGACCTTTGCACCTGTGGCCAGACTAGAATCCATAAGACTACTGTTGGGTGTATCCTGTATTCTCAAGTTCAAACTATTCCAGATGGATGTGAAGAGTGCATTTCTGAATGGATATTTGCAAGAAGAGGTATATGTTGAACAGCCTAAGGGTTTTGTGGATCCTAAGTTTCCAGAACATGTGTACAAGTTAAAGAAGGCTTTATATGGATTGAAGCAAGCACCAAGAGCATGGTATGACAGGCTGACTCAGTTTCTTGTGGCTCAAGGTTACAGAAAAGGAGGTTCTGATAAGACCTTGTTTGTGAAAAATGAAAATGGAAGTTTGATGATTGCTCAGATTTATGTGGATGATATAGTGTTTGGAGGGATGTCTCAGAAGATGGTTAAACTTTGTTCAGCAGATGCAGTCAGAATTGAAATGAGCTTAGTTGGTGAACTGACTTATTTTCTTGGATTACAAGTCAAGCAAATGGAAGATACAATCTTCATTTCTCAAGTAAGTATGCCAAGAACATAGTGAAGAAATTTGGATTGGAATCTGCTGCTCACAAGAGGACACCAGTTGCTACCCACCTGAAGTTAACTAAGGATGAACATGGAGTTTCAGTAGACCAAAGTCAGTACAGAAGCATGATTGGGAGCCTATTGTACTTAACTGCAAGCAGGCCTGATATCACATTTGTTGTAGGAGTTTGTGCAAGATACAAGCTGATCCTAAGATGAGTCATCTGACACAAGTTAAAAGGATCCTGAAGTATGTGAACAGCACAAGTGACTATGGAATCATGTACTCACATAGTTCAACTTCTGAACTGATGGGATATTGTGATGCTGACTGGGCTGGAAGTGCTGATGACAGGAAGAGTACCTCAGGAGGTTGTTTCTTTTTGGGAAATAACTTAATTTCTTGGTTCAGCAAGAAACAAAAATTGTGTTTCACTGTCAACTGCTGAAGCTGAGTATATTTGCTGCTGGGAGTAGTTGTTCACAACTGGTTTGGATGAAAACAGATGCTGGAGGAGTACAACATTGAACAAAGAACTATGACATTGTTTTGTGACAATTTGAGTGCCATCTGTAGTACCCTAATTTTGTCCTAAGCATTTTAAAACAAAAAAATCAAAAAAATCAAAGAGGGGAAAAAGTCAAAAGTCAACAAAAGTCACAGAAAAGTCAACATTTCAAAATTGAGGACTTTGCACTGCGAAGCTCACTTCGCACTGCGAAGTCTGCGATTTTTCTGCAGATTTTTGGTTTCTTTGATTTAATTCCAGAATTTGTTGCATATCATTTCTATAATTATTTTAAGTAGCATTCATGGCTAATTGGGCCAAGCAAAACCAGAGTTGAAGGACTTGCCATTAATGCCAAGGTTGGAAGCTTTTTCTTCCAACCTAGCATGTGACAAGCAAGTGGGCTTGCCCTTGGGCAGCTCTAGTCCCTCCCATGTGACCTGATAACCACCACAAGGTTGCCAGCCACCTGCTTGAGGACTTTCCTCCTGCTTGCTCCCCCCAAAACCAGTCAAACCAGCTGGATTTTTTCACTTGAAAAAACCATGATTGCCTACTCTGTTTTGCAGCAGCTTTTCACCCTCTCACACCAGCCATAAGTAGCCTTTTCATCCCTCAATCTCTGCACATTACAGTGCACGTTTTCATTGATCCAACCATTGAGATTGCAAGGATTGATCCCCAAGCATTAGCCAATGGCAAATCAGCTTTGTTCTTCATCATTACCTTCTAGAATTAGTTGAATTTGTGGCTGAAATCAAGCTGGATCTTGCCCCTTGGTACAAGGCAGGGTTGCCTCTATCCATTAGCATTTAATGCAAAGGGATTCAGCTTAATCTTGGCCACAAATCAGCTGAATTTTGGGATTGTGTAATGATGAAAAAGATTTGGTTTTGGCCTATAAATAGAAGGCAATGCCCAAGGATCAAACACAGTTAACAACAGCATTTCAAGAGCAGAAACTCTACTCATTTTAGCCTACAAACTCCACAAAATAACCAGAAACAATCCATCCAACACAAAGCTTTCCAAAGTTCCAAAACCTTCACCAATATTCAAACCTTTGTGAAAGCCTTCAACCAAATCAAATCAAGTGCAGCTGGAGCTTTGCTAAGGAGTTCTGTAAGTTTCTAAGCACTTATCTTGCATTTATAATTGTGTTTGCATAGCTATTTTGGTTCAAAACCATTTGATTCTAAAAAACCCCTTTTGAATTTCAAAGAAATCCCAAGGTTTTCAAAACATCAAAACTGGTTTGTCCAACCTTTTTCACCCCAAAAACTCAAAGTTTTTTCACCCATCTATAAGGTCCTGAGTGTGTTCAGAAGTTGTTTCTGAACAAAAGTTCAGAAACAGCTTCTGAACCCAAAATTTCGCATGCTTCGCAGTGCGAAGTCATGGTCGCAGTGCGACCATGACAGAACTCAGAACCTGAGTTTTTGTGTCAAAATGACCAATTTTTGAGGTTCTAGCCCCAGAGCTCAGAACCTAAGAGTTTTTAAACCCATGTTCTTCAAACCAAAACAAGGATTTTGCATAATTTTGACAAAATCACAAGTTCGTATGACCATTTTGTGGATAACTTGCAAAACAAGTTATCTTCCCAAACTCTCAAACAAGCATGAACAAACAAGCTATGTTCATCATTTCAATCTAAACTTGAACAATAAATATTGTTCATGATGTTCAAAACTCAAAGATGAACATACACCGTTTACGTTCGCATTTTCGCAAAATGAGACGAACTTGCGCGTTTTTTAGCAAATTTGCTAAACCTTCCCATTTTGGGTTTTCAAACCAAATGTTTTGACATACCTTGGGATTTCTAAAGGATTCAACCCAAAAACATGAATGAAAAAGGGATGGTGTGACGTATGTCTCTCCATCGCCCCGATTGTACGAATGCGTGACGTATGTCTCGTCGCTCGGACAATCGTCATTCCCCTTTTTTCAATATGTACAACCCTAACCAAACCAAATCTTGGCCCCTTGTGGTCAATCCAAACCTTTTGGTCCCCCGTTGGCCATTAGACTCAACCCCTCGACTCGTTTGAGTCCACTCGGTCAATGTTCGACTCGTCCGAGTCCATTGTACCCGTTCTTGATCTCAGTGGATCAATCGAACAATCGCCCGACTCGTTTGAGTCCACTCGGTCAATGTTTGACTTGTATGAGTCCATTGCACCTCCCTTGGTCCCATAGCGACCAATTCAACCCTTTACTCTAACGGACGTACCTTTTAACAATTCTAATGTGATTCACGAACAAACGCTTAATAAGTCTCCAAGTGCGAGCATACAAGCTACGTTCTAATCGCAAGAATTCGGTTAAAACATCGTCCATTTAAAATCAACCAACACATGTACGTTTTTCTACCAAAGAACTACGTACGCTTTGAATTCTCCGACTACCGGGAGATACGTAGGAGCAAGATCGACATCTTGTCAAGCGCAATAATAAAAAAAACTTTTTTCTTTCGTTTGTTTTTATCTCTTTTCCCCCCTTTTATATATTTTTAACATAAATGAACATGCGCGCAAAACTATTTAAAAAACAATTCAAGCTTTAACCAAATAGGAGGTTCCCGTTGAGTACAACGGACGTGAGGGGTGCTAATACCTTCCCCTTGCGTAATCGACTCCCGAACCCGACAATGGTTGCGATGACCAAATCCTTATCCTCATCGTCTAAAGGTTTATTATCGTTTCCCTTTACAACAAAAAAAAACTTAAGGGTTTATCAACGTTCCCTTTACACAAAAACTTTGGTGGCGGCTTCACAAAGGCACCTCCGAGCGTTGCGAACGACCTCGGAGGATTTGCGCGTCTTTTTCCCGAGGAAAAAAACGAGGTGCGCACAGCTGGCGACTTCCACTGGGGACCCTTGTTCCCACTAGTGAGTCAAGCCTAACCTATTTGGGTTAAAGCCAATTTGTTTTTTTTCTTTGCGCTGCCATGTTTATTTATTTTATTCATACATGTTATATTTATGCTTTATGTTTATATTTGCTTTATTCGCTTTATATTCATATTATATATATCAAATGCGGGGGTTACTTGAGTGATGTTACTCCACATTGTTCGGGTTAATGCCGGACGTGTGAGGCTCTCTACCCGAGCTTGAGAAAAAAACTAAGTTAGAAGGAGGTTGTGTGCGGAAGCCCGCGTTGACGTATGTCCGTGAGGTAGGATGTCCAACCCCGCTTAGATGAGATTTTCACGTGGAATTAATTGAAGTCATGTCGACGTATGTCCATAGACAACCCTAATTCCATGTGAGGTCTATGACTCTAAGGACCTCTTCTTAGGATATTTCACCATTTAGAGCCTACATGTGAGGATGGGGGGAAGTTCCGAACCTTCATAAACCATACCCTTGCATAACATTTGCATTCATGAAAGTAATTTTCGCATCGTTTTGCTTTATAGGAGTTTAAAAAGAACGAACAAATATTAGCAAAAAAAGAAATATGGATTCCGGGAACAAGAATACGCTCGCCTTCAAAATTAAAGCTCCTAGGGTGGAAAGTTTATTAGCTCTAAGCAAGAGGCTCTCTTCGGTCCACAAGAACATCTTCGAGGCAAGCTATGGGCTAATCCTTGATCTTTTACCCGTGAGAATAGATTCAACCGCCTTAACCACTTTGGCGCAATTCTTCGACCCACCTCTACGGTGCTTCACGTTTCAAGACTTCCAACTAGCACCAACATTGGAAGAGTTTGAGAAGATTTTGGGTTGTAGCATGAAAGGTCATGAACTCTATCTCGGTCCGGGAAGGGATCCCACATTTGAAGCCATCGCCGAATCCTTATACCTCGACACCCAAGAAGTGGCATCTAACTTGGAAGTTAGAGGGAACCTTAAGGGATTTTCAAGGAAGTTTTTGGAAGCCAAAGCTCGGGATTTACTAGCCAACAAAGAGGTAATGGCATTCAACGCCATCTTAGCCCTCTTAGTCTACGGGATTGTCTTATTCCCCAACATGGATGATTTCGTAGACTTTCCGGCTCTAGAGGTGTTTATGACTAAAAATCCAGTTCCTACAATCTTAGCGGATTTTTATCATACCCTCTACTCAAGGCATGAACAAGCAAGGGGACGCAAAATTACTTGTTGCACTCCCGTGGTGCAAATTTGGATGATGTCCCACATGCCAAGAAACCGAGACTTTGTGGAAAACCGGGCCAAGCTCAAATGGTCGCAACGGATGACAACCCTCGCCGAGAAGGACATCCATTGGTTTTCACCAAACTTAGAGGACCCGGAAATTATCCTCAGCTGCGGGGACTTCCCCAACGTACCCCTCATTGGTACTAAGGATGTATTAATTACAATCCGGTCCTCTCTCTCCGACAATTAGGTTTTTCAATGGAAGATAAACCTAACGACCTTTTGTTGGAGGCTTTCTACTTAAGGGAAGGCGATCAAGACCCGGCATTGCTAGAGAGAATCCGGGGAGCATGGAGCCAAGTACGCAAGGGAAAGGTCGGCAAGAGAAACTGTGTCGCCAAACCCCTTCGTGGTCATAAACCCTCCAAAACCTCCTACACCTAAACCTATTGCAATCATTCCCAACAAAGAAGTGGAGGACCTCAAGGCTAAAATTCAAGAACTCCAAAACAAAAACGGAGACTTAGAATTGAAGCACCTCCAAGCTTTAGGAGAAATTACTAGGACGAAGAGAGATCGTGATGAAGTATCACATTCTCTCCTAGTATGCCAAAAACGGCTAAAAACCTCCGAAGGGAAAAGAGATTGGATAGGAGGCGGCTTGGTTAGTGCGGATGCCAACCTTGTGGCCAAGGACGAAGAGTTGGAAAGAATTTTACATTCCAACCAAGAGCTCAAGAAGTTTGGCGAACTAGCCATCGAAGCTCAACGGAAATGGAGGTTGAAATTCCAAGAGAAAAATCAACAGCTCCAAGAAGTAGTGAAAGACTACAAAGAGCAGCTTCAAGCCGAACGCGTCCAGCGGCAAAGACATGAGAGTCTCTCTCATCAAGGGAGGCTAAAGTGCAATCTTCTCGAAGAAGACATCAAGAAATTCGAGGAGTACTTCGACAAGATTGCAAGAGCTCATGGGGACCACATTGCACAACTACACGATGAAATTAGAAGTGCAAGAGTCAAGCTAGACCAGCGCAAGGGAGTGATTGAGTATGTATGGCAAGACGCCACCCGATTAAGTGAAGATTTCACTAAATTGGTTGCATTCTCAAATTTGGTGATCACCCAACTTCCAAAGAAGCTAGCGGAGGCCGAGATGGTCATGCCCTACTTTGTCATCCCTATGGAGATCCGGAAGTTTATGAAGTTCTGCAAGGACACCATAGATTTCTATAGGGAGGAGATGAGCAAAGCCGAGAAGCGAGCGGCTATTTGATTTGTAATAGCATTAGTTACACTTTGTAAACAAATGTTATTTAATCAAATATATTTTGAAGTATAATCAATTTCCCGGTTTAATATTTTGAATTGCTAATATTAATCGTGCACCTTTAAACTCCATAAAGCAAAATAAAAAAAAAAACGCATATTTTGCATACATACATCCACATGCATCTTCATGCATTTTTCAAAAAAAAAAACTCATTCATACCCATTTAAACAGTTCAAAGCAATCATAGCCCGAAAACCCCGAAAGCCCTCGGTCCAAGAACCAGATACTCAACACTCGTACGGAACACGAGCTAACAAACAAAGGATCATGGACAATTTGGAGCAAACTCAAGCGGCTTTGAGAGAAGAGGTTGATGGAATGAAGGGAAAGATGGATCAGATGCTAGAATTAATGCAAGCTCTATCGGCACGAGAAAGTAACATTCGCCCAACAACGGATGCATCTAATGTGCAATGGCCTCCTTATGGTTTACCTGTGGGTTATACCCCACCCTTTGAAAATGAGGGTCATGGACCACCCCCACCGCTCACAATCCCCGTAAGGAATGAAGAGCGTCGTCCTCAAGGAACTTCCACTACTCAGCATGAAGTAATTCCCCACGATGTGGAAAACAGCCAGCTAAGGCAATCCGCTCCCGACACCACCCACCAAGACAATGATACCACCCAAATGTATCGAGTTTTGGAAGAGAGGTTGAAAGCTGTCGAAGGGTTCAGTTCATACGGTGCCCACAACGCCTTGGATATGTGCCTAGTGCCCGACGTGGTAATTCCTCCGAAGTTCAAAGTACCGGACTTCGAGAAATACAAAGGAATTCAATGCCCTCGGAACCATCTAAGGATGTTCTGTAGGAAGATGGCAGCCTACGCAATGAACGAGAAACTCATGGTGCATGTGTTTCAAGATAGTTTAAGCGGGGCGTCCTTGGATTGGTACATGCAGCTCGAGCGTACTCATGTCCAAACTTGGAAGGATCTAGCCGATGCCTTCCTAAAGCAATACAAATATAATTTGGACATGGCTCCAAATAGAATGCAACTACAAAACCTCCTGCAAAGAAGCAATGAGTCATTTAAGGAGTACGCTCAGCGGTGGAGAGAACTAGCTTCTCGTGTGCAACCACCACTATTGGAAAGAGAACTTGTCGACACCTTTATGGGCACACTTCAAGGCCCATATTACGACAAGATGATTGGAAGCACGTCTGCCGGTTTCTCCGATCTAGTCATGGTTGGTGAAAGAATAGAAGACGGAGTGAAGAGAGGAAAAATCCAAGGCTCTCCAGAAGCTCAAAGTGGAGCTAGAAAACCCCCCAGTAACTTTCACAAAAAGAAAGAGGGGGAGACAAATGCCGTTCTAATGGGACCATCCTACCCACCACCGAATCAAATGCCCCACTACCACTATCCTTATGTGGCAGCAGCAACGGCCCAAGGGCGTTACTCACCTCAAGTAATTCCCGCAACTCCACCTCGACAACCAGTAGTGTTGCCGCAGCAAAATCAACAGCAACAGCAACAAGGCGAGTACCCACCAAGGAATCAAGCGAGCTCAAGGAACAGTTATTTTAATAGGAAGTTTGATCCTGTACCTATGTCTTATGGTCAAATCCTGCCATACCTAATCCAAAAGGGTATGGTCGAGACAAGACTACTACCACCAATGTCGCCACCATATCTACAGTGGTACGACGCAAACGCCAAATGCGATTTCCACGCAGGATCCGTGGGGCACAATGTCGAAAACTGTAGAGTTTTCAAACACAAGGTGCAGGATCTTATTGACAAGAAGCTGTTATCCTTCAAAGAGGAAAGCCCCAATGTGAAGAACAACCCATTGCCGGGGCATGCGGGTCCCTCTGTAAATGCGGTGGAGGAACAAGAGGACTTTGGTCCAATCAAAAGGGTATCCAATGTTAAAACTCCCCTGTCAACCATGAGGGAGCGTTTAACCGGCTTTGGACTGTTCGAGGAAATGCACGCCAACTGTGAAGCCTGCAAGGTCAACCCGAATGAGTGCGAAGAGTTGAGGAGCTGTCTTCAAGAGTTAATGGACCAAGGTTGGATCCAAATTGGTTATATAAAGGATGGCACGGACATTGCTACCTTAGAGGCTAACAGCCCAAAACCTCTCGAGATTCCATACCAAAGGAGAGAGGTACCAATGCCAATACAACCCATAACATTCCACGTACCTGCACCCTTCTCTTTTGAAAGCACAAAGAGGGTACCATGGAATTACCAACCTGTGGCCTATGTGGAAGGAAAACCACTAGCCAAAATTGAGCCCAGCATCACTAACATTACCGGTGTTGGAGGAATGACTAGAAGTGGTAGAGTCTTCGCTCCGAAAGAACTCGGGAAGACGCCAGCTGTACTACCAAAGGAGCCGCTCAAAGAAAAGAGCGTGGAGGAAGAAGAGAACCAAGCGGGGCCTTCTCAAAAGGCAATCCCGCAAAAAGAGGCCGAAGAGTTCCTAAGGATAATCCAAAAGAGCGAGTATAAAATCATTGACCAGTTAGGTCAAACTCCCTCCAAGATCTCCATGCTATCCTTACTACTCAGCTCGGAAGCACACCGAGAAGCACTACTGCGGATCCTCAGTGAGGCACATGTCACCAAGGACATTCCGGTGGACCAATTCGACGGGATAGTCGGAAATATCACCTCAAGTAGGTACTTGGGTTTCAATGGCGAGGAGCTACCCGACGAGGGGCACATTCATAACCGCGCCTTACATATCTCCGTAAAATGCATGGACCACATCCTCTCAAGAGTGCTAGTGGACACGGGGTCATCATTGAATGTCATGCCCAAGACTACCCTTCTCAAACTATCATGTGAAGGGACCGTAATGAAGCCTAGTGCCTTGGTCGTAAAAGCTTTCGATGGGTCAAGAAGAGCCGTCATAGGAGAGATCGACTTACCGGTCCAAATCGGACCTAAGGTTTTCACCATAACCTTCCAAGTCATGGATATTAATCCAACATACAGTTGTCTTCTCGGACGACCATGGATCCATGCGGCCGGAGCCATTACCTCTACCCTGCACCAGAAACTGAAGTTCATCATTGATAACCAAATGATTGTAGTTTCCGGGCAGGAGGACATGATGGTAAGCCATCTCTCATCTTTCCGTTATATAGAAACGGATGAAGAAGCTGTGGACGTCCCTTTCCAGTCTTTGGAAGTGGCGAATGTCGTGACGTTGAGCTCGAAGCCCAAGGAAGAGGCTAGGACAGCCATGTCATCATGGAGGGCGATAAGAGAGGCCCTAGAAGAAAGCCGACCCACCGGATGGGGCAAGTTAGTGGACATACCGGAGAAGAAAAATCGCTTCGGGTTGGGGTATCATCCATCAGCCGAAACTTTCTCAAAGCCTTCAAAGCAAGGGATCCTCCCCATTTCGGAAACATTCATCAGTGCGGGGTTTATCCATGAAGATCAAGTGGCTCTACTCGAAGATGTAGACGAAGATGTGCCTGATTTGGTGTATCGTTGCGCTTCGGATGAAGCTTTGAACAATTGGAGGGCTATCGCAATTCCCGAGATCATTACCAGGATTAAGTAATAAACCATGTTTGTTTGTTTTTTACTTTTAAATAAAAAAAATCATTTAGCTCTGCCCAAGGCAAATGATTAGTCGTGTGGGGCCCCCATGTTTTAAAAGTTGTTTACAATCATGAATAAAAGCAATCTTTTATGTTCATTTGAGTCTTTTTCTTTTTGCATTTGTTTAAAAAAATTTTTTTACAAAAAGCCTAAAAAAAAATCATACTCATGCAGATCTACAAATCCACCCTCCAAAAACAACACTACCTTAAACCCTTATGACTTCGATTGCCCGATTAATCAAACGGAAGATGATGAAGAGGACGATTATGAACCGCCTGAAGAATTGTCTAGACTTGCAAATCAAGGGGATAGGGTAATACAACCTCACCAAGAATCAGTTGAAAAGGTCAACTTGGGGACCGAAGAGGATAAGAAAGAGGTCAAGATAGGAGCCTCCCTGCACGAGGGTGTGAAAGGAAAGTTGATCAAGCTTCTGCAAGAGTACGTGGACGTATTCGCTTGGTCGTATCAAGACATGCCGGGTTTAGACCCTAACATCGTTGTACACAAGCTGCCACTCAAGCCGGAATGCCCGCCAGTGAAGCAGAAATTGAGAAGAACTCGACCCGATATGGCTCTCAAGATCAGAGAGGAGGTCAAAAGGCAATTCGATGCCGGTTTCTTAGCCGTAACCAAGTATCCGACATGGGTTGCAAACATTGTGCCAGTTCCGAAGAAGGATGGCAAGGTGAGAATGTGTGTGGATTATCGGGACTTGAATAAAGCAAGCCCAAAGGATGATTTCCCGCTACCACACATCGACATATTGGTGGACAACACAGCCCAATTCTCAGTCTTTTCCTTTATGGATGGTTTCTCGGGATATAACCAAATCAAGATGGCTCCAGAGGACATGGAGAAAACTACATTCATCACCCCATGGGGAACATTCTGCTATAAGGTAATGCCTTTCGGATTAACAAATGCCGGGGCAACATACCAAAGAGCAATGGTGACTCTTTTCCATGACATGATCCATAAGGAAATTGAGGTCTACGTCGACGATATGATTGCCAAATCCCAAACGGAGGAGGATCATCTAGTCCATCTACAAAAGCTTTTCGAACGCCTAAGAAAGTTCAAGCTGCGCTTAAATCCTAACAAGTGCACATTTGGCGTTAGATCCGGGAAGTTATTGGGCTTCATCGTCAGCCAAAGAGGTATTGAAGTGGATCCCGATAAGGTGAAGGCCATCCAAGAAATGCCAGCCCCAAATACCGAGAAAGAAGTCCGGGGTTTCTTAGGAAGATTGAACTACATCGCTAGGTTCATCTCACACATGACAGCTACCTGCTGAACCAATCTTCAAGCTGCTAAGGAAAAACCAAGCCGTTCATTGGAATGAGGATTGCCAAGAAGCGTTTGACAAGATCAAACAATACCTGCAAGAACCACCGATCTTAATACCTCCGGTTCCGGGTAAACCCCTCATCTTATACCTAACCGTACTTGAAGGATCAATGGGTTGTGTGTTAGGACAACAAGATGAAACGGGAAGAAAAGAGCACGCAATCTACTACCTAAGCAAGAAGTTTACCGACTGTGAAACAAGGTATACTTCACTTGAAAAGACTTGCTGCGCTTTAGCATGGGCTGCTCGACGTCTAAGGCAATACATGTTGACCCATACAACTTGGTTGATATCGAAGATGGATCCCATCAAGTACATCTTCGAAAAGCCTGCCCTCACAGGGAAGATAGCCCGTTGGCAAATGCTGCTGTCTGAGTATGACATCCAATATGCTTGCTCAAAAAGCCATCAAAGGGAGTGTTTTATCCGAGCACCTTGCTCACCAACCATTGGAGGATTATCAACCCATACAATTCGACTTCCCAGACGAAGATGTCGTAGCTTTGAATGACGAAGAAGTCACAAGCGATGATGAAGGACCAGAACCGGGAGCTCAATGGAAGCTCGCTTTCGACGGCGCCTCAAATGCCATGGGACACGGTATTGGAGCAGTTTTAATCTCCCCAAGAAATGGATACCAACCCTTCACAGCAAGGCTATGCTTTGACTGCACCAATAACATGGCAGAATATGAAGCATGTATCCTAGGCCTCGAAGCAGCAATTGATCTAAGGATCAAAAACCTTGAAGTATACGGTGACTCAGCCTTAGTCATCTATCAAGTCAAAGGAGAATGGGAAACGAGACATCCCAATTTAATTCCCTACCAGGCCCGGGTTGTAGAATTGATCAAGCATTTTGATGAAATCAATTTCCACCACATACCTCGAGAAGAAAATCAGGTAGGCAGACTGCTTTGGCTACATTATCATCAATGTACCAAGTAAATTCCTACAACGAAGCACCAATCATAAGGATGGATCGTAGAGACAAACCAGTTGTATGCGCATCAGTCGAAGAAGGACTTGACAACAAACCTTGGTTCTACGACATCAAGTGATACCTCGAAGAGCAAGAGTATCCAGAAAGTGTCTCGCACACCGACAAGAGGACCCTCAGAAGATTGGCATCCCAATTCTTCCTCAGTGGAAATACCCTCTACAAAAGAAATTATGACATGGTCCTGCTCAGATGTGTGGATAAACATGAAGCGGACATGCTCATCAAAGGAAATCCACGAGGGATCTTTTGGAACCCATGCTAATGGGCATGCAATGGCAAAGAAAATCTTAAGGGCGGGCTATTATTGGTTAACCATGGAAGCTGATTGTTTCCACTACTGCCAAGACTTGTCACAAGTGCCAGATTTACGCCGACAAGGTGCATGTACAACCAACTCCACTGAACGTCATGACTTCACCTTGGCCTTTCTCTATGTGGGGCATAGACATGATTGGAATGATCGAGCCCAAAGCGTCAAATGGACATCGCTTCATCCTCGTTGCCATCGACTACTTCACCAAATGGGTAGAAGCAGCTTCGTATGCGAAACGTAACCAAACAAGTGGTAGCCCGATTCATCAAGAAGGAAATCATTTGCCGTTATGGTACTCCCCACAAAATCATCACCGATAATGGGGCAAACCTAAACAACAAGACAATGAAGGAGTTGTGCAAAGATTTCAAGATTGAGCACCATAATTCCTCCCCTTACCGGCCAAAGATGAACGGTGCGGTAGAAGCAGCCAATAAGAACATAAAGAAGATCATCCAAAAGATGGTGACAACATATAAGGATTGGCATGAGATGCTTCCCTTTGCGCTACATGGCTACAGAACAGCCATTCGCACTTCAACTGGGGCAACCCCCTTCTCCTTAGTATACGGTATGGAAGCTGTTCTCCCCGTAGAGGTGGAAATTCCTTCATTAAGGGTCTTGATGGAAACCAAGCTAGAAGAAGCTGAATGGGTCCAAACAAGGTTCGACCAACTGAATCTCATAGAGGAGAAGCGTCTGACGGCAATATGTCACGGACAACTCTATCAAAGGAGGCTTAAGAGAGCATTCGACAAGAAGGTCCGTCCTCAAGAATTCAAAGAAGGAGACCTAGTGCTCAAGAAGATATTACCTATCCACAAGGATCCCCGAGGGAAGTGGACTCCCAGCTATGATGGGCCGTACGTGGTAAAGAAAGCTTTCTCAGGCGGAGCCCTGATCATCACCACTATGGACGGAGAAGAGTTCCCACTCTCAATAAACTCCGATGCAGTCAAGAGGTATTATGCCTAAAGAAAAAAAGAAAAAAGCTCGCTAAATCGAAAACCTGAAAGGGCGGTTTAGGCAATAGAGAGCGTCCTGCTAGATTGAAAACCTGAAAGGGCGGTCTAGGCAAAAATTAAGGACATCAAAAAAGGAAATACACCCCGGTGGATTGAAAAACTCGAAAGAGCGATCCAGGCAAAAGTTAGGGGTTAACAAAAAAGAAAAAG
Source organism: Medicago ruthenica (assembly GCA_018208015.1). Taxonomy (NCBI): domain Eukaryota; kingdom Viridiplantae; phylum Streptophyta; class Magnoliopsida; order Fabales; family Fabaceae; genus Medicago; species Medicago ruthenica. Next base: position 71,020,449 of record CM031376.1, on the reverse strand, counting down.
GCAATGACTGCAGCATCCAAGCTCCGGACAAGATTCAAGAGGAGAGGAATCGGTCTCGTCAGCGTCTTCCACCAAACGAAAATCTCGAAGTCATAAGGAAATAGCATGTGTTGTGCCAAAACCAACATTTTCTTTTTGCTTTCTTGTCTTTCTCTATCCCACTTCTCAATGTGTGTTCTTACCCATTCAAGAGGTCAAATCTGCATTGAATAAATTTCTTTTGTTATTTTATGTTCTCAGTAGCGCATAAAATTTCGTTTTATTCATGATGAAAATGCTTTAAAACATGGGAAATAAACAAAAGAATTTTCTTCCAAAGATAAAGAAAAAACACAAACAAACATTGCTTTATTTTGAATCCTCGTGAATTCTGAAAGAATTGCGGTAATTCCCACCAAAATATTGCGCCGAAGGACTTATGCTCCTTAGCAAAGGCAAGTGTGTAGCTCGCGGCACGCGGAGCGCAACAACCCCCAAGGGTTAGGAGGAGCAGAATCCCCAGAAAACACCCTAAACATCCAAACACCAACCAAGGCTGGATATCGATCATGCTTCCAAAATGATCCTTATATCCCCATAAGCCAAACCTCATTGATACTCCCCAGGGAGTCTCAACCCCAAACAAAAGTCCAATCATTATTGGCAAACCCACACAAATCTTCGGGCTTAGGCTCGAACTACACCGGTTTTGATCCCATTTGGGTATGTAGGCAAAGGACCTTGTCCTTCCAAACCGACCAATCAAAAAAAAACCAAAAAGAAAAGTCCAATCATTATTGGCAAACCCACACAAATTTTCGGGCTTAGGCTCGAACTACACCGGTTTTGATCCCATTTGGGTATGTAGGCAAAGGACCTTGTCCTTCCAAACCGACCAACCAAAAAACCAACAAAAAAGAGAAAGCCCAACTATCATGAACACAACCACAAACAAAGACCGGCTCTGCTCGGCACCCAACCAACATTATTTCATTTCATGCATGCATATTTAAAACCATTTATACACATGCATTTCATTTCATAAAACATGCATCCTCAACAAGGATCCTCCAGTGAGTATCACATATTCACCAACATCCATCAACATTCAACCAGGGGCACCTATTTAGGGTAAGACCGCAGCTTGTTAGGAATCGATATTCAGAAGCAGTACCTGAATAAGATCACCTAGTTTAGGTATCGATCTCTAGAAGCAGTACCTAGAGTAGATCACCTCCCCCCAGTGTATCGACCTTCAGTGTTAGCGGCTGAATAAGATCACAGCTCGTTAGGAATCGACATTCAGAAGCAGTACCTGAATAAGATCACCTAGCTTAGGTATCGACCTCTAGTGACATCCTAGAGTAGATCACCTCCATCTTAGGTATCGACCTCTAGTGACATCCTAGAGTAGATCACCTACCTCAACGTTCCACCTCTAGTGACATCCTAGAGTAAATCACTATCCTCAGGAATCGACCTCTAGAAGCAGTGCCTAGATAAGATTACCTTCATCCCCCAGTAGATCTACCTCCAGTGTTAGCGGCTGGATACGATCAACCTTTACCAACCATTGCATTTGCATTTCGCGAAGGACAAAATTCGGGTCCTTCTTTTGTACTTAATTGATCTTCGCAAAGAGTTCATGAGATGCCCTCGGCACTCACGCGCTCTATGCGAAGACACAATTAAGTAGGGGCAGCTGTAGTACCCTAATTTTGTCCTACGCATTTTAAAACAAAAATCAAAAAAAATCAAAGAGGGGAAAAAAGTCAAAAGTCAACAAAAGTCAACAGAAAAGTCAACATTTCAAAATTGAGGACTTCGCAATGCGAAGCTCACTTCGCACTGCGAAGCCTGCGATTTTTCTGCAGATTTTTGGTTTCTTTGATTTAATTCCAGAATTTGTTGCATATCATTTCTATAATTATTTTAAGTAGCATTCATGGCTAATTGGGCCAAGCAAAGCCAGAGTTGAAGAACTTGCCATTAATGCCAAGGTTGGAAGCTTTTTCTTCCAACCTAGCATGTGACAAGCAAGTGGGCTTGCCCTTGGGCAGCTCTAGTCCCTCCCATGTGACCTGTTAGCCACCACAAGGTTGCCAGCCACCTGCTTGAGGACTTTCCTCCTGCTTGCTCTCCCCAAAACCAGTCAAACCAGCTGGATTTTTTCACTTGAAAAAACCATGATTGCCTACTCTGTTTTGCAGCAGCTTTTCACCCTCTCACACCAGCCATAAGTAGCCTTTTCATCCCTCAATCTCTGCACATTACAGTGCACGTTTTCATTGACCAACCATTGAGATTGCAAGGATTGATCCCCAAGCATTAGCCAATGGCAAATCAGCTTTGTTCTTCATCATTACCTTCTAGAATTAGTTGAATTTGTGGCTGAAATCAAGCTGGATCTTGCCCCTTGGTACAAGGCAGGGTTGCCTCTATCCATTAGCATTTAATGCAAAGGGATTCAGCTTAATCTTGGCCACAAATCAGCTGAATTTTGGGATTGTGTAATGATGAAAAAGATTTGGTTTTGGCCTATAAATAGAAGGCAATGCCCAAGGATTCAAACACAGTTAACAACAGCATTTCAAGAGCAGAAACTCTACTCATTTTAGCCTACAAAACTCCACAAAATAACCATAAACAATCCATCCAACACAAAGCTTACAAAAGTTCAAGTTCATCACAAATCTTCAAAACCTTTGTGAAAGCCTTCAACCAAATCAAATCAAGTGCAGCTGGAGCTTTGCTAAGGAGTTCTGTAAGTTTCAAAGCACTTATCTTGCATTTATAATTGTGTTTGCATAGCTATTTTGGTTCAAAACCATTTGATTCTAAAAAACCCCTTTTGAATTTCAAAGAAATCCCAAGGTTTTCAAAACATCAAAACTGGTTTGTCCAACCTTTTTCACCCCAAAAACTCAAAGTTTTTCACCCATCTATAAGGTCCTGAGTGTGTTCAGAAGTTGTTTCTGAACAAAAGTTCAGAAACAGCTTCTGAACCCAAAATTTCGCATGCTTCGCAGTGCGAAGTCATGGTCGCAGTGCGACCATGACAGAACTCAGAATCTGAGTTTTTGTGTCAAAATGACCAATTTTTGAGGTTCTAGCCCCAGAGCTCAGAACCTAAGAGTTTTTAAACCCATGTTCTTCAAACCAAAACAAGGATTTTGCATAATTTTGACAAAATCACAAGTTCGTATGACCATTTTGTGGATAACTTGCAAAACAAGTTATCTTCCCAAACTCTCAAACAAGCATGAACAAACAAGCTATGTTCATCATTGCAATCTAAACTTGAACAATAAATATTGTTCATGATGTTCAAAACTCAAAGATGAACATACACCGTTTACGTTCGCATTTTCGCAAAATGAGACGAACTTGCGCGTTTTTTAGCAAATTTGCTAAACCTTCCCATTTTGGGTTTTCAAACCAAATGTTTTGACATACCTTGGGATTTCTAAAGGATTCAACCCAAAAACATGAATGAAAAAGGGATGGTGTGACGTATGTCTCTCCATCGCCCCGATTGTACGAATGCGTGACGTATGTCTCGTCGCTCGGACAATCGTCATTCCCCTTTTTTCAATATGTACAACCCTAACCAAACCAAATCTTGGCCCCCTTGTGGTCAATCCAAACCTTTTGGTCCCCCGTTGGCCATTAGACTCAACCCCTCGACTCGTTTGAGTCCACTCGGTCAATGTTCGACTCGTCCGAGTCCATTGTACCCGTTCTTGATCTCAGTGGATCAATCGAACAATCGCCCGACTCGTTTGAGTCCACTCGGTCAATGTTTGACTTGTATGAGTCCATTGCACCTCCCTTGGTCCCATAGCGACCAATTCAACCCTTTACTCTAACGGACGTACCTTTTAACAATTCTAATGTGATTCACGAACAAACGCTTAATAAGTCTCCAAGTGCGAGCATACAAGCTACGTTCTAATCGCAAGAATTCGGTTAAAACATCGTCCATTTAAAATCAACCAACACATGTACGTTTTTCTACCAAAGAACTACGTACGCTTTGAATTCTCCGACTACCGGGAGATACGTAGGAGCAAGATCGACATCTTGTCAAGCGCAATAATAAAAAAAACTTTTTTCTTTCGTTTGTTTTTATCTCTTTTCCCCCCTTTTATTATATTTTTAACATAAATGAACATGCGCGCAAAACATTTAAAAACAATTCAAGCTTTAACCAAATAGGAGGTTCCCGTTGAGTACAACGGACGTGAGGGGTGCTAATACCTTCCCCTTGCGTAATCGACTCCCGAACCCGACAATGGTTGCGATGACCAAATCCTTATCCTCATCGTCTAAAGGGTTTTATTATCGTTTCCCTTTACAACAAAAAAAAAACTTAAGGGTTTATCAACGTTCCCTTTACACAAAAACTTTGGTGGCGGCTTCACAAAGGCACCTCCGAGCGTTTGCGAACGACCTCGGAGGATTTGCGCGTCTTTTTCCCGAGGAAAAAAACGAGGTGCGCACAAGGGCAGCTACACATCCAAGTCTTAAAAGTTAATGTGTCTCCTGTCTGCTCGTCAGTTAGTATACAGGGGGTCCCCGTGAAGTTACCGCCTTAAATGGCAGCTGGGACGGTGAAGTTACCGCTCGCGAGAGCAGCCACACAAAAGACAAGAGGAGTCCGGTGTTAGCCTGATATGATAGGAATTTTCACCGGTAAGAAGGGAGATGTACTTCGGGGTTACTCCACCCGGATGCACTCCGTAAAATGAACCAAGATAATGTTATGTTTGTTCAACCCTAACTGCTAACTTAAGATATGTAAGATGATAAGTTTATTTATAATTGTATTGAGGAATAGGACAATTAGTTCCTAGTCACAAGAAGTGGTCATAGGTTGTCCCCAAGACCACTGAGCATAAGTTAAGTTAGCATATGATGAGAATGTTAAAGACAAGAAGCGATCTTAGGTTTTCCCCTCGATCGCGAATTAAGTAAAGAATAACGGCGATCATAGGTATCCCCAAGATTGCCAAGAGTAGGCACGGCGACCCTAGGTTCCCCCGTGGTTGCCAACAGTTGGTAGGGTAGGAGCTCACTGAGACGTTATGTCTCATCCCTTTCCTTCTGGTGCAGGTTCCTCGCAGGTAGCACGACGAAAAGGTAAAGAGAAAGCTACGGATTGATCGTGCTGCTTATACTTTATTATTTGGACATTTGTATAAGAACGTTGTATCATGATGTATATTATGAAGAATGTTTGTATCGGATAATGAGTTGTATGACAAACTTATGTTTTATATAGTCAATACCAATCTTTCTGTATTGTATTTAATGTATCCGGTACGAAATTTTAATACTCGTAAGAGATCCTAGGCAATCTCTCTATGGGTGTTACATCGGGCGATCGAATCTAATGGCCACGGGGGACCAAAAGGTTCGGATTGACCACAAGGGGCCAAGGTTTGGTTTGGTTATGGTTGGATACATTTGAAAAGGGAATGACGATTGTCCGAACGACGAGACATACGTCACGCGTTTGTACAATCGGGGCAATGGAGAGACATACGTCACACCATCCCTTTTTCATTCATGTTTTTGGGTAGAATTCTTTTAGAAATCCCAAGGTATAACAAAACATTCGGTTTGAAAACCCAAATTGGAAAGATTTAGCAATTTTGCTAGAAAACGCCCAAGTTCGTCTCATTTTGCGAAAAGCGAACGTTATTCGGCGTATGTTCATGTTTGGGTTTTGAACATCATGAACAATATTTATTGTTCAAGCTTTGATTGAGATGATGAACATAGCTGATTTGTTCATATTGTTTTGAAAGTTTGAGAACATAACTTGTTTTGCAAGTTATCCAACAAATGGTCACCCGAACTTGTGAATTTGTCAAAATTGTGCAAAATCCTTGTTATGGTTTGAAAAACATGGGTTTAAAAACTCTTAGGTTCTGAGCTCCTGGGCTAGAACCTCAAAAAATGGTCATTTTGACACCTAAACTCAGATTCTGAGTTCTGTCATGGTCGCACTGCGACCATGACTTCGCACTGCGAAGCATGCGAATTTTTGAGTTCAGAAGCTGTTTCTGAACTTTTGTTCAGAAACAACTTCTGAACACACTCAGGACCTTTTATGTGAGTGAAAAGCTTTGAGTTTTTGGGATGAAAAAGGCTGGACAAATCAGTTTTGATGTTTTGAAAACCTTGGGATTTCTTTGAAATTCAAAAGGGGTTTTTTAGAACCAAATGGTTTTGAACCAAAATTGCTATGCAAACACAAATGAAAATGCAATACAAAGGCTTAGAAACTTACAGAACTCCTTAGCAAAGCTCCAGCTGCAATGGATTTGAATTGGTTGAAGGCTTTCACAAAGGTTTTTGATATTGGTGATGAACTTGAACTTTGTGATGCTTTGTGTTGGATTGTTTTTTTTCTGGTTGTTTGTGAGTGTTTGTAAGCTGGAATGAGTAGAGTTTCTGCTCTTGAAATGTTGTTATCAGTTTTTTTTAGAACCTTGGGCATTGCCTTCTATTTATAGGCCAAAATCAAATCTATTTCATCATTAGAAAATCCCAAAATCCAGCTGATTTGTGGCTAGGATCAAGCTGAATCCCTTTGCATTAAATGCTAATGGATAGAGGCAACCTTGCCTTGTGCCAAGGGGCAAGACTCAGCCTGATTTCAGCCACAAATTCAAAGGTTTTAGGATAGTAATGATGATGAAATAGGGCTGAATTGCAATTGGCTAAGCTTGGGGATCAATCCTTGCAATCTCAATGGTTGATCAATAAAAACGTGCACTGTGATGTGCAGAGATTGAGGGATGAGAAAGGCTACCTATGGCTGGTGTGAGGGGTGAAAAGCTGCTGCAAAAACATGGTAGGCACTCATGGCTTTTCAAGTGAGAAAATCCAGCTAGTTTGACTGGTTTTGGGGGGAGCAAGCAGGACAAAAGTCATCAAGCAGGTGGCTGGCAACCTTGTGGTGGTTAACAGGTCACTTGGGAGGGACAAGAGCTGCCCAAGGGCAAGCCCACTTGCTTGTCACATGCTAGGTTGGAAGAAAAAGCTTCCAACCTTGGCATTAATGGCAAGTCCTTCAATTCTGGTTTTGCTTGGCCCAATTAGCCATGAATGCTGATTAAAATAAATATGGAAATGATATGCAACAAATTCTGGAATTAAATCAAAGAAACCAAAAATCTGCAGAAAAATCGCAGACTTCGCAGTGCGAAGTGAGCTTCGCAGTGCGAAGTCATCATTTTTGAAATGTTGACTTTTCTGTTGACTTTTGTTGACTTTGACTTTTTTCTCCCTCTTTGATTTTTTTTGATTTTTTTGTTTTAAAATGCTTAGGACAAAATTAGGGTACTACATAAGGCATCCAAAATTATTTTTGTGTCTCGAGAAAGTTGAATTTCTGAGTCGCATTCCACTGAAAGACATCGAAGCCATGGAAGGTACTTGGACATAGATGACAGTTCATGGGAACTACTATTTTGTACATCTAAAGGAACAAGATATGACATGCCATCAGATGTTTGAAATGGCGATGGGAGATTATTTGTCGGTGACATCCAAGACCAAATTATAGCTAGAAACACGTCATGAGAGAATCCTTCATAACCGCACAAAGAAATATATCCAATGCTCTTGGACCTTACTATTGAAATGGGAACTCTTGCTATTGCAGTATTGTTTGCAATTAGGGTGGTTAAAGATTCCATATCTTCTAAGTCCTCTTCCAACTGGTCAATCTTTAAACACCCAGAAAGAATAAGAGTTTTCAGAGATTTTAACTTGTATATGCTTCTTGGGAGAATACGTATGTTAATACAATCTTCCAAATTTATCAGGAGAACTTTATTGAGATGTCCAATGCTGGGAGAAATCTCACACAACATTGGACAATCAGTCAATACTAACTTTTCAAGATTAGGCATGTTTGAAAAGTCTGGAGTCTGTGTCAGAGAATGAGAATGACTAAGGTTTAGAATTTTTAACTTCTCCAGCTTCTGCAAGAACATAATGTTAGTGTAGTATATAGAAAAGTAAAGCGAAGAAGCATAAAATTCAATAAGTGGAAGTAAATACAGCATGTCACTTACCTTGACAATGGAAAGAATTTTTTTTACAGCATTACATTGATGTGTGATTTTCTTTAATACATGGCTTTGATATTGTTATTACTTTTGCAAAATCTTTGAACCAGGGCTATGTTTCCGTATAAATGTCGCAGAAAATTATTAAAAGTGAGCTCATAGTATAATGTGTAGAGTTCTAATCAAATAGTCAAGATTGGATTCTTCTCCTTTCTTTTTATTACTATATTACAATCTCTTATTGGATAAACCCACAAAAAAAAAGATGGAAAATGAAATCAAAATTAATACCTGAGTCTCTTTCCATAGAAATTTGACATTGCTGTTTATTAACTCAATGGAAACTAAATTTCCATTATAAAAGCTTCTAGGTATGTATGTTAAAGGAAATCCATTCCAAGAAAGCCATCTTAGATTTCTTGAAAGATATTTAAAATCCCCATCAAGTTGACCAACAAGTTGAAGCAATCTCAGTCTTGTCATCTTCTTAAATGCTTTAGTACTAAAATGTTTTGCATTAGCTCTTGGCAACTTCAAAGTCAGTCCCTCAACAATTTTTGTTCCCTATGAAATATGATTCACCACCAAATTAATTTTCAAAGCAGAACTAAAATTTGAATGTTAAAAATGTATTACTCATAAATGTGAAGAAGTGATTACCGTTTGTTCTGATAATACACCAACCACGTCTTTACTAAACCATAACCTGCTACGCTCCGTGGGATCCTTTGGTGATTTCTCACGAATTATTTCTCTTCCCATATCTCGCAACAAATCATGCATTCCAAGCCTGCCCATATCATCAACAGTCACAAGGCTACGCTCCATAAGAACATTTATTCCAATTTCTGCATAAATGTGAAGAAGTGATTACCGTTTGTTCTGATAATACACCAACCACGTCTTTACTAAACCATAACCTGCTACGCTCCGTGGGATCCTTTGGTGATTTCTCACGAATTATTTCTCTTCCCATATCTCGCAACAAATCATGCATTCCAAGCCTGCCCATATCATCAACAGTCACAAGGCTACGCTCCATAAGAACATTTATTCCAATTTCTGCATAAAGTTCGCACCCATTTAATATATGTATAACATCATTTCAGACCATCCCAATAAAGAAACAAGCTATGTCAAGGAATATTTCTTTCTCAGTGTCATCATTTAAAGCATCATAACTTATTTTTAACTTCTTATTTTTAACTTATTTTTTAGAGTTTTTCCAAAACACTCTCCCATTCTGTTATTCCCTTATCAAACAAAGATGACCCAAGGACTTCAAGAGCTAGCGGCAATCCCCCGGAATAGTCCACTACATTTCTTGAAATTTCGGAAAAATCTTCTCTAGGGCTCGCTTGCTTGAATGCATGCCAACTAAAAAGCTCTATTGATTCACTTTCACCCATTTTTTTCATTGTGTATACTTCATCAACTCTATTCCCTCTAAGTATATTCATATCTCTATTTGTGATAATTATTCTACTACCCGAACCAAACCATTGATGACTTCCACACAAAGCATTCAATTGATCCATTGTATTCACATCATCAAGTACAATAAGTACTCTTTTATGACAAAGTATATCCTTTAATTTATTTTTTCCTTCCTCAATGTTGTGTATCTTGGTCGATCTTTCTTTGCAAATATCAAATATAATTTGTTCTTGTAAATACACTTGTTGAATATTTTGCTCCCAAACTTCCCTAATATTTGCGACGAAGCTCCTACCATCAAAATTGTGGCCAATTTTATTGTAAATGGCACTACACCATTTATCCTCTCTAGCAACAATTAAAAAATGTTGCCAGAACTATGAAAAACGTTGCCTAAAAGTATAGGGGACGTTTTCCAGGCGTCTCCTGTGCCAGCGTTGCCTATTGTCTAAGGGGACGTTTTTTCATGATCTTTGGGCACACTTTTTGAAAACGTTGCCTAAACCATAGGAATAGGGGACGTTTTTCCTGGGGATTTTGAGGGGACGTTTTTAAATGTTGCCATAGGTGGCTACAATTAATAAACGTTGCCATAGCTTACAAGCAACATTTTTAGAGTGTCCTCTTAAAATATAACAATTTTTCAATTATTTTAGAAACGTAGTTATGGCTTAAAGGCAATATTAAAATTGTCAATTATAACTAAAAAAAGATCGAATTTAGCAATACATTCTCAAAAGCTGTATTATACCAAAATAGTTCAAACATTAATTCAACACATAATAGTAATCAAAATGTCGAACATTACTTAATAAGTTTAATTTCGAAGCTTGAGCCTAGCAAAATAACAAAACCATAGTTCGATCAAGTTTAATGGTTTCAACTACAATCCAAAATAAAACACCATCCAACTCATTCAAGTTGGTCTTGGAATTCATCATCCAAATCCTCCATTTGAAATTCATCACCGATGTCATCCTCTTGAATTTCATCATTTAGGTCATCATCTTGAAATTCATCACCTTGAAATTCATCACCTACGATGTCCTCAAGAAATTCATCATCTACGTCTTCCTCTTGAAATTCCTCATCTATGTCATCATTTTCAACATCGTCATTGATATCTTGCTGCATAAGAAAATAAAACAAAATATATCAACCGTAGATATTGTTGATTCAAAGAACAATCAAGACATCAACAAGAGTTATACCTCGCACGAATAAAAACCAAAACAAGTAAAACACACTCAAAACAGAACCGCAAATAGGTTGTTGCGAGTTATGTTCTAGTGAATTGGAGCTTGGTTAGTCGGAGTCCTTTGGGACCCTGGTGCTGTCTTTTAGAGTGAGTCTCATAGTTGATACGATTAGGCTTGTTTATGATCACAAGTAGTAGCTCAAACTCACTAAGGGCCATGTTTCATATACTTGTATGTAACATATTAGTAAACATTTGTTTTCACATATAAATACATCAATATAATTTCTTTTTGGTATTCCAACAAAAAGGGTTAGTCATTATTAAGAAACTATCATATGATGATCTTACAAATGACATCTACCTTGTATAAGACATTATTAGAATGTGTTATGTATTTTGTAGGTGCCCCTAAGATAAAATGTCTTGGGTTTGGTTTCTTATCATTGGTAACATATTTATTTGAACAGAGATATCTAACACTTCAACTTGTAAAAAAGAGAAAACTCATGAAAGATAATAAGCTTATAGTAATAAAAACAAAAAATCCAAAATGAGAAGAAATCAATTCAAAGCGAGGCCACCAACTTTAACCAACTTTGCTCCAAGTACATATACCCAAGCTTAACTTCTGATCCCTTCTTCAATTGCTTCTTGTATTTGTTCCTAATGAAATCTAGTACTTGTCCGTCCAATCCGATCACTGTACCAAATATTATAACATGAACATTACAACCACATTAGTGCAGATTTTTTTATTCAACAACTGAAACTTGTAACGCAGTTTTCTCCATCATAACATAAGTTAATTAAGCCATTCCAAAGTCTATTTCATGTTAAATCTTATCTACTTTCAAATGGTCCAAGTCCCATTCCAAAATGATGTATGTACAGAGAGATATAACAGAAACGTACCAGCAACAATAGTGCAGATTTTCAATTCAGTACTGAAACTTCTAACTCAATTTTCTCAGTCATAGCATAACGAAATTAAGTTCTTCCAAAGCCCATTTCGTGTTAAATTTTGTCTATTTTCCAATGGTTCAATTCCCACTCAAAAACGATGCCTGCATAAGTATTTACGACAGTTTTTCTGACAGTAGGTCTTTACGAATTTAATGGTTATAAGCTCTTTCATAAACAACTTATGGGCACGCCGTATATTGTTTTCATAAGCTCGCTCAAAGAGAATCACAAGTGCTAATTAAGATATGCTCATACAAAAACAATATAAACAGACCCTAAGAGGGAAGTACAATTGATCCTGAAGAAGATAAGCAAATCAATATGGCGTCAAAGAAAATTCCGACTTACATTGATACACATAAGCTAATATCTTGTTTCTATATGAAGAATAATATCAACAGTAAGTACCTGATAGCATCTAGGCAGGTAAGGCAGCATGTAAGAACCGTGTGTCATTGCTTCTAACAAAGAACGGTCCATAAACGAGTACTTCAGTAGAGATTCTAGAAACCTGAAATTAACTAGATTGTCGGGACAAGCATTGAGTTGCCTCTCATAGGGTGTAACATTAAAATCCACTTTGATACCAACCCAGTCCATAAACAACAACGCAGCCATCTCATAGGGTATATCATTGTAGCATTATAATGCCTAGCCTACAAAGCATCAAAGTCCAACGACTCAAACTTTTCTTGGAAATTTCATCAAACAGGTAACAAGCATCAACAAAATCACCCAAAACAAAATAACCACACCATACCATTACCCACGTGAGAATAAAAAAAACAACCCAAAATTTTAGGGTCTAATTTCATAGTGAGTAAAAGAAAAGAACAAACAGCGAGTAAAAGATTTAGGGTTTAATTTCATCAAAACAAATTCAATTTCTCAACTTTGACAATTTTATTAAAATATCAAATGACATCGGATTTGAGTAAATAACCGCTCTTTAGAAAGCTTAGTATGTCTAACTTACAAATATAATTTTTATTTTTCACAATTTGTAGCCAATTAGTACAGTTCTTGAATTGAAGACACAAAGGTACAAAAACAGGACAATGATTTTTGTCTAACTTGTAACGCATTTTAAAGTATCAATACTCACCCAAATCCAACGAAATTTGTGCTCAACCCGAAGGAAAAAGTGTGTAGTTTCTAACAAAACAATAATCATTTAAAAAGGAGGTCTAAGGAACACATTATGGGCAAAACACTACACATAGGTCATACGAATTTTAAGGGGACAACATATAAAAGACCATATTGCAATCTCGTGAAGAAATAGAGAAATTCTCTGTAAACAAAATAATCAAAGTTAGTGAAAAACACCATATCAAAGGAGACAATACTAAAATTAGCAAGCCTTCAAGTGAATGTATCAATAGAAAGTAGAAATAACACATTGAGAAGCATGATTGTTTTTATATGAAGGATCAATCACTCACTGCCCTATACATAACATAACTCCGCATAAAAATTCTGTAAGTTATAAATGAAGAGAATGGTCAAAACCCATAACTGAAAGTTCTCCCCTTCATGACAAAATGTGTTAATCTCGAAAATTTAAATAAAAGTTAAAAAGTCCTAACTCAAAGGCAATTACTTACATGGATTTTAGGTGAATGAGGCTCCCAAGCTCAAGTGACAGATTTCTTTCAAGACAGTTACAAAAAGGTCTTCCAAAGTCTTCACAAAATATTTATGTCTCATGATTCAACACTCTAGCACTCACCTTATGGCAACATTCCAAAGAAGGCTCATTATTGTCAAGACACAAGAGGAAGCACCATAACATAAAACCAACAATAGAATACAAAAAGATTGAAAATACTAAAATGCTCCAAAATCAAAGATTGTCAATTACCAAAGAGTACTGCAAAAATCCAACCACATTTTCATATAACAAATATAAATTAATGGGTTTTAAATTAAGCCATTTCACCTCACCACATTATGTTAGGACTTGAGGGGAGCCTATGTTAGAATAGGTTCTAAAGTCTCCGCTGTCAGAGAACAAAGGCTATACTATAGTAGTAATTGCTAAGGGATGAAATGAAATATAAAGAAAGTATATATTCAATAATTAATTAGACAAATATAAGTGAATAGAATGCCTTAATCATGAAAGTATGCTTGATTCTTCAACTTTTGGAGGTCCAAAATATTCCTCTTTGGAACTCTTTGAAAGCGCCTTAGCAAAAGTTTGCCTAACATTAAAATCACGGAACTGGATTTGTTGTTTTCTACACATTATAAAGACAAATAAAAATGTATAGCTTACTCAGTTGTTCATATTTCAGGAATAGCTTTTCCTTTTCCTCTTCAAATTTGGAGATAATATCTAACAATGGACAAAATCAATTAACATTTAATCAGCAAAGAATTAGATTATATCAAACAAACACAGATGAATTAACATTAGATATTTCCAATTTAGCACCTAATTTCATAGTAATTACTACAACTACACATTTCAATAGCTATCAAAATATCATACTACTAGTAATTTCAGTCTTTTAGAAGCTCAACTCTCACAATATATTATGCAAATTAGTCCTCCAATGATAATGTTACAGAGATTTACCTTGCAAGGCCTGAAGAGAAGTGGCTTTCCCTTTGTAAAAATTCTCATGAAGTGCTTGAAACTTAGTAGTTTCATTCTTCAAAGAGCTTTCAAACTGCATAATCAAAAAACAATAATTAAACGAGTTTTATACAACACATATTTCCATTCCTACTAATTACTCAGTAATTAACATTCAACACCATTCATAAACCAATTTTTACTTTACAAACCTCTTTGGAACTCTTTGAAAGCGCCTTAGCAAAAGTTTGCCTAACATTGAAACAACAATACACTCTTTCAGTACAGTGAAACAGAAATCAATTAATTAACTAATTCATTAATTAAGTGCATAAAATCTAAACTGATTTCAAATCTACCTTTCCTTCTCAAATTTAGTCCTCAATCCCTCGATAGTAGATTTGATTTCAGAGGCAACACTGTCAGAAACAAAAATCACCGATTACAAATCAATTTGGCAAATATTTCATCAGAATTCAGTTTTCTAGTTTCAATCTGGAAACGTAATTCCAAAACAAGCTCAAATATTAAAAAAAATGAGAAAAAATGTTCAGATCTGAAAGAATTTCGAAAATCAAAATAGAAACAAGCAAGGTGAAACGGTTAAAAATCTAGATCAGTGGAAAACGCTCACACATACGAATCATTCCAAGTATAATCTTCAGAATTCAAACTACGGTGAAATCAAAACGCAACCGCGGTACCTTGAAATAGTTTCTTCGTTCTTCTTCTGACCGTCCTTCTGCGCCTTGTCTCCAAATTTTTTTTTGAAGGAAGGTCTAAATTTTTATTACTTTAATCTTAAAAGTTTAATGTTTATAAAAATTCATATTTAATTTATTACATGTCAAAAAAATATTATTTTTTATAAAAGATTTTCTTATAATGATCTTAACCTATCTCTAAAAAATTATTTAAAATTTTAAAAGTTTAAGCATAATTGAACAAATTTTATTTTAATAAGGACTAAAACTGTGTGCCGGATTTTTTTTAGAGACCAAAACATATCACTTTTTTATATAAAAACAATATTTATAGGGACTAAAATTTTATTTAATCCTTTAAATGATAACATTTTAGTGGGTCACATTATCCGTAGATCACAGCCATTTAAAAGCTTTCATGTCTGGTTTATATTCATTTTGCAAAAAAAAAAAAAAGCTTTCATGTGTTGTTTATATTCATTTTGCAATATATATATATATATATATATATATATATATCAAATCTCCTACGGTAGGCGACCTATTCAGGTCTCCCACCAGAGACGGGGTCTTCACTAAGAACAAAGTGCAACTTTTTGACACAATCGTATTGTTTTCACTGAGAATAAGTCCCATTTTTTTTAATTTGCAGGTCAGCCACACAAAAAAATATTTGTGTCATATTTTAATAAGAGAGAGTAAGAAAATAATTAAGTGCAAATCATGCAATATCTCTTTGAGATAATTTCCTTTTCTGGTCATTATGCGATTTCTTTCCTTTTATTATTGACATATTATGAGTCGTTAGATCAATCACTTACAACAGTTTAGATTTGGTGTAAGTCTTTTAGACTTACACCTGGTGTCAACGGATCCTGACTATATATATATATATATATATATATAAAATAGAGTAACACTGCAAAAACATCCCCAAAAGTATTTTAGGGGACATTTAACAATCGATGCCAAAGAGTTAAAAAAGCAACACTCCAAAAACGTCCCCAAAGGTATTTTAGGGGACGTTTTTCAGGTGTTGCGAAAATATTTCTGGCAACAGTCAGAAAACGTTGCCTTAGCGATTTTTAGGCAACAATTTTTACATGTTGCCTAAAAAAGTGTTGCCAGAGACAACAAATGGTGTAGTGTGGCTTTTGCAATAGTGGTTTTTCCAATCCATCCCATACCCCACATCCCTAGTAGTAGAACATCGTTTGATTGTTTGTTTTGAAATGGAGCTTGCATTTGTTGGAATTGTGGTGGTTGAAACGGATTGTTCACTTGTGGGGAGAGTAGTGGTTGAAACGAAGCTTGCGTTTGTCGGTCTTGTAGCGGTTGAAACAGAGCTTGCATTGGCTTGATGTGTAGTGGTTGAAATGAAGGTTGCATTTGTTGCGCTTGTAGCGGTTTAAATGAAGCTTGCATTGGTTGGAAGTGTAGGAGTTCACTCGTGGGTTGCGGTATTTTTTGTATATTAGTTGAATCATATCTTCCACTCGAGGTTCAACTCCTACGGGATTATTAGCAACGAACAAGTCTGTCTTGTTTAGCAAACCCACAACTTTTTCAACAATATCCTTGATTGCCTCACTTTCGTTCCTGTTTTAAAACCCAAATAAATGATTATATATATTTTACATTCTTAAAATAAAACAAATACATTGGTAATTAAGCTCGGTAGATGTTTAATAAATAGGCTTAAATGCATTTTTCACCCCCTATGTTTTAAAAAGTTGCGATTTTGGTCCCCTTTAAAAAAAATGGATTATTAGACCCCAACTTTGGCCCCTTTTGCAAAAGTGGCCCCATCCCTCAATTTTAACAAAGTCAACGTATATGTGACAGCTGACTTAGCTGAGTCAGATGCCACATGTGTATTTATTTAATTAAAAAAAATAAAAAAAGCCAAATAATCATTTAAGAATTAAATAAATGAAAAATAAAAAAGCCAAGCAATTTTCTCTTTCTTCTCTTCCCTCCCTTCTCTCTTCTCTCAACCTCTCTCTATTTCACACGGCCGAACTCAGTTTCCGGCGCGGCGGCCGCCGGCGGCGCCACCGCGCCGGAGCACCGAAACTCTTTTTTTTTTTTAAAAAAAAACTATGTTTTCAGAAATCCATTTTCGTGTTCTCCTCAGAAATCGAAATAGTTTCTCCAAAATCTCTTCGAAACGGGCTAGATCTAAACTTGAAGAATGAAAAAAAAGGGCTGTATGAAAAAAAAAGGGCTTTAGAGCAAAGGTAGTAGAGAAGAGAGGGACGTTGCAACATCTTTCAGCAAAAGGATCTCAAAACACAACGAAGACAAAATCTCTTTCAGAAGAACGCGACGATGACGATGAAGAGAAGGAGAATAAGCAAGCAACCACTAGGACCAACAAACAGATACAGATCAAGTCAGAAAAAAAAAAAAACAAAACAAAGACAGTTAACGAACAAAGTCAATCCTCAAAAATCTTTTGTGGTATATGCTTTGATTTTGTAACAAACTCTAATATGTTTTCAACCGGTTCATGCAATCATCCCTTTTGTACTATATGCATATCCAAGTATGTGAAGATTCAAATAAAAGAAAATGTGGTGAAACTGAGTTGTCCTGATCCAAAATGTTCTGTTGAACTGAAACCAGAACATTTGCAATCCATTTTACCAAAAAAAATCATTGTTGATTGGGAATCTGCAAACTGTGAGGCTTCCATTGCTTTGAAGGAAAAATTTTAAGTAAAAAAATCATTGTTTTTTATTTTTCATTTATTTAATTCTTAAATGATTATTTGGCTTTTTTTTATTTTTTTTAATTAAATAAATACATATGTGGCATCTGACTCAGCTAAGTCAGCTGCCACATATACGTTGACTTGGTCAAAATTGAGGGATGGGGCCACTTTTACAAAATGGGCCAAAGTTGGGGGTCTAATAATCCATTTTTTTTAAAGGGGGCCAAAATCGCAACTTTTTAAAACATAGGGGGTGAAAAATTCATTTAAGCCTAATAAATAACATGTGCATTTTAAGACAATGATATTTTGACACAGCAATGTTCATTTACTCGGTTACATGGTTAATTAATGAATTACAACACATTGTGCAATTTATCAACCATCTATTTAATGTAATTAACCACATGTTTGAATTATGTTAAGGCTTAAATGTATTTGTGACCCATTAACTTTTAAAAAGTTGAGATTTTGGCTCCCTAACAAAAAAAATAACAATTTTACCCCTTAACTTTACAAAACGTTGCAAAGCTGCTGAGAAGACGCCACATGTCCCAAAACAAGGGGCCAAAATCGCAACTTTTTGTAAAGATAAAGGGCCAAAAGATCTTATTTCCCTAAAGATAGAGGGCCAAAAGAGAATATTTCCCTAAAGTTATAGGGTCAAAAGAGCATATTTCCCTAACGATAGAAGGCAACATTTTTATTTTTTTTATTAAGGGGCCAAAATCGCAACGTTTTGAAACATAAGGGGGAAAAACTGCATTTAAGCCTTATGTTAACTATGTCCTGAAGAAATTGACATTATTTGTGTCAAAAGTTCATTGTGATCAAATATACAAGATATCAATTAATCATCCATTAAACATAATTAACAATTAACAATGTATTTGAATTACAGTTAATTAAATAAATACTGAACAGTTTTCCAATGGTAAGTGGAAATTTGATAACAAAAATATTAAAAAAATCCAAAAAATTAAAATATAATCCAGGATTCGACCTTTTTTCTTTCAAAATCATTTGATTGAAAAAGTGCTTGTTGAGTTGAATTGCATTACCTTGAATTTAGCACTACAAACCCTGCAAACCCGGCTACCTCATGAAATGCCGCTGTCCAACTCCGTTCCTGCTCCATATTCGGCGACCCGGATTTGAAGTTTAACACATTGAAAAGTCCTTTTGTATTTGAAAGTCTAGTCAATAGACTTTGAAATGCTTTGCCAAACTCACCCTTTTGGTGACGAACTTTAGATGGATCTAAACCGTAGAACACTGGCAAAACAACTTGCCCTATAGTTTTGGAACACTCCATTATCTTCACCAACTCATCCAGACACCATCGTGAATCCGCATAATTCTTTGAGAAAACAATCACATCAATTCGTGATTGTTCTATTGCTCGATTTATTGATTTTGAAATGGCATCTCCCCTTTGAAGCGAATCATCGTCTCTAAAAACTTTAACTCCAACATTTAGAAGAGAAGTGTTAAGATGTGAAGTGAAGGAAGCACGAGTATCTTCCCCTCGGAAACTTAAAAACACGTCATGAATCCTTAATGCTTTCGATGGATTCTTTGTGTATGTGTTATTTAGAAGATCAGGGAAGTTTAAGGAGGAAGACATGGATTGATGAGAGGGAACTGATTAATTGTTGAAATAGCAATATAAAGTGTTGTGGTGTGAAATTATGTGTGTGACCTCTGAAGCTTGAAAAAGATAAAAAAGTATATCATATGGATAATATTGATTGCCACTACTTTGCATTATTTTCAACTTAAAGTCATAATCACGTCGGTATAATGTGCCGGCTCCACATTAGTTGTCAAGAGCATACCAACCAATAACCATAAATATCTCCTTCAACTTTTGAATGTGTACATGAGAGTTGGTTTTCATATTTTTTTTTTTTAATATATATAGTTATTTTGGTCTTTAGATATGAGAGACACTGTCATAATAGTCGCAACTGAACTTATCAAGCACAAAAATACATAAATGTGTATTTTGATAGTCATTTTAGTCTATGACTAAAGTTTTTGTGAATAAGTTATGTACTCGAATGTGTCTTTTATTAGTCAATTTGATCTAAAAAATTCGTAACAATAGAGTCACTTAAAAACGTGTTTGTAATTTCAATACATTCAAAAATTATAGGGACACCATTTAAGATATTTAAATATTAAAATCACAAAGGAATAATAAGATTTGGAGTGACGTGGTCGATGCTAAATCCTATGTCCTTGAGGGTGCGAAAACCATACTACATGAGTGGAAAGTGGTTCGGATTACTCGACAACCTTCTCTCAATATGCAAAGGCCTATAGGAAGCTCGAAATGGGTGAATCCAAAGGAAGATAGATTTAAATGTAACATTGATGCATCCTTTTCAAAGCATACTAACAAAGTTAGAATATGTATATGTATCAGAGACGAAACGGGCGCATTCATGATTGCCAAGACAGAATGGTTCACACCTGTTTGCGATGCCCACATTGGAGAAGCTCTAGGACTTTTATCAACTTTAGAATGGGTTCATGAGCTAAGTTTAGGACCCATAGATTTTGAGCTTGATTCTAAGAGAGTTGTTGATAGTTTTTTGTCCCCTAGACATGATGTTACTGAGTTTTGGGTTATTATCCGAAATTGTAAAACTCTCTTTGCATGATTTTTATAAAGTTAGTTTCCAAATTGTGGTTGATATACCACATTGTATTGAACACATTTTAAGTAATGATATGCTATAAGCATTTTCTCTCAAAAAAATAATATTAAACTCACAAAACACGGTAGCAACCAATAATGTCTCAAGAGAATAGATTGTTTTGTTTGAAGTCATATGTGGGATCCACCCGAGGAGAGTTCATCTTGGCATTGTTCAGCTCCTGAGGCATCCACTCTTTCATTCTCCCTCCCTCTGTTCCTTTTTAATTGTTGTTTGATAATACTACACTCAAATTAATAAAGTGGATATTTATAGTATTTTTGCCTATTATTATGAGATCAAGAACAAGAAGAAAAAGAGAATAAAATTGAAATGTGAATTCATTCATTTAAGAACAAAGTTAGTTACAAGAGTGCTATTTATAGAGCAAGCAAGATAGCTGGTTAACTTGTGTAGCAAGTAACCGGTCATAACTAACTTCTGCTAAGGCTATTTGTGTTATCCATATATAAGTTGAAATCTCTGAAAACTCTCAGGGTGTTTAATGATTGACAAGTTGGAAGAGGACATAGAACAGATGAAATCTTTAACCACTCTGCTTGCAGACAACACTGCAATAAAAAGAGTACCATTTTCAGTTGTAAGGTCAAAAAGCATTGGATACATTTCTTTGTGCGGCCATGAAGGATTTTCACGTGATGTGTTTCCATCTATCATTTGGTCTTGGATGTCACCAACAAATAATCTCTCATCCCCATTTCAAACATCTAACATGATGTCATCTCTTGTTCCTTTAGATGTACTACCACATAGTAGTTCCCACGAACTATCATCGTTTTCAGTGTCTTCCAAGACTTAGAAGTCTTTGGGTGGAGTGCAGCTCGGAACTTCAACTTTCTCATGATGCAGCAATAATTTTGGATGCCTTGTATGCCATCAGTTATAAGGAGTTGGAACCAACTACAGCTACATCACAAGTATCAAAACATTCCTTGAAGTATCTTTTAATTCAAATTGGAATGAATTGCCCAACCACTAATATTCTGAAAGATATAATTTTACAAGTTTGATATACTCTCTCTCTGCCCCCTTTTATATGTCTGTGTGTGTATCTCCTCAAACATTTGAATTCTTTAGTGTATAAGTCTATAACAACACATGTAAGTGTATACAATTATTTCATATAAATGAAAAATACTTAAAAATCAAAATAATGAAAACTGTCTTCCAAATGTTCACATAGATTCCTATCATGTGGACGAATTATGTTCTTTACAATTTTTTCAAGATATACTCGCTTATTTTGCTGTCTTTTACATAATTGATCCTAAAATCACAAATCTATAATTGAAATGCTTATTTTTTTGCAAGCAATTTTTTTATTAACCCTCAACAGTGAAATTAATATACTTTTTGTTGATTTTTTTTTTGCTGAATATGGATGTCCATAGGAGTGGTGGTTGTTTGCTTCCTGGTGATAGTTATCCAAATTGGTTAACCTTTAATTCCGAAGGTTCTTCTGGAAGTTTAGAAGTCCCTCAAGTGAAAGGGTGTAACTTGAAGACAATGATGTGCATTGTCTATACTTCAACCCCAGATAACATAACATCAAGTGGTCTTAAAAATGTGTTGGTGAAAAAATACACAAAGGCCACCATTCAGCTATATAAGAGTGAGGCATTAGTCTCTTTTGAAGATGAGGAGGGGAAGAGGGTAGTATCAAGTATAGAACCCGGTAACAAAGTGGAGGTTGTTGTTGTTTTTGAGAACAGTTTCATTGTGAAAAAGACAGTAGTTTATCTCTACGATGAACCATCTGTCAAGAGATTCTCTACTGAAGAGGAGCCCACTAATGTCCTGTCATATTAGTTTGGTTTGCTGCTTGTATGGAAATGCCATTGTTTCAACTGAGTTACTTATCATCAGTTATGCTACCTTATACTCCAATTCATAATAGTTGAAATATGGGAAGGGATATTTACAGCAACTATTGGAAGCAACATCTTGATGTTGAAAAATGCTGCGTATTACTTGCTTTGGCAACGCTAAAAGCTGGAACGATCCGGCTTCAACTATGTACTGAGTGGTTGTCGCTAACAGTGTCATAGTCGTGATTGGGGTTAAAAGCTGCTTATAGCGGCTGAGAATCAGCCAAAACCTAACACAAGTTCACCACAGCTTTCATAATGGCTGCCCAGTTTTACGCCACACTCATGGCACCACAATCAGCACATTCATTTTGATGTGCAATTTTAATAGCTATAATTAAAACCGAATAAACCATCAATTGAATACCTAAATTATTATTGTATCTTAAATTTAATCTTCAAACTAAAAGAATATAATAAGTAGTCCTTAAATTATATGAAATCCGTTAATTTAGTCTCTAAAGTGTATGAAAATTCATCAATTTAGTCCATAACATCATAATACCATGGACTAGATTGATGGATTTCAGACAGTTTAGGGTCTATTTGGTATGCTGTTATAGTTTAGGCACTAAATTGGTGAAAATGTGATAATTTAGGGACCGATGATTTATTCAATTAAAGTCAAACAGTTTATTATGTTTGAATGTGTAAAATCTTTTACATTAAAAATATATAAATGAAATCTTTTATAAAATTTTGATCGTGTCAACGCAACGCCAGTCATGCTGAATCTGGACTTACTGTAGGCATAGACTACATGCAGTCAGACAATTTGTGTCCGTTCGATCGTGATTAGATAGTCTCGAGTCTCGACTGGACGAGTGCACACAAACCAAATCTGGGTCATGCTTCATAGATTGTTCCTCTCCATACGATATAGAAAATTCACCATAAAAGTTGAGAGCACAGAAATTGTTTTTTTTTTAAGAGGACAAAATGTATAAAACCAAAGGAGCTCCACACCTGGGATAGGAAGTGCTAGCTAGGACTCGTGAGTAGTTACAAACGGAATACAGAAAAACCAACGCAACCCCTGGCTAGAAATCGGTACAACGCTCTAGCTATGTAACAAATACTATAAAAGCATAGCTAGCACTATCATCATCTAGAACATGTCCTATAATAATGTTGTGAAAAATACTATCAAAGAAAAAGCAAGCATTCTTCAGAAACACAAGGATCTTTTGTGGGGGAAATAGCTGAAAATTTATAGACTATGAATGAACAGTATACAACAGGCATAGAAATTCCATTTAAGAAATAAGTAATTAGCTCCGGAATATATTGTACTATTCATTTACAACGTTTTAAAATCAAATATTGATAGTTAAATTAATAAACACTAAGTTATTGGTTGAAAGTCTCAATTGCAAAGACATAACTTGTTCAGATTTTCTACCATTAAAATTTAAATTCATGAATTCAATATTTGTAACATACCTAAAAATTACAAGTTGATTCATTTGGTAATAAGCTCATACGGAATTTGGCCAGACCCATCAGAACTGAGATCAACCAATGACATCAGCCTCATTTTTGCAATGCATTCTTCATGTAGAAAGCCTAAACAACATTATTTCATCAAAACATAAAGTGGAGGAAGAGGGCTCTGCAAATATAAGTATTGATAATCAATTGTGCATATACATTGTTTACCATACCTTTTCAATAAGTTAGAATTTGCGGTGTGATAGTCTAAGTATGCATCGAGCCTCTGAGTAAGAAATATTGAGAAGCTGATATAACAATGCATATTTGGCATCTTTCTCCAGCTGGCATGTCTAGTAAATCACACTACGCCATGAAAATCAAAATGCAATATTATGAATGCTCTATCATAAATTTGCTAAGAACATAGTACCTACTAGGTTCAATCTAGGAAGAGAAGTTCACCAATTTATGTACTGCCAGATGACATAATTGCCTGGTCCACTTCACAATTTGGGGGTTCATACCCCAAACACTACTTATCTGGCGGCTAGAGTGACTTACATGTTACATATGCAAGCCAAATTTATGCACTGAATTGCGTTATATTTAATGAAATCTTATAGAACTTCGATTCATTTAGATTTCTATGAGGAAAATCAACTTTTACTTTCTCATCTAAGTTCAACATAGATATGTCAAATAAAAATCCAAGACTGTACTTTTCTCAGTCGGTAATACACAAATTTATAGTGACCTGCCAAAAGCTAGATATGACATGGAAGAATTGTAACAGAACAACTTACAATCGTTCACCTCTATTTAGGATTACACAAATTTACCATGTATAGAAACTTCAACAAAAAATAGAAAACAATTGTTGCCAATAAAAAGGTTTGCAGGCACCATAAGAATTGATTTTGCTCGGCCATTGTTTTACCATCTTTCTTTGATTCATTCCACTCAATTTTCTTTCTTTCTGGTACATCATACAGCTCCAATTTTTTGCCAATTTGTTCATATACCAGATAAACTGCTGTCTTTTTCACAATGAAACCGTTCTCAAAAACAACAACGACCTCCACTTTGTTACCGGGTTCTATACTTGATATTACCCTCTGACCCTCCTCATCTTCAAAGGATACTAATGCCTCACTCTTATAGAGCTGAATGGTGGCCTTTGTGTAGTTTTTCACTAACACGTTTTTAAGGCCACTTGATTTCATGTTATCTGGGGTTGAAGTATAGACAATGCACATCATTGTTTTCAAGTTACGGCCTTCCACTTGGGGGACTTGAAAAGTTACCGAAGAACCTTCAGAATTAAATGTTAACCAATCTGGATAACCATCACCGGGGAGCAAACAACCACCGCTTCCATTGAGATCCATATTCTGTATGAATAGAGATAGAATCAAAATTTTATTGACAAGTATAATAATATCACCTTATCATTTATTCAATAACGAAAGATATAATACTTTTCATAAGGTAATGAAGCATATTATAGCTGTCGATCTTGTGTAATTTTTTTTTTCCATAATCATGAATACTCAGCCAAAAATAAATTTTGCATAATCTTGTGTAAAAGTTTTTTTTTTATTCTTTATACAAAGTTCATACAAATGATGTCACAACTCTCCATGCTACCATAAACAAAATTCATATTCATGGATTACTACTGGTAAAAAAAAAAATTCCTGGTCAAAATATGTTTATGGAGTACTTGTAAATCCACTATATAACTACCATGGAAGACGCATACTCATGTTCTGCTTATAAGTAAGATGTCGTTTCTGTTAGTTTGAAAAACAAATCATATAAAAGCTATTTGTGAATTTTAATTTTGATTAGAACATATTTATGAATTATGAGCATGATCATGACCAGTAGTAAAAAAATTTGCTTCTAAAAAAACAAGACTGTTAATTATAGACTAGTGATTTAGTATCAATTCCCTTATGTAAAAGTATGCAAATATGAGAGTATATCTTGAAAAAAATGTATAGACCATAATTCTTCCACACACTTGAACATGTGTCATGTAAGCTGTCAATAACTTATAGCAAAATTTTATAGAACTTGGAAGACAATTTAAAAATAAAATGTTAAGGATTTCATTGTTTTAATTTTCAAGTATTTTACACATGTAGCAAATAATTGTATACACTTGCATATACATGTATTGTTATAGACATATACACTAAAGAATTCAAATGTATGAGGTGATACAAACACAGACAAACATACAAGAGGGACAGGGACAGAGAGAGATATGTCAAACCTGTAAAATTTTCTCTTTCAAAATATTGGTGACTTGGCAATTCATTCCCATTTGAATTAAAAGAGACTTATCGGAATGTTCTGATACTTGTGATGTAGAAGTAGTCATATTTGATACTTGTGATGTAATTGCAATTGGTTCAAACCCCTTATAATCTGTGGCATATAAGGCATCCAAAATTATTGCTGCATCATGAGAAAGTTGAAGTTCTGAGCTGCACTCCACCCAAAGACTTTGAAGACTTGGAAGGTACTTGGAAATCGATAATAGTTCATGGGAACTACTATTTGGTACATCTACAGAAACAAGGGATGACATGACATTAGATGTTTGAACTGGGGATGAGAGATTATTTGTTGGTGACATCCAAGACCAGATGATAGATGGAAACACATCACGTGAAAGTCCTTCATAGCCGCATAGAGAGATATATCCAATGCTTTTTGACCTTACTACAGAAAAGGGTACTCTTGTTATTGCTGTGTTATTTGCAAGCAGAGTGGTTAATGATTCCATCTGTTCCAAGTCCTCTTCCAACTTGTCAATCATTAAACACCCAGAAAGAATGAGAGTTTTCAATGATTTCAACTTATAGATGCTTCTTGGAAGGCTACGAAGGCTAACACAATCTTCCAAATCTATTAGAAGAATTTCACTGAGATTTGCAATGCTAGGAGAAACCTCAGACAACATTGGACAATCTTTGAGTACCAGCTTCTCAAGATTAGGCATGTATGAAAAGTCTGGGGTGTGCGTGAGACAATGAGAATGACTAAGATTTAGAATTTTCAGCTTTTCCATCCTCTGCAAGAACAGACATGTCAAAGGTAAACTTAAGGAAGACTCTTCAAAAAATAAATGGAAACAATTACAATGTCTCACTAACCTTGACAGTGGAAAGTAAAATATTTAAAATAATATAGTGCTGTTTTATCGAATACCAATATTAGTGAATTTTTTTGTCAAAAAAGCTAAATTTATGTACATAGTGGTGCAGAAAAGATATTAAAAGCCATGTTTGAGCATTTTACCGAGACATCAATAATTTAAAATGATAGAATGTTTTAAATGTAAATGTAAAGCTTCTTTAATGAAATAGTCAATGTTGCAAAATTCATTTGATTAGATAATCTGTGGGATACAACAACAACCAAACCTTATTCCACTAAGTTGGATCGGCTACATGGATCAAATTACGCCATAATGTTCTATCATAAACCATATTTGGATCCAACTCATTAACTTCTAAATCTTTCTTAATAGTTTCTCTTCTATTTTTTCTAGGTCTTCCTCTACCCTTTCTGATCTAACTCTCTTCCATGTCTTTTCTATACATGTCCAAACCACCTAAGCCTATTTTCTATCATTTTTTCTACCATAGGTGCTACCCCAACACTCTCTAATGGTGTCATTCCTAATCATATCTCTTCTAGTCTTGCCACTCATTAGATAATCTGTGGGATATTTAATTTTAATTCCAGCTTGGTGTAAAACTTTTTTACACTATCAACCAATTATCTATTGTTAAGACAAGTCTCATTCTCACAACTCCCAAATAGGAGAACCGAGATTCTGAATAAAGTGCTAGCACATCATTGGATAACAATGTAAAATAATTTAACACTTGAAAAATAATCAAATTGAAAATCATTTCCTAATTCCTTAAGTTTTTTCTTTTTTGAAAAGTGCACAATTTATAATTTTAAAATTTAGACAAACTAATGTTTCATAACAAAAAACAATATGCTTCGCAACTTGAATATTTGGAATAGTTTCACTGAAGTACTTGTAAAATTTGACAGGCTGGCTGAAATAATTTTGAAAAAAAGTTTAAAAGTACCAAAGAATAAAATAGGATTACAATTTGAAAAGTGAAAACAACTCATGAAGGGCAAAAAAAGAAATCAAAACTTATACCTGGGCCTCTTTCCATAAAAGTTTGACATTGCTATTCTCTAACTCGATGGAAACCAAGTTTCCTTTGTAAAAGTTTGTAGGTATATGTGTTAAAGAAAATCCATTCCAAGACAACCATCTCAGATTTTTCGGAAGGTATTCAAAATCTCCATCAAGTTTTACCCCAGCAAGTTGAAGCAATTTGAGTCTCTTCATCTTCTTGAATGCTTTAGTACTAAAACATTTTTCATTGGCTCTTGGCAACTTCAAAGCCAGCCCCTTAATAGCTTTTGTTCCCTTTGAAACAAAATGAAATACATGCAAAGTGTAAAGATACAGGGCAGTTAAACTTGCATTAAAGCCAATTATTTGTTACTAGCTAAAAGTGAGGAAGCACCAAACGATTCATAACCAGACTAATTTTGAAAGTTCTGATGATAATCAAAAACTGAATGCTAACAATTGAATCATCAATTTTTGTTTTCCTTTCCAGATTTTAAAAATTAAGAAAATGAAGTTCTTACAGTTTGTTCTGATAATACATGAAGCACATCGTCATGAAACCACAACCTGCAACGCTCCTCGAGCTCCTCTGGTGATTTCTCACGAATGATTTCTCTTCCCATATCTCGCAACAGATCATGCATTCCAAGTTTGTTCTTATCATCAACAGTTACAAGACTTCGCTCAACAAGGATACTTATTCCAATTTCTGCAAAAAGTCCACATCCATTTAATATAAGTGTAACATCATTTCGGTCCATTCCAATAAAGAAACAAGCTACGTCAAGGAATATTTCTTTCTCGGTATCATCACTTAAAGCATCATAGCTTATTTTTAACTTCTTTTGTACTTGATCATTAGGTATTCTTTTGAGTTTGTCCAATACACTTTTCCATTCTGTTACCCCCCTATCAAACAAATACGACCCAAGGACTTCCAAAGCTAGTGGCAATCCCCCAGAATACTCAACTACATTTCTGGAAATTGCAGCAAAATCTTTTGTAGGACTCGCTTGCTTGAATGCGTGCCAACTAAATAGCTCAATTGATTCACGTTCATCCATGAGTTTCATTTTGAATACTTTATTAACCCGATTCCCACTAAGGATATGTCTATTCCACACAAAGCATTTAGCTGGTCCAATGTATTGACGTCATCGAGTAAAATTAGTACTCTTTTATGGCTGAGTCTATCCTTTAATATGATTTTTCCGCTTTCAATGCTTTGTATTTTGGTTGTCATATCTTTGCAGATGTCAAACAGAAGTTGTTGTTGTAAATCCACTTGTCCAGCAGGTTGCTCCCAAACTTCCCTAATATTGGGAATGAAGCTCCTACCTTCAAAATTACGACCGATTTTGTTGAAAATATCTTTGGCTAAGGTAGTTTTACCAATACCTCCCATACCCCACATCCCTATCAGTAGAACATCATTTGATTGTTGGATGTCTAGCAATTGAATCATATCTTGCACTCGAGATTCGAGTCCCACTGGATTATCAGCAACAAACAAATCTGTCATGTCAAGAAAAAGTGAAACTTTGTCAACAATATTCTCGATCGCCTCACTTTCATTCCTACAAAAAAATGTACCAAAGAAAAATTGAACATACAAACAAATTAAAAACTACACACTTGAAATAAATTCCACTCAGGTACTTGGGTTGGGGTAAGGGTCCCTTATAGTTAGGAGTTCGGGCAAAACATAGTAAGTAATATCTAACGAATGATTATACAAAATTAGGATTTGAACTCGGTAATTCCAATCATTTCCACCATTGATGAGAGCCTGTTAACCAAGACAATTGGTATAACATCTCCAATATAGAAGTATTGTAACAGTTGAATTAAATTACCTGAAATTTGGAACTACAAAGCCAGCAAGCCCAGCAGCCTCACGAAGCGCGTCTCTCCATCTCCAATATAGAAGGCTTTGAAACGCTTTTCCAAACTCACCTGTTTGGTGTCGTACATCTGAGGGATCAACATCATAGAACACCGGCAACACTATCTGTCCTATAGTTTTGCGACACTCCATTATTTTCACCAACTCATCCAAACACCACCGCGAATCTGCATAGTTTTTTGAGAAAACGATAACAGAAATTCTAGACTCTTGGATTCCTCGTAGTAGTGATCTTGAAATGTGATCTCCTCTTTGAAGCAAATCATCGTCCTTAAAAACGTTAATTCCGTTGTTTTGAAGAGAAGCGTATAGATGTGAAGTAAATGAAGCGCGTGTGTCCTCGCCTCTAAAACTTAAGAACACTTCGTAGCTCCTTAAAGATCCTGTCACCAAACTTTCTGTTAAGTTGTGATAAGAGACATTGGATCGCCCATTACTGCTGAAACAATCATTTCCACCACAGCTCCAACACCAGCTCTCATCATGACTATATCCAGATAGTTTAATTAGTATCAAAACTAAGTAACAATCAAATTATTCTTCTGTACGTTTTGCTGTTAATTGTTTAAGAAGAAACAAAGGGAAGTTGCTGTTTATTTCGATCACATTTCCTTGTTTTCAAAAATAGAGAAATGAAATTAAATCAATTTTTTTTAGAGTTTATCAGTTTTTTATTTATTAATTAATTTATTGTTCTCGTAATAATTGGATTCAATCACTTTTGTGCTTAATCAACTTTGTTGACTTGCGGTGGGAACACTGCCGCTCACAATTTTTTGGTTAACTTTCTTGTTTTTACTTCTTTTCGATAATAAACAATAGATAAAAAAAATAAAGGCTTAAATGCAGTTTTAGCCCCCTAACTATAACAAACTTGCGATTTTAGCCCCCTATAAAAAACAATAACAAATCAGCCCCTTATGTTTAGCCCCTTTTGCAGTTTTGGCCCCCCAGGCCAATTTTGACCAAGTCAACGCAGACGTGGCACCCACATCACTCAAGTGAGGTGCCATGTGTTATATTCTTTTTTTAATTTTTTTTAAAACCAGCTGGATTTAATGAAAGAAAATTTTTTTAAAAAAAAAATAAGGAAGGAAGGTCACGTGAGGGTTAGGGTTTGTGTTCATAATTTTAGCTCCCTTTCTTTCAAATTATCTATCGCCTGGCCGTTGTCTTCCAATCTTCATTCTCCATGTTCTTCTTTGTAAATCTTCGTTCATAATCGTCGTTCTGTCCATAATCGTCGTTCAATCGCTGTCAATCGAAAGCTGCTACTGGATTTTAGGGTTTTCGAATTTGGAGAAGATGAAGTGGGATAAAAGTGCGAATGGGAAGGAGACCGGTGGAAGTAGTGCTACAGGAGAAGAGAAGGACACACGAAAGATTCCTGACAAGAATGTTGGAAAGTAAGTTACTATTTATGTCATGTTTTTGCCTTTGTTTATACACGATAATTTGCATTTGGTTTTGTTGGTATCAGAAATTGTTTGTTGTTTGTCTTACCTTGCATTTCATTTTGTTTGCTTATATACTGTATCTGTCATGTATGTACGTATTGCATACGGTTGGTGAGAGTAGTGAATACAATTTGAATTAAGTTAATATTATATTTGTTTTAGGGTTGTTGTGGACCACTCACTCAAGATAAAGTTCCACTACAATGGTTACTTTATTTGTGATCCAAATGTTGACTACAAAAGGGGTGAAACTTATGAGTATGAGGGTACGTGGGACATAGATGAAATTAACATAATTGATTTGGACAAATTGGTGAGAGAAGTAGGTGTAAAGGGGGACTATAAGGTCTGGTATGTTGTGCCTGAGGGACAACTGAAAGATGGTCTTAGACTTCTCAAAACTGACAGAGATGTGGTAAGGTTCATCAATGAATATAAGTCAGAGGAAAGTGTTGATTTTTACTTGGAACACCTTGATTTGGAAGAACTGGACAGCAGATATGAAGATGAGGTCCATAAATGGGTAGGTGATGAATCTGGAAGTGGAACCGATCCTGACTATTTAGCTGATGAAGGTGATGAATCTGAAAGTGGAAGTGTTGATGGGGTATCTCTCAATGATAGTGACTATGATGAAGATTGGGACTAGACAACTGTTTTGCCTGACCAGCTGATCAATCCAACACCTGTGGAGCCTTCAAATGGGAGTGTTCAAACTTTGGTAGCTGTTGAATCTTCCAAGGATCCTGCTGCAACAACTCTATCTGACTTTGATGATGAAAATGGAGATGAAGAAGATTTAGAAAGCATATGCTCTTCTGAAGATGATACTGGTAAGCAAAAATTTACAAAGTTTAAACTTTCTGATGATATTAAGTATGTGGTAGGACAAATATTCACAGATGCTGAATTAGTTAGAACATCTGTAAAAGAGTATGCTTTGCAAAATAGGAAAAATGTGTACATTAAGAAGAATGAGAGGAAGAGGATTGTGGTTAAATGTATGGCTGGTTGTCCATTCCATATGAGGTTTAGTAAATCTGATCCAAAAACATACTTTGTTCTTGCTGCCTTTAACCCTGATCATAAGTGACATAACACTGGAAAAATTAGATTGATTAAAACTACTTTGTTGTCTAAGAAACTGGTGCCAATTCTTAAACACACACCTTCTATGAAACTTAAGGGATTACAAGCTGCTTGTAAAGATAAGTGGGGAGTCATGTTGAGTAACTATCAGATCTATAGGGCTAAGAATAAGGCTTTAGAACTTATCCATGGAGCAATAGATGAACAATATGCTCATCTCAGAAATTATGCTGAAGAATTATTGAGGAGTAATCCTGGTAGCACTGTGAAGATTAAATGTGCACTTGGAGTTGGAGGGCCAGTATTTGAAAGGATGTATGTATGCTTCTATGCGTGCAAGAAAGCATTTGCAACAACTTGTAGGCCTTTGATTGGCCTAGATGGATGCTTTTTAAAGGGTAGGTATGGTGGCCACCTTTTAGCAGCAATTGGGAAAGATGAGAACAATCAAATGCTGCCAATTGCATTTGCAGTAGTAGAAGCTGAAACAAAGGATTCATGGGACTGGTTTCTTGAACTTCTACTTGCTGATTTAAATGGTGTTCAAGCAAAAAGGTGGTCTTTCATCTCAGACCAGCAGAAGGTATTTTTGTTAGTTTAATTACTTTAATTTAAAGTACTTTTATTTTTGTGAAATTATGATTTGATGATTAACTGTGATAAGTTGTTTAATTGAAGGGACTGGTAAACACAATTGCATCAATTCCTGATCATGTTGAGCATATATTGTGTGTAAAACATTTGTATGGGAACTGGAAGAAAAGACACTCATGAGAGCACTTAAAGGAAGCACTGTGGATAGCATCTAGGTGTACTACAATGGTTGAGTTTAAAAAGGCAATGGAGAATCTGAAGAAAATTGATGAATCTTCCTGGAAGGATATGAGTGAGTTGCTACCAGGTACATGGTCAAGGGCTGGCTATAGCACTTACACATGTTGTGATTTACAAGTAAATAACATGTGTGAGGCCTTTAATAGTGCAATTGTTGATTTAAGAGAATTGCCTATCATCTCACTTGTTGATGGTCTGAAACTCTACATAACAAATAGGATAGTAAAACTTAGGGATTATATGCTGAGGTATGATGGAAATATTTGTGCAATGATTAACAAATTGTTGAATACCAATAAGAAATATGCTGAGGGTTGGTCACCAAATTGGAGTGGGGATAAAGATTATGCCATATTTTCTGTTTCTAATGGCACTGATGCTTATGTTGTTAATCTTCATGAGAAAACATGTGCTTGTAGAAAATGGGATCTAACTGGCATACCTTGCCCTCATTCAATTGCTTGCATGTGGTATAACCAGCAAAATCCAGATGATTATGTTGCTCATTGGTACAGGTTAGTTTAGTCACTAAAGAATTTTAACTTACATTTTACCTTAATAATTTTACTTAATAAATTGTAACTTACTACAGGAAATCCACATTTTTAACAACTTATGACAATCTGATACTTCCCTCAAATGGACCAAAATTATGGCCACAACTTGACTATGAGCCTATATTGCCACCATATGTTAGAAGGGCCCCAGGTAGGCCCAAAAAGCAAAGAAAGAAGGCTAATGATGAGCCAAAGAAAGCGTCTACTTCTAGTTCTGCTTTGATTAAAAGAAACCAGATAACTGTCAGGTGTAGAAGGTGTGGTGTTCTTGGTCATAACCAAAGAACATGCTATGGTAAACAAGCTGCTGATAGAGTTATTCCACAAGGGGGAAATAAGGTATATTTTGCATTGTATGCTTATGGGTCATATGCACCTGAAACATATGTGATGTGTCTTTAATATGCTCTTTGTCATGTGTTTCAATGCAGACAAATACAACTGTTAAGCAACCTCAAGCTAGGAAAGGGAATCAAGCTGTGCAAAACAATAAGACTGGGGCACCATCTGCTGTCAACATTGGGCCACCAGCTGCTAGTAGCAACACTGTGACCAATACAGCAGGTGCAAGCAACACTGTGACCAATACACCAGGTACAAACACTTTGAATGTGCCAACTGCTATGCACACCAATACTGTGCCAACTGTTGTGGGAGAAGAGACATTATTGGTGCCTAGAAAGAGTAGGACCACATGTGTGAAAAGAAAGAGTGATAAAATGGAACAACTTGGAACACAACAATCAGTGAACAAGGATTAGTGTCAACAATTGAACATTAGACTTATGTTATATTTTGGGTTGTAGTGTAATTTAAGTACTCTTTTGGAACTTAATGTTTTGGGTTGTATGTTTTAGTACTCTTATGGATGTCATATTTTGGGATTAATTTGGTTGGTTGTAACTTAAGTACTTTTTATGGATTATTTTGGAACTTAATATGAAGTTGATCTTATCTGTTATGTTATGGCTCTTATGATTAACAAATTGCCAACATACATTTTCAAGACTCCTTTCTTATTGTCATGCTGAAGTTCTTCAGAAGTAGAAGTTCTTCAGAACCTGAAGTTCTGAACTGAAGTTCTTCAGAACCTGAAGTTCTTCAGAAGCTGAAGTTCTGAACTGAAGTTCTTCAGAACCTGAAGTTCTGAACTAAAGTTCTTCAGAAGCTGCAGTTCTGAACTGAAGTTCTGAAATGAAGTTCTTCAGAAGCTGCAGTTCTTTAGAACCTGAAGTTCTTCAGAACCTGAAGTTCTGAACTGAAGTTCTTCAGGACCTGAAGTTCTTCAGAAGCTGCAGTTCTTCAGAACCTGAAGTTCTTCAGAACCTTAAGTTCTTCAGAAGCTGCAACATCATTATGAAAGTTTAGAGCTTGCAACATTTTGAACATTTTCATTCTGTTTAGAGCTTACAACCTTTAATAAAACATCATTCAAACATTTTCATTAAATTGCCATAACATCATACAAATCATATCACAAACTTATCATATTCAAACTAAAGCTTACAACTTAACAACATCATTCAAACTAAAGCTTACAACTTAACAACATCATTCAAACTAAAGCTATAAGGACACAGATGAACAACATAATCCCTAACACAACTATGGCAATTACAAAACTCCTTTCCTTCTTCTTCAATTCATCATTCTTCCTCAAAAGTCCTCGAATTATTTTCTTCTGTCTCTCAGGTACCTCAGGATCATACCACCTAAAAAATTGCATTTTCTTCTCCCAAAATAATTCCCACATCCATGAAACCTCCTCCCTGGGTTTCCATCGGTCCAAGCAGTGACCAATGGAGAATCAACACCACAATGACAAACGACATTACTTCGATGCTTCAAGGATGACCCGCTGACCGATGAACATGAAGAATCTGCCTTTTTTCGTTTCCTGCAAATTCTGGGTAACCCACGAGCAAGAAGAGGAAGAAGGAGAATTGAATTGGTTTTGAAGATGAAAACTCAACTTATGTCCCATTCGCACTTTTATCCCACTTCATCTTCTCCAAATTCGAAAACCCTAGAATCGGAAACCCTAAAATCCAGTAGCAGCTTTCGATTGACAGCAATTGAACGACGATTATGGACAGAACGACGATTTACAAAGAAGAAAATGGAGAATGAAGATTGGAAGAGAAC
The DNA here is from genome assembly GCA_018208015.1 of Medicago ruthenica. Lineage (NCBI taxonomy): Eukaryota > Viridiplantae > Streptophyta > Magnoliopsida > Fabales > Fabaceae > Medicago > Medicago ruthenica. Next base: position 70,984,582 of record CM031376.1, on the reverse strand, counting down.
GGCCAGGCGATAGAGAATTTGAAGGAAAGGGGGCTAAAATTATGAACACAAACCCTAACCCTCACGTGACCTTCCTTCCTTCCTTATTTTTTTTTAATTTTTCTTTCATTAAATCCAGCTGGTTTTAAAAAAAATTAAAAAAAGAATATAACATGTGGCACCTCACTTGAGTGATGTGGGTGCCACGTCTGCGTTGACTTGGTCAAAATTGGCCTGGGGGGCCAAAACTGCAAAAGGGGCTAAACATAGGGGGCTGGTTTGTTATTGTTTTTTATAGGGGGCTAAAATCGCAAGTTTATGATAGTTAGGGGGCTAAAACTGCATTTAAGCCAAAAATAAAAGGAGCAAGTAAGAATAAAATGTGAGTATAAAATAGAAAGTTGTTCAAAAATTATATCAAAATGGTTGTACAATTATCATTTCTTTTTTTACAAGTAACTAACGTTTCGGGTTTGTCTCGTTAGCACATTATATCTTTTTTCAACTATGTTTGATACTTATAAATATTTTAAGTAACATTGTAAAACTAAAAGACTAAAATGATTTATTTAAAAGATGAATTTGTATACTCCCTCTGTCCCTTTTTATAGGAGTAGTTTACAAAAATCACGTGTATTAAGAAAAATTGTTAGAGTAATAAAGTTGTCTCAAATTTATGTGACTATTACTAGATTACCTTTAATTAAATATATATTTAATGTTAACTTTTCATATACCAAGACAAATTGATAGTATTAATAAGGGGTATATTTCGAAAAAGAGTAATCAATATATCTAAGAATTTGTATATGATCTTATATTTAAGAACAAAACTTTTTGTAATCTACTCCTATAAATAGAGAAGGAGGGAGTACTGTTTTTTCGAGAGAGGAAATTGAATACTGTTGTTCTGTTGACCAGTGCAGTCAACGTAACATATGTTTTTTCCTTGTTACTTAATGGCTTGTTTGGATTTAAATCATTGTTTGCATAGCGATAAAATTCATACATACTCCCTCCATAACTTTTTATAAGCAAATTTGACCAATTCACATTTTTTAAGGAATGTGGTTTGTGTTATTTAATTTAAGTTAAATAACCTATTTTGCCCTCATTAATTGTGGTGTACAGTAGTATATTTTCAAGGTGTTGTTGTTAAACATGTGTGCATTTAAAAAATTAAAGTAAGGGTATTTCAGGTATATTATCTTTAAATATGACAAAAAAAAGTCAATTTTGCTTATAATTAGTTACAAGTGAAATAGTTGAATTTTGCTTATATTTTGTTATGGAGGGAGTATACTAGTAACTAAATACTAATCTGGATAATAATCTTCAAAAGAATGAATTTGTATAACATTATAAAAATAAAGTATAGAATATTTTTTTTTATGAATCCGTCGATTTCTAAGAAAAGAAATCTTAGTAATTCAGAGTTCAATCGAAAAGTAGATAAAATTTGATAAAAAATTGTTTTTACCAAAAATCGAATTCATATTCTCTTAAGTGATTTCTCTTAAAAAAAACTCATTAATTATTTGAATTCAATTACTACCTCCGTTCCTTTTTAATTGTCACTTTTTGACATTTTACATAAACCAAAACAATTAATAAATGTCACTACTTTTGATACAATAATTTATACTTTTATTATAATAGCTTTATTCATTTAATATATCATCTCATATATTTCTCTTTCCGTAATAAATAACTAAGGATAATATTGGTAAAACAATATTTAAAGTTGCATTGAACTTTGAAAGTGACAATTAAAAAGGAACAAATTTTTTCTTCAAAAGTGACAATTAAAAAGGAACGGAGGGACTACTTGATTAGTACTCCCTCCGTTTCAAAATACATGTCCATTTAGAGAAATTGCAGTAACCAAGGACAAACTAGTTTGACACAAAAGTTCCTATTATACCCTTGTCTTTGATTTTCTCCATTTTACATTTATTTATCCCATCTCATAATTACTGCCAATACCAATACCAAAATTAATTAAACAAGTTCTTGGGAGAGTGCATGAGTAAATCTACTTAAAATTGAGTTAACATTTATTAATAGAAAATAATTATTGTGGAGAAAATCTAGAATCCAATTAATTGGTAGGCAAGGGTAAAATAGACAAAATGTATCATTAAACTATCAAATGGACATGTATTTTGAAACAAAAAATTTCTCCAAAATGGACATGTATTTTGAAACGAAGGGAGTATAAAAATAATTTTTAAAAGATAAATTTGCATGATGTTGTTCTGGTGTGCGAGTGCGGTCAACGTAACATATGCTTTTTCCCTGTCACTCCATGGCTTGTTTGAATTTAAATCATTGTTCCCATAACGACAAAATTTATACATAATTAATTACTAATATTGATTGATATCGTCTTTTAAAATTCTTTGCTTTGCTAACGACTTCAATGAGAAACCTTTGACAAAGTGCTCACCTATAAATTTCATGTTCTTTCCTTGTTATTACATTTATTATTTATAAATTTTCTATTGGCATGTTGCTTCACACATTTATTTTATTTTGAAATAAGATAATGAGGCTTGGGATTCATGCCAAACTATTCAATATATAGGTACAACTACAAAGGATAAATACTACTCCCTCCGATCCTTTTTACAAGAAGAAAAACAAAATAATATCAAAACCAATACACTCATTAATTAATGTAACTTTTTGAATATTTTTACAAATATACTCTCATAAAAAATTGTGAAGTATTAAATACACTCACTAATTTTAAAAAGACAAACATTAAATAAAGGGTATAAAAGTCTTTTAAACAATAATTACACCTTAAAAGTTGTGATATTTTCTTATAAATAAGACCAATTTTTTTTTGAAAATTTTCCTATATATAGGACCGGAGGGAGTATTAGACACACTCACATCAAATGTAAGAATCAAAAGAAAATACTTCCTTCAGTCCTTATTATAAGAAGTAAAACAAAAAACATCAAAACCAATACAATCATTAATAGTTATAACTTTTTAAATAATTTTACAAATATACCCCTATAGAAAGTTGTGAAACATTAAATACATCTACTAATAATATTAAAAAGCAAACATTAAATGAGGGATAAAAAAGTCTTTTAAACAATAATTACACCTCAAAAGTTGTGACATTTTCTTATAAATAAGACCAATTTTTTTTTTGAAAATTTTCTTAGAATAAGGACCGAAGGGAGTAAGAGTTTTTCTAATTACATCTCATGTATTCCTGGTTACACCCCAAAATGACAAAATTACCCTTAAATAACATTTAATTTTCAAATTCACCTGAAAAACTAACACCTCTTCCTTCTTTCCTCTTCCAAAACTTGGTTTAAGTAGGTCATGTAAACTGAGTTTAAGTGTACATACTAAAAGTTAAATTTTGCTTTAACATCTTCAACCTTGTTTAATGATTTTACGTAATCTGATTTTAAGCATGTACATGTAAACTCAGTTTATGTAAACTAAGTTTACATGAACCTACTTAAACTGAATTTATGTTAACCTCAACTATGTAAATTAACGTTAACGCCTGCGTGATGCGCCATCAAATAACTGTCGTTGTACAATGCATAACATATCAACGTTGAACAACAAGAAAAAAATTGAAACTCTAGCAACATTGAAAAAGAAGAAGAAATTCACTTACTTATATGCAATCAAGTATGGTTAAAAGATGTTTTGATTCACTATTCAATCTTCTATAGAGATTGATTGGACATCCATGATTGTTTGTGGTTGAAAGAGGGTGAAATTTTAGAGTGACAATGAATGAAATCAAGATTTTAAGAAAATTTGTATAAAAGGGCAACTTTGATATTATTGTAAACTTTTAAGTAAATTTAGATCTAACCAGAAATACATAGGGTGTGAATAGAAAAATTTAAAAAATAAAACTAAATGATGATGGTTGATGTGATTTAATTATTTTTGATTTAATTTTTTCCATTTGATGTGAGTGTGTTCAAATATTTATCATTTGTGGTTGTATGTATATAAGAGTTTCTCGGGATTTATATGTATTGAGTTTATTCCGCATGCATATATCATCAAGAAAAGTATGAACACCAAGGCCCCATTTGTATTAATTTATTTTGAGTTTGGATTTATTTTTTTTATTTTATATGTAAATGTTGATTGTTAGTAAATTGTTAGAGTAAATGAGAAAAGATGATCAATCCCATACCTCCTTAAATTTTCTTTAACGTTTTTTTAGCTCACCAAAAGAGCTATCTACCCGAGTCAAATTTGGGTACCGTTTGACCCGACTTTTTTTCTACTTCTCTACAATTTTAAGGAGATAGTAGGTCAAACACAATATCTATTAAGTACTTACTAAAAAAATATTTTAAACATTTTTTCCCTTCAAAAAATATTTTAACATTTTTTTTAATATATATTTGTACAATATTTTGCCAAACAACTTTTAACTTAAAAATAGCTTTAAAACTAAAAAAATAATAAAGTAACCAAACAACTTTAACTTTTTTGTTAAAGCCCTTAATTTTAACTTTGTTTTAAAGTAGCTTTTGGACTGTAAAAAAGTCAGGTCAAACGATGCTTTGAACTCATGTGAACTTCAACTAACAAAAAAATGGTTTAATTGATCACCATGTCCCTTAACTTAATTATTTTTTTTTAACCCTAGCCACGTGTCACTTAGGATTAGTAATCAAAGGTTGGATTTGAATAGCACACACTAATTTACAATTGACTCACAACTTATGATAACTTATATTATCTTTCTCTATTTATCTTGAATTTCTTCAAATTAAAAAACACCAACAATCTTCATCTTCCAACTTCATCCCCATATAAAAAAAGTCCAGCAACACATACCCAGATCCATAAGATAAGCATCTTCGTTGTTTATTAAATGCACAAAATCACATTGTAACTTATCCTTTAGGTTGCAAAGCTACTAATTTCATGAACCTTGCATCATCAGATTATGAAAATCACGTTTATATCAACTTCAATTGTAATAACATTTATGAAAACCACGGATCTTTTTCCCTCTTCATCTTCCAATTGTAATAACATCATTACTGTTTGCAACAAGCAGAAACCAAATTATTCCTCTAAAAAAAAGTAGAAACCAAATTGTTCTTGTTGTTGTTGTTGAAATTCGATTCCATTTTTAGTTTGAAAATTTTTGATTAACAATAAACTATAACTCATATGTGCTACTTGTTGTATATAATGTTTTGGTGTGAGTGGGGTTTGATCCGTGTATTAAGCTGGACCTAGTGGGTAGTGGCGTTATGCATGCTTCTCCAGGTTTGTCATGCTTCTTATTGTATTTAGCTGGATCTGGGTATGTGTTGCTGGATATTATTTTTTTGTTATGGGGATGAAGTTGGATGATGAAGATTGTTGGTGTTTTTTAATTTTAGGAAATTCAAGATAAATAGAGAAAAATAATATAAATTTTCATATGTTGCGAGTCCATTGTAAATTTGTGTGTTCTTTTTAAATCCAACCTTATCACCAATCCTAAGTGACACATGGCAAGGGTTAACAGTTTTATAAAAAAACTAACGGAGAGGACTAACTTGATTGACGGAAGTAGAGATAAGGGACCAAATTGATACATTTTAAAGTTATGAGACCATTTTGAAAAAAAGAATTAAGTTAAGGGACCGGATGTTCAATTAAACCTAAAAAAATTATCTTCGTTAAAGTGTTTGGGTACATAATTTTTTTTTGTTTATCACAGTTTCATGTCATATTTCAATAAGCTCTAACTATAAGCTTTATGGATCAGCTTAACACGGAGCTTGTGAACATTATGGATCAGCTTATGATATTTTACACCATTATTTATATGAGAAATTCTTGTTTACCTATCTATAAAAGGTGGTTAATAATACCTATGTTGAGTTAGTCCAATCAAAACAATGTATTTATATAACATTAAAAATAATAGAAAACAAACAAATAACTTTGATTGGTGCCAACTCAGCATGGATTGTGTTACCCACCTTTTATTGATGAGTACCCAAGTTGTCACCTAATTATATTACTTATCTTTATGAAGGACCATTATTATATTACTTCTTAATTTGTTTTTATACATGCACGTATCTTTTTACATTCTTTCGATAAACACAATTTTTTTTTGAATCAAGAGTGTAATGACATTAAAGAGACTGTAAGACATTTCAACCAAGTTGACACCCCTTAGAACCTCTAATCCTATGTCAAACACTTATATATATTATTAAAAAAAAGGAGGAAAATAAAATACAAAAGGGGGCAGGGACTAGGCCGTTACCCCAAAAATAAAAAGGAAATAAAAAATGAAAATTGAAAAAAAAACATAAATTCAGCAGATTACAACGATCCCTAAAAAAGTCTCCATAAAGAACCCGAGGAAGGGTATCCCACCAAGAAAAATCTTGACAATCATGACCCAAGAAACTTGACTGTCAGGATTGCAAATACTCCGAACGTTCCAGAAAAGGAACTTCATTGCGAACTTGATGGAATAGGACCCTTAGAACGGGTATTATGTGTCCCAGCTACATGAGATACTTTTATCTGTGTTTTCTTACCTTTCTTTGTTATATAAGGAGTAAACCCATCCTCATCATCTTATAAGTTGAGTTGTCGCCTGTTGCCCAAGCCTTTTGAATTCTCTCAATATCATCCATCACAACCTTCTTCAAAATAGGGCCCGAAGAATGCACTGGAGGAATTTGTGTTGATGACACCGCTTCCGAATCTGTGCTATCTGAAGAGGCATGATCCTCTTAGTTGTCAACAGGGACCTCGGTATCATTAATGTTTTGAGAATCTTCCATAACCTTCATGTTCCCTGCACATCATCATCGGTAACAGGAGAAGAATTTGGTAACTGCACATGCACTTCTTGTGACTGTTTGTTTGTATCTTGCACGTCGTCATCATTAGCAACAGACACTTCCTCTGATTGTTTGTTTGTGTTATGTGTTGTAGTAACATCATTATCTGCATTCGATGATGGCATCTATGTATCCTTGGGAGGATCACGAGGAGGTTGATCATCATGAATGGTGACAGGCTGCTTGGAAGAATCCCCTTTCTCTTTGTGATTTACCGATTTGGGCTTGTCGTCTTTAGGTTTAAATTGGATGCAATACATTTACCTTTTAAAACAGCCTTATCTTTTCATATTCTATGTATACACCACTTTTGATAACCACAAACTCATTATAAAATCTCCAAACTTTAATAAAAAGTTCATATCAAACAATTCTCAAAGCTGCGTTAAGCAAAGTATAACCAAACATGAAAAAGCGTATTCTGGCAATCAACATACTTTTATATCATTTGCGTTTGACACCTTTGGTTTCCTAACACCATAAGTTGTTGACCTTCCGCACATAGTCCAAAGGGTCATACATAACAATGTTATGTCTCCTAGGACAATGGATGTTACATTTGAGAGAATATGTTTTGTCATCCAAAAAGATTTAACCACCAGCTTGTTGCCCACTTGTCTTCCATTCATATGCAATTGAGAGTAGTATTAGTCTATATATTTCAATTTTGTTTCTAAAAAAACAAAATTATATAAGTATTTTTTAGTCTATATCCAAACATAAAGAGCTTATTGAGAGTAATGTTAGAACTTTTTGTTCGGGGTCTGCAGCAAAACTTGAACAAGAGGAATATTAAGATGAGCATGATGAAGATTGCACAAAAAAATTCTAAAGTGTGTGTGGAATACACGAAGCTATATGTTCGATTTGCCCCCCCACAAGTTTAAGTTAACTTGATGCAAATGAGTATCCTAGGAAATCCCCTTTATGATACTTTGTAATCCTTGACGTGACTTGCATATTCACACCAAATGTATCAAATTACCAAACTTTTGATGACTACTGATATAAAAAATTAACGTTCAAACTTTTTTTAAGTGATGATTTTACAATGAGATAACTAATAAATACATATTTTCCTTTAAACAAAACCCTAATAAATACACGTTTGAGTGAGATAATGGGACGTGTAATGTCCAACAGAAGAAAAGTTGAGCAAAGAGCTCCAAATAATAACATAAACTTTGTAAGGAGAATAGGCACATATCTTATACAAAGTCACAAAAACTTTTTCTTGAAGCAACATACTGAGATTGCAAAGTTTAATTGTCAGCAAATTCACCGACTTCTCTGATAAGATTGCAAATTTCCACCTACAAATTATGTATGAGCATACTTTTCATATTCTTAAAGCATTTTATTGGCCATACCTTGTTCTCCTTATATCCAACCTACTTGCAGTTGCCATCAATGTTTTAAATAGTGGTCGTGGTAACAATTGCAGTTGCGTGATCATCCTTAATATTAAAGAGAATCATGCTTAAAGGCGGCCGAGGAGGCTTCAGTTGCTGTCGCATTGCGATTTTGGCAACATACATCAAAACCCTTATGTCACGGCATAATGGTTTCTTCAAAATTCTTCTTCTGATATGCTGTAGAGGACATCAGCAGGCTTATCAAAAAATTATCCAAGAATTCACAAACGAAGGTCTAACTTCTTGATTTTTCTTGTTTACAACAAGTGCACAAAGTTAGAAATTGTGTGTATAACCATGTACTTGTAACACTCTACAATATTGTATTACGTCAATGTTATAATCGTATTAAGCAACCATGCTTCAGGCTAGTGCTATAAGCAGAACTCGGAGTTGAATGATATAGACATTGATGAACCTGACATTTTTTTGGTATGCTGATAGAGAACAAATAATAGTGTCATTGTGTTTCAATGCATTGTAGACAAATCACTGATGTTAATTTTTAATATAAAAAAAATAAAACAATTGTATCCCTCAACCAAAATTCCTAAGTTAATTTTAATAATCACATTTTCCTTGAGATTACCTCAAAGAAAGATTGCAATTTTACATGCCTTCCAAATGAGTACTGATATAAAAACTGATTTTTAAACTTTTTTTAAGATATGATTACAATGAGCTAACCAATGAATACATCTTTCGCGATATAACATGACTTACAAAGACTAACAGAACAAAAACTAATTTGAAGGTGTACATTAACAGATTCAAGAGCAACATTATAACACTAAGATCACAACTTCGGAATCAAACTCAAGGTCAACTTGACTTTCCCCAGCACTCCACTAATTTACACATGAAATCTGTAATTCACTGTCTGAAACTATATTTGATCAATCCACAACAACTAACAGCGCCAACATTTTCATCTATGGGTTCCACTTGCAGACAACTTGTCCCATCAATACATTCATTAGCATCACCATCAAACACAATATCATTTTTTTCTTGTCCTTGACATTTTTCCATTTTTTCTCCAATTGGTTGATCATATACAAGATAAACTATTGTTTCCTTCACAATGAAACCTTTCCCAAAAACAACAACCACCTCTACTTTGTTTCCCGGTTCTATACTTTATACTACCCTCTCACCCTCTTCATCTTCAAAAGAGACTAAGGCATCTCTCTTATAGAGTTGGAGGGTGGCCTTAGTGTAATTTTTCACCAGCATGTTTGTAAGGCCATCTGATGCTAGGTTTTCGGCATTTGAAGAATATACAACACATATCATTGTCTTTAAGTTACGCCCTTGAACTCGAGGGACTTCAAAAATTACAGAAGAACCTTTGAAACTGAAGGTCAACTAATTTGGATAACTGTCATCGGGGAGCATACGTTCACCACACCCCTTGACGCCCATATTCTGTAAAAGAGAAAACAAGCTTAAGATTTAATGACAAGTATATCAATATCAACTTATCATATATTCATCAATTAAAGGTTTAGCTCTTCATGTCCTAATAAGATAACAAATCATATGTGTATCAATTATGATCTTTAGACAAAAAATATCTGAAGTAATGGTAATTTATAGGATAAGGAAATAAAATTGTTAAAAAAGATAAAAATTAAACAGAAATGTTTGCTAGCATTTCAAACAAAACGTTAATCAAACTTTCAAAAAATTGCACATACTATGAAATGTTTCCTATTTCATATTTATACCCTAATAATGGAAAATATGCGCTTTGAAGATTTTAACTATTTTTCTGTAATATCCCGCTTAGATGTAACTGTTATCGGTAATAGAGGTTTAAAACGAAAGCAATGGCAATTTTGTAATTACCGGGAAGGAAGAATTATTTAAAAGGGAGGCTAAGATATTTTCACCATTTTTCTTTCACCTTTCTCTCTCTAACAAATCTGATTTCACTCCTCCCTCTCTCTACAAACTCCACCTCCCCACCCTCTCAGCAACCCATCAATTCTCCATCCAATTCTTGAGAGAATCCTTGCTAGTAAACTTGTTTTGGAAAGCTTAGAACAAGAGAAAGTAAAGGAGAAACAAGGAAGGGTCAAGAGAAGTGCTAGATTGAAGCTAGGGTTTTGGAATTCAGAACTTAGCAAGCACCAATCAAGGCTTAAGGTGAGCTCCCTAGGGTTTTAGAACCCACTTGAGTAAGTTTAAGGGTTAATTATAATTTGAGCAAAGTTTAGAAATATACCCTAATTCTTTGTTATGTGTTGATTCCTTGTTCAATCATGTTTAAACTGTTTAAATGTTAAAGAAAATCCTTTTTAATACCTTTGGGAAGCTTGGGTAAGTTGGAATGGTTTAAAATGATGAAAAAAAATGTAATTTCTGAGTTTTCCTGAACTGTCATGGTCGCTACAGCGACCAGCCGTCGCTATAGCGACCAGACAGCATTTTGACTTCTGCCTACGGTCGCTACAAGCGACCAGCCGTCGCTATAGCGACCAAGCATATTTTCTGACTTTTACCTACGGTCGCTGTAGCGACAGGCCGTGGCTATAGCGACCACATCATGACAGCACTTGACAACTTTGCTGTTTTGGGTGTTCTGATGCGCGTAGGCGAGGTTTTTCACTTCCGATTTCTCCAAAAACATTTAAGGATGATTAAACACCATTTTAACTCATCCAAGAGGCTTCCAAAAGGATGTAATTATAAGGAGCAAGGATGGTACAATAACTTAGAATTGAGGGCAAAGTTCAGACGAATATGGGAACATTTCCAACATAGTGGCTTATGATAACGATAAGCCTATGATCCTATACTCATATGTTAAGTATTGGGAAGTTGGTTCCCTAAGAAATGCATTGAATATGTAAAAGCTCATAGTAAATTATTAGACGTACTTTCAAGTACATAAGTTAAGAATTGATGAGAATGAGAATGCACATAGTATAGCAAGCTTAAGTTGCACTCAATTAAGTGTGCGTATGCACAAGGAAAGATTTAATATTCAAAGTTGAGAACCTTTTCATAGGTTAAGCATTTTAGAAATATTTACTTAAAGAATGCATCAGATATGCATAAGTTATAAGTTATAAGTTATAAGTATTTATATATATAAAGAATAAGAACAAGAGTTTAATTAAAATATTAAGTCGTGACTTTTGTCGTTCACGCTAGTGGGACACGAAAGGTTCATGCATAAGTTAAAAGTTTATATGAAAGTATATTAATTCGCGTCTCTCGTCGTTCACGCTAGTGGGACACGGGATGTATACGCGTAAGTTAAGATTATTAATTAAGTCGTGTCTTCGGTTGTTCACGCTAGTGGGACACAGGAGGTTCACGCTAGTGGGACGTGTTATTCCGCAAGGATGACCGCACGACGACAAGAGGAGTCCGATGTTAGCCTGATATGATAGGAATTTCACTGGTAGAGGGGAGATGTACTTCGGGGTTACTCCACCCGGATGCACTCCGTAAAATGAACCAAGATAATTATTGCTTGTTCAACGCTGACTTACTAACTTTATAATTAAGAATGGTGTATATTAATACTTATGAAATTATTATGAGAATATGACAAGTAGTCAGCAGAGAAAGAAAGTGATCATAGGATGTCCCCAGATCACTAAGTATAAGATTAAGTTTAAAGTTAGAATATGATAAGCATATTATTAAGACATGTAGCGATCCTAGGTTTCCCCTTGATCGCGAAATATGTAGAGAATGACGGCGATCGTAGGTATCCCCAAGATTGCCAAGAGTAGGCACGGCGACCCTAGGTTTCCCCCGTGGTTGCCAACAGTAGGTTGGGCTGGAGCTCACTGAGACATTATGTCTCATCCCAATCCTTCTGGTGCAGGTTTTCAGGTTAGCAAGAGATGTTCATGATGATATTCTTCAGGAAGACGCTGGATGGAGTGCAGTTGCTCGTTGTGGACAAGCTCAGGAGGTTGTCAAATTATATATATGTATATGAAAGTGTATTTTATGATATTTGGATAACTGTATAAACGAGCCAACTTGTACTCATTCAGATGTATGTATTATTATTATTATTGAAAATTTTAATGTATCCGGTATCAGAATAATACACATGCTAAATATTCTAGATAATTTAGTATGGGTGTTATATTTTCATAAAACTAAGTTCATACAAATGATGTTATAACCCTATATATTACCTAAAGAAAATTTACATTCATAGATTTCTTGTTTTCTATGAACATTTCTTGTTACTTGGCCTATGAGAAGGGTGCTCAATTGGTCGATAATATCATTAGTATCGGCACATTTTAGTGATTTTGTGTGTTTAAATCACAAGAAGTAATTACAATAAAATACAATGATATTAATATTCATAATAATTGCATCTTACTCAAGAAAGTCAGATCAAAGGAAGAGGATGTGAAATCACCAATATACAACTTCAATAATAATAACTATCATGTGATATGCATCCACAACGTTCATACAGGCTAAAGGTCTTTGTTGTTTTTTTGAAGTATTTGTATAAATTTGAAAAGCAAATGGAATGATCAGATATGTGTAAAACAATGTGTGATATAAAAGAAGGACAATTGGAATTATTAGATACATGTAAGAAGTAGAGTTCAATGTAAAACCTGCAAAATGTTCTCTTTCAGAATATTGGTGACTTTGCAATTCATTCCAATTTGAATAAACAAAGATTTCAAGGAAGATTTTGATCCTGAAATGTGAACTTGACTATAGTATTGATTTAGTGCAGAAGTTTTCATATTTGATACTCGTGAAGTAGAAGTTGATTCCAATTCATTAGGATTTGGGGTATATAAGGCATCCAAAATTATTTTTGTGTCTCGAGAAAGTTGAATTTCTGAGTCGCATTCCACTGAAAGACATTGAAGCCATGGAAGGTACTTGGACATAGATGACAGTTCATGGGAACTACTATTTTGTACATCTAAAGGAACAAGAGATGACATGCCATCAGATGTTTGAAATGGCGATGGGAGATTATTTGTCAGTGACATCCAAGACCAAATTATAGCTGGAAATACGTCATGAGAGAATCCTTCATAACCGCACAAAGAAATATATCTAATGCTCTTGGACCTTACTATTGAAATGGGAACTCTTGCTATTGCAGTATTGTTTGCAATTAGGGTGGTTAAAGATTCCATATCTTCTAAGTCCTCTTCCAACTGGTCAATCTTTAAACACCCAGAAAGAATAAGAGTTTTCAGAGATTTTAACTTGTATATGCTTCTTGGGAGAATACGTATGTTAATACAATCTTCCAAATTTATCAGGAGAACTTTATTGAGATGTCCAATGCTGGGAGAAATCTCAGACAACATTGGACAATCAGTCAATACTAACTTTTCAAGATTAGGCATGTTTGAAAAGTCCGGAGTCTGTGTCAGAGAATGAGAATGACTAAGGTTTAGAATTTTTAACTTCTCCAGCTTCTGCAAGAACATAATGTTAGTGTAGTATATAGAAAAGTAAAGGGAAGAAGCATAACATTCAATAAGTGGAAGTAAATACAGCATGTCACTTACCTTGACAATGGAAAGAATTTTTTTTACAGCATTACATTGATGTGTGATTTTCTTTAAAACATGGCTGTAACACCCATAATAAGATTGCCTAGGATCTTATACGAGTATTAAAATTTCGTACTGGATACATTAATTTACAATATATAAACTCATTCAAATATATTACAACACATTGTAATATTACATTCCAAAGTTAAACAACATCTCTGATACATGAACAACCATATGATACATTCAAACTATAACAGTTAACAACAGCACGATCAGTCCGTAGCCTTCTCCTTACCCTTGTTGCGTGCTGAATGCGATCCTGCCTGTGAACCTGCACCAGAAGGAATGGGATGAGACATAATGTCTCAGTGAGCTCTACCCAACCTACTGTTTGGCAACCACAGGGAACCTAGGGTCGCCATGCCTACCTTGGCAATTTAGGGGAATTCTAGAATCGCCAAGTCTTTAACCTGCCTATAACTTTAACTATAACCTGCCTGTAACTATAAACTTTGTGACTGTAACTATAACTATGAATCATAAAACAAATAAAGTGTTTTATGTTAGCTGTTAGCGTTGAACAAACAATTAATCTGAGTTCGTTTTACGGAGGGCACCCCGGGTGGAGCAACCCCGAGATACGTCTCCCTATGAACCGGTGAAATTCCTATCATATCAGGCTAACACCGGACTCCCTATGAAATGTGTGGACAACCCTCTCGGAGAAGTCCCATCCGGCGAATCCCGGAGTCTGATGAACACGCCCTATGACTGTGAAACGTGCAAGCACGCCAATATCTTTAATCTTTAATTCTTTAACTATAACATATAAACATATAAACTGTCACTTTAATCCTATAATCACCTTGTAACCTATAAGCTGTAATCTTTAATGTCTTGGCTTATCGTTCTCATAAGCCACCTATAATTGTTAAACCATTCCTATTACTTTGTATCCTAAAGTGGATAAACTATGAACTTGTTCCTCATCCTATAACTCTTATTTTCCTATCAAGAATTAGGCATATCGTTGTCATATGCCACTATAAGAAGTCTGCCTATTCAATAAACCTCAACTCTACATTTCCAAGCCTTGCATAATCCTTACTTCTATACTTTTATGACCTTTGGGTAGCTTTTAGAATGAGATAAAATGGTGGGCAAGGTTTCCAAAATATATATATAAAATCAGTTGCCAAAAAGCCACGCCCGCGCGCACCAGGACCCCCAGAACAGCTCAACGAAGTTGGGCTGTCCAGGGTTGGTCGCTACAAGCGCCCCTGGTCGCTACAAGCGCCAGTGTGGTCGCTTGAAGCGCGGGTAGGCAGGGATTCATCCTGCCTGGTCGCTACAAGCGACAGCCCGTCGCTACAACGACCGTATCAGTACAAAATCATGTAAAAATGTGATTTTCCACCATTTTTTCCCATTCAAGGTTACCCAAGCTTCCAAGACATGTTAAAAACGATTTTCCATCATAAAACATCAGTTAAAAACATTTACAAGCAAGGATTATGACTAGCAAGGAAATTAGGGTAAAATTTCAAACTTTCTATAACTTTTTCCTATGAAGCAAAACACATAAAACTCACACTATGAGGGTTCTAAAACCCAAGTTGAGCTCACCTAAGATTGATAGCAAGCTGGCTTAGCTTTAATCCCAAACTCCAACTTGTAAACATCCCTTTTCTTGGTTTTTCTTTAGTTTTTCTTGCTCCAAGTTCTTACAAAGCCTTGATTGCTTGAAATCCAAGGGTTTATGGATGAAATGATGGATTAAGGATGAAAGATAGGGTGGGTCAAAATCTAGAGAGAAGGAGGAGAGATTTTGTGATTTTTGAGAGAGAAAGAAATGAGATAATTGTGAAAAAATTCATATTTATCCACTTATATTCTTTGTCTCCATAATTACGACTTTGCCATTCCAATACGTTTAATTCCAGTAACACTGTTAATTGCCTCACATAAGTGGGTTATTACACTCTACCCCCCTTAAAGAAATTTCGTCCTCGAAATTTAGAATTTACTTGTAAAAAGATGGGGATAACTCTCCTGCATCTCTGATTCCAATTCCCATGTAGCCTCGCCGTAGGGAGAACCTTTCCATATAACTTTAACAATTGGAATCTCTTTGTTCCTCAGTGTCTTGACATCACGTTCAATAATCCGTTCCGGTTCGGGCCGAAAAGTTAAATCCGAACTCAAGTCGATGGTTTCCAACTCTACTGGTTGATAAGGATCAGGAATGAACTTCCTCAACTGTGAAACATGGAAAACATCATGTAATCCTGACATCGCCGGTGGCAGAGCCAATTGGTAAGCTGCTGGTCCGACTCGTTTAAGTATCTCAAATGGCCCAATAAATCTTGGACTCAATTTCTTTGTTCTGAAAACGCCTCGCAATCCCAACTTAGGGGTGACTTTCAGGAAAACATGATCTCCCACTTCGAACTCTAGAGGTCTCCGCCTCTTGTCTGCATAACTTTTCTGTCAACTCTGAGCAGTTCTAATCTTATCCTGAATGGATTTAATTTTTAAAGTGGTCTCTTGAATAATCTCAGGTCCCAGAATACTCTTATCTCCAACCTCTGACCAACAAAGCGGTGTCCTACACCTTCTGCCATACAATGCCTCATAGGGTGCCATTCCAATACTAGAATGGTAACTGTTATTATAAGAAAATTCAATCAAAGGCAGATGATTATTCCAACTTCCCCCATCCTCTAAAATGCATGCACGTAGCATATCCTCCAACGTCTGAATGGTTCTCTCAGATTGCCCATCTGTTTGGGGATGATGGGACGTACTCAACTTTAACCTCGTTCCCAAAGCCTTTTGAAAAGCTTTCCAAAAATGAGAAGTAAAGATAGGATCCCTATCTGACACAATACTGGTTGGAACACCATGTAATTTCACAATCTCCGCTATGAACAATTCTGCATACTGAGCAGCTCTATACGTAGTCCTAACCGGTAAAAAGTGAGCAGACTTAGTTAACCGATCAACGACTACCCAAATCGAATCATGTCCCCTTTGAGTCCGAGGTAACCCTGTCACAAAATCCATAGAGATCTCTTCCCATTTCCACTGAGGGATTTCCAATGGTACAAGCATCCCTGCAGGTCTCTGATGTTCTATCTTCACTTGTTGACACACAATACAACGTGAAACAAATTCTGCAATATCGGTCTTCATTCCCGGCCACCAATAATCTTTCTTTAAGTCTTGATACATTTTAGTGGTACCTGGGTGAATACTGAAACTACTCTTGTGTGCCTCTTCCAAAATCAACCTTTTTAAACTAGCATCATTAGGAACACAAACTCTATCTTCAAACAACAGAGTACCATCAGATGCCCTTGAAAATTCTGAATGCCCAATCCTCCTCTGAAGATCCATATCCGATTCCTGAGCTTGAGTGATTCTGGACCGCAAATCACAGGTAACATCTAATCTTTGTAACCAAGTGCCATTACCCATCTCAGTAACGCTGAGGTTAAGGTCTCTAAATTTCTCATACAAACCACAGGTGTGCATCAGCTCTTCTGCTCTCATCAGAGATTTCCTGCTCAATGCGTCAGCAACTACATTCGCCTTTCCCGGGTGATATTTTAATTCAAAATCAAAATCCTTTAAATATTCCATCCATCTTCTTTGTCTCATGTTCAGTTCCCGTTGATCGAACAAATACTTTAAACTTTTGTGGTCACTGAACAAGTCAAATTGTGCCCCATATAAATGATGTCTCCATACTTTCAGAGCAAAAACTATAGCTGCCAATTCAAAGTCATGAGTGGGGTAATTCTCCTCATGAGATTTAAGCTGCCGAGAAGCATAAGCTATAACATTACCTTCTTGCATGAGCACACTGCCTAGTCCTTTAGAGGACGCATCACAATAAACCACATATTTCTTTTCAGGGTCTGGTATTGCTAATACTGGAGCCTTGGATAATTTCTTCCTCAAAGTCCGGAAACTTTTCTCACAATCTTCGTCCCAGACGAAAGGCACATCTTTCCTCGTGAGGCGTGTCAAAGGCAACGCAATCTGTGAAAACCTCATGATAAATCTTCGGTAGTAACCTGCTAAACCCAGGAAACTCCGAACCTCTGTTACATTTGCTGGTCTGGCCCAATTAAGGACAGCTTCAACTTTCGACGAGTCAACTGACACTCCTCCTTTAGAAATAACATGCCCCAAAAACTGGATTTCCGATAACCAAAATTCACATTTACTGAATTTTGTGTATAACTGATTTTCTCTAAGGATGTCCAAAACAATCCTCAGATGCTGAGCATGTTCCTGCGAGTCCTTTGAATAAATCAAGATATCATCAATAAAAATCACCACAAACTGGTCCAGGTAGGGCTGAAAAATCCTATTCATGTAGTCCATAAACACAGCTGGAGCATTAGTCACTCCAAAAGGCATAACCAGAAACTCATAATGTCCGTAACGTGTTCTGAACGCCGTCTTGGACACATCTGACGATTTGATACGAATCTGGTGATATCCAGATCTGAGATCAATTTTTGAAAACACTGAAGCTCCCTTGAGTTGATCCAAAAGATCATCAATCCTCGGTAACGGATACTTATTCTTTATTGTTACTTTATTCAGCCGACGGTAGTCGATGCACAGTCTCATACTACCATCCTTCTTCTTAACCAACAACACTGGTGCACCCCAAGGTGACACACTAGGCCTGATGAAATGTTTCTGAATTAAGTCTTCTAACTGAGACTTCAATTCCTTTAACTCTGATGGTGACATTCTATAAGGCGCCACTGAAACTGGCTCAGATCCTGGAATGAGATCAATGGAAAACTCAACCTCCCGTTCAGGGGGTAAATTGCTTATCTCCGAAGGGAAAACATCTAAATAGTCACTGACAACCGGAATGTCACTGGGACTCAGTTCTGACTCTGAAGTCACAGTAACCATAACATAGAAGCCCCTATCCTGAGCACACATAAGCTGAGTAAGCTGATGAGTGCGGTTGATCAACTCTGATAAAGCCACACCTTTGGTCGTATCATCCGTAGGCATGAAGATACACTTTTCCGCACATCCAATGTACACATGATTAGCAGATAACCAATCCATTCCTAGAATCACATCAAGTTGTATCATGGGAAGACACACCAAGTCTATGTAGTATGTCTTACTAGATACTGTAATCGGGCAATTTTCACATATGAAACTAGCTACAACTCCACCTTCTGTAGCGGTGGATACCGTCATAGGAGGTATTAACGGTGACATAGATAACTGTAACGCTTCTACACACTTGTAAGAAATAAATGAACATGTAGCACCACAATCAAAAAGCACTTTAACTGGAGTTTGGCCTAAGTAACACATACCAGCAATTAAGTCTTCATTGGCCAAAGCCTTCTGGCCATCGAGGGAGTACACTCTGCCCTTACTCGTTGTAGTACCTTCAGCTCCACTTTTACCTCTTTTTTCTGGACAATTTGCCAAAATGTGCCCCGGCTGCCTACACCCGAAACACACACCTGTTTGCCTCATGCATTCACCATAATACATCTTCCCACAGTATTTACAAGCAGCACTCGCCTGATGTGAAAACGTCTGCTTACCCCTTTTTGGAGAACCCTTAGGCTTGTTCTCTTGATACCTATCTGGAAATTTGCCTTTCCTCTTTTCATATGCTGCAGCTTTCTCTTTAGCGGTCTTAGCAAAACCCGCTTCCGCAACCAAACTATCGTGAACCATCTCGTCGTAACTGGTATTCCTTTGAAGGCTCACCGCTGTATCAATCTCACCTCTCAAACCACGCCTATACTGATTCATCTTCCAATTTTCATTAGCGGCATACTCATTGTGAGAGGAGTAATACGACAATTCCTCAAACTTCTTTGTAAACTCGGTGACTGACATGCCACCTTGCTTCAACTCAAGAAATTCCTGTTCTTTCTTTACTTTATAAGACATTGGGATATACTTCTCTATCATTGCTTCCTTGAAGTTATCCCAGTTAATCTCAACATTGTTTGCTATCATTCGGCGTTGAGCGGATTCCCACCAATCTTCCGCCGCGCCTCTGAACTGGTTAGTGGCCAACAATACTTTACTTTCCTCAGGGCAATCCACCATCCGGAACACTTTCTCAATCTGTTTCAGCCATCTCTTGGCCTCTGGAGGTTCACCTTCCCCATTAAACTCAGAAGGGTGATTTCTGTTAAATTCCCGGTAGGACGGATTCGCCACTGCTGGTGGTGGTGTCTGCTGCTGAGCACCTTGTCCATGATGCATCATCTCCATCCACTCATGCTGAGTTTGAGCCTGTTGTTGGGCTTGCTGCTGCATCATAAGCATCATCTGTTGATGCTGCAATGCAGCCTGAGCTTGCTGCTCTTGATATTGTTGCTGCAACGCCTGTTGCTGTTGCATCATTTGAGCCCAAAACTGCATATTAGGGTCTCCTCCGGCTTCCTCAGCATTTGCCTGATTTGATCTAGGCCTTCCAGGACCTCTTCTCCTCCCAGACATATTATCCTAATTGTCATACACAAGTCAAAGTGATCAGTTTCAACCAGATATAACATTTAGAATAATGTCCCGGATCCAAGAGATCCACAAACTTGTATTGTATTTTAATGACCCAAGGCACAGTCTGAATCGACCTGCTCTGATACCAAATTGTAACACCCATAATAAGATTGCCTAGGATCTTATACGAGTATTAAAATTTCGTACTGGATACATTAATTTACAATATATAAACTCATTCAAATATATTACAACACATTGTAATATTACATTCCAAAGTTAAACAACATCTCTGATACATGAACAACCATATGATACATTCAAACTATAACAGTTAACAACAGCACGATCAGTCCGTAGCCTTCTCCTTACCCTTGTTGCGTGCTGAATGCGATCCTGCCTGTGAACCTGCACCAGAAGGAATAGGATGAGACATAATGTCTCAGTGAGCTCTACCCAACCTACTGTTTGGCAACCACAGGAAACCTAGGGTCGCCATGCCTACCTTGGCAATTTAGGGGAATTCTAGAATCGCCAAGTCTTTAACCTGCCTATAACTTTAACTATAACCTGCCTGTAACTATAAACTTTCTGTGACTGTAACTATAACTATGAATCATAAAACAAATAAAGTGTTTTATGTTAGCTGTTAGCGTTGAACAAACAATTAATCTGAGTTCGTTTTACGGAGGGCACCCCGGGTGGAGCAACCCCGAGATACGTCTCCCTATGAACCGGTGAAATTCCTATCATATCAGGCTAACACCGGACTCCCTATGAAACGTGTGGACAACCCTCTCGGAGAAGTCCCATCCGGCGAATCCCGGAGTCTGATGAACACGCCCTATGACTGTGAAACGTGCAAGCACGCCAATATCTTTAATCTTTAATTCTTTAACTATAACATATAAACATATAAACTGTCACTTTAATCCTATAATCACCTTGTAACCTATAAGCTGTAATCTTTAATGTCTTGGCTTATCGTTCTCATAAGCCACCTATAATTGTTAAACCATTCCTATTACTTTGTATCCTAAAGTGGATAAACTATGAACTTGTTCCTCATCCTATAACTCTTGTTTTCCTATCAAGAATTAGGCATATCGTTGTCATATGCCACTATAAGAAGTCTGCCTATTCAATAAACCTCAACTCTACATTTCCAAGCCTTGCATAATCCTTACTTCTATACTTTTATGACCTTTGGGTAGCTTTTAGAATGAGATAAAATGGTGGGCAAGGTTTCCAAAATATATATATATATAATCAGTTGCCAAAAAGCCACGCCCGCGCGCACCAGGACCCCCAGAACAGCTCAACGAAGTTGGGCTGTCCAGGGTTGGTCGCTACAAGCGCCCCCTTGGTCGCTACAAGCGCCCCTGGTCGCTACAAGCGCCAGTGTGGTCGCTACAAGCGACAGCCCGTCGCTACAGCGACCGTATCAGTACAAAATCATGTAAAAATGTGATTTTCCACCATTTTTGCCCATTCAAGGTTACCCAAGCTTCCAAGACATGTTAAAAACGATTTTCCATCATAAAACATCAGTTAAAAACATTTACAAGCAAGGATTATGACTAGCAAGGAAATTAGGGTAAAATTTCAAACTTTCTATAACTTTTTCCTATGAAGCAAAACAAATAAAACTCACACTATGAGGGTTCTAAAACCCAAGTTGAGCTCACCTAAGATTGATAGCAAGCTGGCTTAGCTTTAATCCCAAACTCCAACTTGTAAACTTCCCTTTTCTTGGTTTTTCTTTAGTTTTTCTTGCTCCAAGTTCTTACAAAGCCTTGATTGCTTGAAATCCAAGGGTTTATGGATGAAATGATGGATTAAGGATGAAAGATAGGGTGGGTCGAAATCTAGAGAGAAGGAGGAGAGATTTTGTGATTTTTGAGAGAGAAAGAAATGAGATAATTGTGAAAAAATTCATATTTATCCACTTATATTCTTTGTCTCCATAATTACGACTTTGCCATTCCAATACGTTTAATTCCAGTAACACTGTTAATTGCCTCACATAAGTGTGTTATTACAATGGCTTTGATATTGTTATTACTTTTGCAAAATCTTTGAACCAGGGCTATGTTTCCGTATAAATGTCGCAGAAAATTATTAAAAGTGAGCTCATAGTATAATGTGTAGAGTTCTAATCAAATAGTCAAGATTGGATTCTTCTCCTTTCTTTTTATTACTATATTACAATCTCTTATTGGATAAACCCGCAAAAAAAAAGATGGAAAATGAAATCAAAATTAATACCTGAGTCTCTTTCCATAGAAATTTGACATTGCTGTTTATTAACTCAATGGAAACTAAATTTCCATTATAAAAGCTTCTAGGTATGCATGTTAAAGGAAATCCATTCCAAGAAAGCCATCTTAGATTTCTTGAAAGATATTCAAAATCCCCATCAAGTTGACCTCCAGCAAGTTGAAGCAATCTCAGTCTTGTCATCTTCTTAAATGCTTTAGTACTAAAATGTTTTGCATTAGCTCTTGGCAACTTCAAAGTCAGTCCCTCAACAATTTTTGTTCCCTATGAAATATGATTCACCACCAAATTAATTTTCAAAGCAGAACTAAAATTTGAATGTTAAAAATGTATTACTCATAAATGTGAAGAAGTGATTACCGTTTGTTCTGATAATACACCAACCACGTCTTTACTAAACCATAACATGCTACGCTCCGTGGGATCCTTTGGTGATTTCTCACAAATTATTTCTCTTCCCATATCTCGCAACAAATCATGCATTCCAAGCCTGCCCATATCATCAACAATCACAAGGCTATGCTCCATAAGAACATTTATTCCTATTTCTGCATAAAGTTCGCACCAATTTAATATATGTATAACATCATTTCGGACCATCCCAATAAAGAAACAAGCTATGTCAAGGAATATTTCTTTCTCAGTGTCATCATTTAAAGCATCATAACTTATTTTTAACTTCTTATGTACTTGATCATTGGGAATTTTTTAGAGTTTTTCCATAACACTCTCCCATTCTGTTATTCCCTTATCAAACAAATATGACCCAAGGACTTCAAGAGCTAGCGGCAATCCCCAGGAATAGTTCACTACATTTCTTGAAATTTCGGAAAAATCTTCTCTAGGGCTCGCTTGCTTGAATGCATGCCAACTAAAAAGCTCTATTGATTCACTTTCACCCATTTTTTTCATTGTGTATAATTCATCAACTCTATTCCCTCTAAGTATATTCATATCTCTATTTGTGATAATTATTCTACTACCCGAACCAAACCATTGATGACTTCCACACAAAGCATTCAATTGATCCATTGTATTCACATCATCAAGTACAATAAGTACTCTTTTATGACAAAGTATATCCTTTAATTTATTTTTTCCTTCCTCAATGTTGTGTATCTTGGTCGATCTTTCTTTGCAAATATCAAATATAATTTGTTCTTGTAAATACACTTGTTGAATATTTTGCTCCCAAACTTCCCTAATATTTGCGACGAAGCTCCTACCATCAAAATTGTGGCCAATTTTATTGTAATGGCTTTTGCAATAGTGGTTTTTCCAATCCATCCCATACCCCACATCCCTAGTAGTAGAACATCGTTTGATTGTTTGTTTTGAAATGGAGCTTGCATTTGTTGGAATTGTGGCGGTTGAAAGGGATTGTTCACTTGTGGGGAGAGTAGTGGTTGAAATGAAGCTTGCGTTTGTCGGTCTTGTAGCGGTTGAAACAGAGCTTGCATTGGCTTGATGTGTAGTGGTTGAAATGAAGGTTGCATTTGTTGCGCTTGTAGCGGTTTAAATGAAGCTTGCATTGGTTGGAAGTGTAGTAGTTCACTCGTGGGTTGCGGTATTTTTTTGTATATTAGTTGAATCATATCTTCCACTCGAGGTTCAACTCCTACGGGATTATTAGCAACGAACAAGTCTGTCTTGTTTAGCAAACCCACAACTTTTTCAACAATATTCTTGATTGCCTCACTTTCGTTCCTGTTTTAAAACCCAAATAAATGATTATATATATTTTACATTCTTAAAATAAAACAAATACGTTGGTAATTAAGCTCGGTAGATGTTTAATAAATAACATTTGCATTTTAAGACAATGATATTTTGACACAGCAATGTTCATTTACTCGGTTACATGGTTAATTAATGAATTACAACACATTGTGCAATTTATCAACCATCTATTTAATGTAATTAACCACATGTTTGAATTATGTTAAGGCTTAAATGTATTTGTGACCCTTTAACTTTTAAAAAGTTGCGATTTTGGCTCCCTAACAAAAAAAATAACAATTTTACCCCTTAACTTTACAAAACGTTGCAAAGCTGCTGAGAAGACGCCACATGTCCCAAAACAAGGGGCCAAAATCGCAACTTTTTGTAAGGATAAAGGGCCAAGAGATCTTATTTCCCTAAAGATAGAGGGCCAAAAGAGAATATTTCCCTAAAGTTATAGGGTCAAAAGAACATATTTCCCTAACGATAGAGGGCAACATTGTTATTTTTTTTATTAAGGGGCCAAAATCGCAACGTTTTGAAACATAAGGGGGAAAAACTGCATTTAAGCCTTATGTTAACTATGTCCGGAAGAAATTGACATTATTTGTGTCAAAAGTTCATTGTGATCAAATATACAAGATATCAATTAATCATCCATTGAACATAATTAACAATTAACAATGTATTTGAATTACAGTTTATTAAATAAATACTGAACAGTTTTCCAATGGTAAGTGGAAATTTGATAACAAAAATATTAAAAAAAGTCCAAAAAATTAAAATATAATCCAGGATTCGACCTTTTTTCTTTCAAAATCATTCGATTGAAAAAGTGTTTGTTGAGTTGAATTGCATTACCTTGAATTTAGCACTACAAACCCTGCAAACCCGGCTACCTCATGAAGTGCCGCTGTCCAACTCCGTTCCTGCTCCATATTCGGCTACCTGGATTTGAAGTTTAACACATTGAAAAGTCTTTTTGTATTTGAAAGTCTAGTCAATAGACTTTGAAATGCTTTGCCAAACTCACCCTTTTGGTGACGAACTTCAGATAGATCTAAACCGTAGAACACTGGCAAAACAACTTGCCCTATAGTTTTGGAACACTCCATTATCTTCACCAACTCATCCAGACACCATCGTGAATCCGCATAATTCTTTGAGAAAACAATCACATCAATTCGTGATTGTTCTATTGCTTGATTTATTGATTTTGAAATGGCATCTCCCCTTTGAAGCGAATATCGTCTCTAAAAACTTTAACTCCAACATTTAGAAGAGAAGTGTTAAGATGTGAAGTGAAGGAAGCACGAGTATCTTCCCCTCGGAAACTTAAAAACACGTCATGAATCCTTAATGCTTTCGATGGATTCTTTGTGTATGTGTTATTTAGAAGATCAGTGAAGTTTAAGGAGGAAGACATGGATTGATGAGAGGGAACTGATTAATTGTTGAAATAGCAATGTAAAGTGTTGTGGTGTGAAATTATGTGTGTGACCTAGGGCTGAGCAAAGACCCGTGACCCGATAGAAACCCATACAAATCGATTGTTGTTTGGGTGACACGGTCGGATTCAAACGGATAACGAGTCTTAGTTTTTGGAAAAATCGAGTATAAATGGTTTGTTGTGGTCGGGCTCGGTTCTAAAAATATTAACCTATAACAACCCAAGCCCGACCGAAAAGGCATTTCAAAGACAACACATTTACTACTTACTCTACATGTCAGTTAGAATCTTCACGTGTTTTTCTTGAGACACACAACATAAGTGTGTGTGCTTTGCTTTAATAGTTTTTTTATATTATTACATATTCATTTATTTAGTTGTTTTAGACTTCACACTCTGACACACATCTATCAATCCCATCTCTTTTGCTTACACGCTTACAAGACAATGTTTTGTTTTTCTTTATTATATTTTTTTCCTAAATTGTTTTCATTACAACTTCTTTAGATCTAAAAATGTTCAACTTTTAAGTTCTTACTATATACTATTTCATTTCACAAGCAACTGGTACTTTTTCTCTCCCACCCAAGGTCAAAATAAAAAGAGGATACCCACCGTGTCGAAGCAAGCAATGGTTGCATCTTAGGGATTATTACAGAAATTTGAAGAAAAACTTGTGATGCAACCTTCTCTTAATGGTGGCAGTTATGGCTACTACGTGGTGGCCTTAGTAAATTATTTTCTAAAAGACATTTTGCAGCCATGATTGAAGGTGAACTTTGAGGAAATCTAAAACTCTGGAAACAAGTAGAAGACGATCTTTCTCTGACCAACCCGTTTGAACCCACCCGTACTACCCACTTTTTGCACCACCCAACACCTGCCCAAACCGGCGCTTTAAGTGGTCGGAAATGGGTCCATATTATCCTTTGAAATTCCTGGCAACCTGACTGACAGATGCTGTGCACAATGTTGTCACAACTGTCCGAGCACTTGTCCTACTCAGAACTAAAATAAGAATAACGCAACGTAACAAAACATGAAATAAAAAGGAACACAGCAGAAATATAAAGTACACAGTGAGTTTGTTAACCCAGTTCGGAGCAACTCTCCTACTCTGGGGGATACCAATCCAGGAATGAATCCACTATTATAGTTCTAGTGAAAAGACCAACGCAGACACACTACTTGACTTTGCACCAAGACCCTACCAGTGTCAACTCTATCTAGGAACTCCTAGATATGAGACCCCGTCTCAATTCCTACCAACAGCACAGACAGTATTGTTATCAACCACACAAAAGCACAAGCACAAGAGACACACTCTAATGACACATACTCACTCCGTACTTAAAAGCTTAGGAGCAGTTCACAATTACAACTCAAACAAACTCAGTCCTTAGCTTGAATCAGGGAGATACAAGCAAGGCTCACAATTAACAAAAGAAACCCTAAAAACCTTAAACACACGCTTTTCTAACACACACGGTTTTTAGTTACCCTATTAGGGTTTGTCCTCACAAATATATAATACTGAGATAGCACGGGTTTGGGCTTCAAAACAGAGCGTGGACATTGTCCGGTCCAGCTGGAAAATCTTCTAGAAATAATAAAAAGCTTCCAAAAATATAACGATCTCTTTTGGAAAAATAGCAAGGCAAGACCGCCTTTTACACATCATCAGATACACACGCCTTGATCAGCAAGCTAGAGGAAAATAAAACTTCAAGCAAATCTTTGGAAGATTGCGTACAAAAATAAAGTGCAAGCTGGCGCGAAAAACACAAGTCACATAATGTTGTTCCATATGCTACCGCATCTGTCCCAGCATCTGGCTAGTAGATGTTTTTGCAAAATGTAGCCAATCTACAAAAACCCAACAATCTCCCCCTTTGGAAAATTTTTGGCTAAAACACTCTAGAGCCAGTTCTTTGGGAGATACACAGATAAGGTTCCTTCAAGTCAACATAGGCACACAACAAAGAAGGAAAATATCATAGCATATAATGAGACTACTTCCAAGGGAGCAATTTGGACAGAGATAACTTGCAAGGAGTATCAGAGGCATGCAACAGATAAGACAAAACACCTAGCCTCATAGGGACAACCAGAGAGAAATAAACTCTCATATAGTGGATTCACAAAGAAAAGAGAGAAAAACAACACCAGGAAAAAATAAATTTCCACACACCAAAAAGTAACAGCTCCCCCTCAAAAACACGCACATACTCATCC
This sequence comes from Medicago ruthenica, assembly GCA_018208015.1. Classification (NCBI taxonomy): domain Eukaryota; kingdom Viridiplantae; phylum Streptophyta; class Magnoliopsida; order Fabales; family Fabaceae; genus Medicago; species Medicago ruthenica. The sequence goes on along the minus strand of CM031376.1, from coordinate 70,956,588 downwards.
TCAACACATGTACCAGTACTCCCCCTCAAAACATACAGTACTCCCCCTCAACACAAAACCAAACATACAAACAGCCAAGATGATATATGCTACAACCTACAACTACTCCCCCTTTTTAGCCACAAATTCTGACAAAGAACATCCATGCATACGCATAAGAGAAAATCCACATATAGTGCATATTACAGACCAAAAGCACACAAGGTGCATAAGAAAGTCAGGGCCTAGCCCAATCATAAAAAAAAAACAAGAAGAGTACAACGACTGAGAATAGAAAAAATCAAAATCGGAAATCATCAGAGTCATCAGAGGCAGCAGAGAACTCCTCAGTGTCACCAGCAGAAGCAGTTTTGTTCCCTCCTTCTTCTTCAACCTGCTCACCCTCAGCTTCAGATTCAGCCTTCAAAGCTGCAATTATCCTGTCAATCTTCATCTTCCTAGCTCCAAGAGCCATACTAGTCTCAGTTAGATCTGCAATTATTTGTTTTCTAGTGAGCACACTAGATGTCCGGACAGAAGTACCAGCTAAGTCAGCAGCATGATCCTCAGACAGCAAACTACAGTCTAAGGCCATAGGACCAGGCCTCTTACAGGGCTCATCAGTACTGATCAAAATATCTGGGTGTTGCTGAAGGATAATACCACACAGGAGAGTGGGAAAGGCTATAGGAAACTTGATAGCAAAGGACTTAGCATGCTCCAAAACCTGATAATAAATGTAGGCCCCATAATCAAAAGGTGACTTGGTACCCACAACATAAATCAACTTAGCCAAACCAGAAGCAACAGAGTTGGAGTGAGTGGTTGGAGTCCAATTTTGAGCACAGATCTTGTTCAGAACAGCATACATGGGAGAGAGTTGTTCAGAAGACAAATGCCTAGGCCAATGCTTAACTTTGTTACCTGTGATGGCCTTGCAAATGGTGTCCTCAGTTACCTCCAGCTCAAGAGTCTCCTCAACAGATCTCTCAAGGTAGGTGTTGACAATCAGAAGGGAGAAGTTGACACATTTACCTCGAACAAAAACTTGCCTATACTCAGGATTCCTTGAATCATCACATTCATCAGAAACATTTACCAGAAATTCCCTGACCAGCTTATCATAACAGGGACCTAGATTTTTCACAGTTTTCATCAGCCCAGCATACTCCAAAACCTCAACCAGCTTTTTGCATTTGAACACATCTTCCTTCAGATTTCTTTCCAGTCCTAGTCTTCTGTGATATATAAACTTCCACCTAGAAGACCCACTTTCCAAATGAAAAGATACATTATCCAGAGGAGCTGGGGGGATGGTTAGAGGGAGTTTCATACCCTTCATGGTTTTCCTAGAAGCTCCAGCAGATGTGGCAGCATCAGTCTCAGCAACCTCAAAATCAGAGTCACTAGTGGGAGGATCTTTCCTTTTGAGGCTCTTCTTCTTCTGATCACTTTGAGCCACCTTCTTGCTCCCAGCCTTGGGAGGACCATACATAGGCTTCTTCCCAGTATTGGTTGTTTTCTTCTTACTTCCTTTGTGACATTCACTAACAGTAGCAACAGTCTTGTCAGATTTGCTCCTAGTCCTGCGAGCAACACCTATAACATCAGTCTTTTCCTGAGGTCTCTCTTCAGGCACAACATCCTCAACAGCAACAGTGTCAACTTGGTCTAAATTGTCAGTCTCAGCATTATCCACAGCATTCTGAGTCTCAGTATCTTCATCCTAAGACTTTGAAGAATCATTCTCATGGACACTCACAGTATCAGGGGTGTTTGGAACCACCACTTCAGTCTCCTCATTAGCTTGTGACAAAGATGCTTGAGCATCTGTCACAGCATCCTTTGTCGTGGCAGGGGAATTAACAGGTGTCTCAGTATCAGCCGTATCAACAACATTCTTTTCAACAGAAACAGCAGTAACATCTTGTTCTATAGGGGAATTGGAAAAATCACCAACTAATTTGTCAGATACCTTAGGATTATCAGGACCTAGGGTTTCAGACGTAGCTACAGTACCTTCAACAGCAATATCCTCAGATTTGTTGACAGAAGGGTCAACATTTGGTTCGACAACACTCGATATAAAGGGATTGTCCTTACAGTACAGATCATCCATGCTTAGCCCTATACGTTGAACAGCGGGAGTGTCAGATTGCTTACCTTTCGATTTCGACCTCGTGTTCACCGCGGTAGAGGAAGTAGCTTTGCTAGATCTTGTAGAAACATTCTTTCGTGATGCAGACGACCTAGTACGTCGCTTCTTTGCGGGAGAACTAAGAATGGTAGTGAGAGGTAGGGCGTCTGTGATAATCGCTTCAGATGGAAGTTCAGGAGTTTGATCTTGCATGTTTTGATGAGAAGTAGAATCAGACATTGTGATGATTTGGTGTTTGAAAGTATGAAGAGAGGGCGATTTTTGAATGATGATGAGAGCGGCAAGAGAGGAGTTGAGAAGTTGGGAGAAGTTAAGACAAAAGCAATGATGGTAGCGTGTGGGAGATTTTAAAAAGGAAAGTTGGAAATAACCTCCTTGAATGACGTGCATCAAGCGGTTGGGGAGGGAGAAAATAACAGCTGCACGCCTCCCATAAATTAATTGCTACAATTCCTCAAATAAACAGATCCCTAACTTCCGTCTTAATTTTTCAAATTGGTTAGCATCAAGAGCTTTGGTAAAAATATCTGCTAATTGTTCTTCAGTTGCAACATGCTCAAGAGTAACAATTTTTTCTTCAACCAGATCCCTAATAAAATGATGTCTAATGTCAATGTGTTTAGTCCTGCTGTGTTGTATAGGATTTTTGGAGATATTAATTGCACTCAGATTGTCACAATATAATGTCATAGCATCTGTCTTGACATTGTATTCACTCAGCATCTGTCTCATCCACAACAATTGAGAACAACTGCTACCAGCTGCTATGTACTCAGCTTCAGCTGTAGACAAGGAAACACAATTTTGCTTCTTACTGAACCAGGATATAAGATTGTTACCCAGAAAGAAACATCCACCAGAAGTACTCTTTCTATCATCTGCACTTCCAGCCCAGTCAGCATCACAATACCCAAACAACACAGTGCTTTCCCCATGAGAGTACAACATACCGTAGTCACTGGTACCATTCACATACTTCAGAATTCTCTTTACCTGAGTCAGATGGCTGATTTTTGGTTCAGCTTGGTACCTGGCACACACTCCAACTGCAAATGTGATATCAGGCCTACTTGCAGTAAGATATAGAAGACTCCCTATCATACTTCTATACATGCTTTGGTCAACATCCACACCTTTCTCATCCTTTGATAATTTCACATGTGTGGGAGCAGGAGTTCTTTTATGAGCAGCATTTTCCATCCCAAATTTCTTGACTATATTTTTAGCATACTTACTTTGAGAGATAAATATAGTGTCTTCCATCTGTTTCACTTGAAGAGCAAGAAAGAACTTTAGCTCACCTACAAGACTCATTTCAAATTCAGATTGCATTTGCTGTACAAAATGCTCTATCATCTGGTCAGACATTCCTCCAAAGACTATGTCATCCACATATATTTGAGCAATCATCAGCTGTCCATTTTCATCTTTCACAAACAAGGTTTTGTCATTTCCTCCCTTCCTATAGCCATGGTTAATTAGAAACTCAGCAAGTCTCTCATACCAAGCTCTAGGGGCTTGCTTCAGGCCATATAGAGCTTTCTTCAATTTGTAAACATGGTTTGGAAGACTTGGATCAATGAAACCTTTAGGCTGTTCCACATAGACCTCTTCATTTAAGTACCCATTGAGAAAGGCACTCTTGACATCCATCTGATACAGCTTGAATTTTAGTATGCATGCAATCCCAAGTAACAATCTAATAGATTCCAACCTAGCTACAGGAGCAAAGGTCTCATCAAAGTCTACACCTTCAATTTGAGCATATCCTTGTGCAACTAGTCTAGCTTTGTTCCTAGTGATAGTACCATTTTCATCAGACTTGTTTTTATAAACCCACTTGGTACCTATGACATTTACATTATCTGGTCTAGGAACTAAGTCCCACACATTACTTCTCTTGAACTGAGTTAATTCTTCTTGCATAGCGTTTATCCAGAACTCATCAGTTAGAGCTTCCTTAACATTCTTTGGTTCAAATTTAGATATAAAGCAAGAATTTGATACCTCATCATAGTTCCTTCTAGTTGTGATCCCTTGGTTAGGATCTCCAATGACTTGATCTATGGGATGGTTTTTCTGGACTCTGATAGATGGTCCTTTGTTGGGAGCAGTCTTCTCTGGACCAGTTACTTCAGAATCTTGCTTACTACTGGCTTCACCTTCTTTCTTCTCCTCCTGTAGGTCAGATGCTGAATCAAATGTCGTATCATCTGGCACAACATTATTACCTTCATCATCTACAACGACATTTATAGATTCCATCACTGTCTTGGTTTTGGAATTGTATACTCTATAGGCTCTGCTGTTTGTTGAATAGCCCAGAAAGATCCCCTCTTCACTTTTAGCATCCATCTTTCTTCTTGGTTCCCTGTCAGCTAAAATATAGCACTTACTACCAAACACATGAAAATGCTTCACCGTTGGCTTCCTGTCCTTCCATAGCTCATACAAGGTAGTAGAAGTACCTTTTCTCAAAGTCACTCTATTATGAATATAGCAGGTTGTGTTCATGGCTTCAGCCCAAAAGAAAAATGGCAGCTTCTTCGCATGTAGCATAACCCTGGCGGATTCTTGCAAAGTCCTGTTCTTTCTTTCAACTATCCCATTTTGTTGGGGAGTAATAGGTGCAGAGAAATCATGAAATATTCCTTCAGAGTTGCAGAAATCAGAGAACTTACCATTCTCAAACTCTTTCCCATGATCACTTCTGACTCTAACAATTCCACAATCCTTTTCTCTCTGAAGTTGTAAGCAAAGATCCTTGAATTTTTCAAAAGTGTCTGATATCTCCTTATTGAAATTTATCCAAGTATATCTGGAAAAATCATCAACAACAACAAATGCATACTTCTTACCACCTAAGCTTTCAACTTGCATAGGTCCCATTAAGTCCATGTGCAATAACTCAAGAACTCTGGATGTGGACAGATGTTGCAGCTTCTGGTGAGGCATCTTGGTCTGTTTTCCTATCTGGCATTCTCCACATATACTTCCTTCCTGAATTTGGAGTTTTGGTAGACCTCTGATGGCTCCTTCAGCAATAGCTTTCTTCATGCTTCTGAGATTCAGATGTCCAAGCTTTTGGTGCCATAGCTTTACTTCATCTTCTTTGGTTATTAGACAAGTAGATAACTTTGCTTTATCTTGAGAAACCCACAAGTAGCAATTGTCCTTTGATCTAACACCTTTCATCAGGATGTCACCTTTACTGTTAGCAACTAAGCATTCACTCTTTGTAAAGTTGACCTTCAATCCTTGATCGCACAGTTGACTAATACTAATTAAGTTAGCAGTCAATCCTTTCACTAGAAGCACCTTATCAAGTTTGGGTAGACCCTCATTCACAAGCTTTCCTACACCCTTTATTTCTCCTTTGGCTCCATCACCAAAAGTGACAAAACTTGTAGCATAAGGCATAATATCAGTTAAGTAATTTTTATCGCCAGTCATATGCCTGGAACATCCACTGTCAAAGTACCAATCATTTCTGGATGACACTCTCAGAGATGTATGAGCAATTTGAGCAGTCTCATCAGCTTCTGATTCGGTTTTTCTAGGATTCACAGTGTTGCTTGTGAGAATATCATTTTTTTGCTTCCACTGCTTCTTGGTGATCTTCACTGTGGAGTCTGGTCTTGGTGAATAAGTTCTGTCTGGATAACCATATAATTTGAAGCAGAAAGGTCTTATATGTCCTTTTCTTCCACAGTAGTGGCATACCCAACCATAATACCTCCCTTTTGATCTGGGCCTAAATCCAGATGCCTGTTGTCTCACCTGATGTTGGGGCATCTGTCTTGGCATAGTGAGATCATAAGTACTAACAGATGGCACAAACTGTCTTACTGGTAGTTGTTTCTGATGAGGCAAGGATCTGTAGTCAAACCCAATACCTTTAGGATCTCCCGGTTTCTGTCCTATCTCCAGAATTTCGTCTAAGACATCAGTAACTTTGTTCATCATCCGCAGTTGCTTGTTCATATTGTCAATCTTGGAAGTAAGTAAGATAACCTCATCATTGAGATCCGAGTTCATTTCCAGAAGTTTGTCCTTCTCAGCTTGCAAGAGAGCAATGGTCCTCTTTTGTTTTTCTAAAGTTCTACAAACTTCCTCACTTTTGAGACATAGCTCCTTGTAAGAATCAGCCAGTTCATCATATGTTACCTCTTCATCACAAGATTCATTGTCAGATGTACACACTCCAGTCAAGGCATTCACATGTTTTGCAGTTTCAGGTTCTTCTTCTGACTCATCTTCATCAGACCAAGAAACAGTCATCACCTTCTTTTGTTTCTTCAGATACGTTGCATACTCAGTTCTGATGTGGCCATATCCTTCGCATTCATGGCATTGCACCCCTTTGCTTTGATTGGTTTTGTCATCAGTCCTAGGTTTCCTCTGATTGTTGACATTTTTATAGATGCTGCGACTGTTGTCCGGGGCATGTGTCCTAGGGCGTCTGTCCATCCTCTTCAGAACTTTATTAAATTGTTTACCCAATAACACAATAACTTCAGAGATGCTCTCATCAGTATCTAAATTACTCTCCACATCATCTTCATCAGTGTTGGAGGTGAAAGCAATGTTCTTGTCCTTCTTTTCAGATCTTTCATTAGCCTTTAATTCAAAAGTTTGAAGAGATCCAATCAGCTCATCGACTTTCATATTTCCAATATCTTGGGCCTCCTCAATTGCACATACTTTCATATCAAATTTCTTAGGTAGGGACCTGAGGATTTTGCTTACCAATTTTTCATCAGACATCTTTTCCCCCAAGGATTCAAATGTGTTAGCATATCCTTCCTTCATTCTCAGATTCTCAAACTGTGTTGTCAGCAGTTGTAGCCTTGACTTCTTGACCTTTTGAGTACCTTCATGAGCTGTTCTTAGGATATCCCAAGCTTCCTTAGCAACAGTACATTGTTTAATCAACCTGAACATGTTTTTGTCTACACCATTGAACAAAGCATTCAGGGCTTTAGAGTTTCCAATAGCTGCAGTGTCTTCTGCTGTAGACCACTCCTCTTCTGGTTTTAATTCATCAGTATCAACATTATTCGCATCTTTTATTTTAGGAGGAACCCATGCTTTAATCACAGCCTTCCAAGCTCTGCTGTCTAGAGATTTCAAGAATGCTGTCATGCGTGATTTCCAAATGTCATAGTTCGACCCATCCAACAGGGGTGGTCTGTTCACCAGTCCTCCTTCTTTATCCATTAAGCCAGAAAATTCTTTCCCTGGAGCTCACCCACACAGAACAGGGTGCCCGCTCTGATGCCAATTGAAATTCCTGGCAACCTGACTGACAGACGCTGTGCACAATGTTGTCACAACTGTCCGAGCACTTGTCCTACTCAGAACTAAAATAAGAATAACGCAACGTAACAAAGCATGAAATAAAAAGGAACACAGCAGAAATATAAAGTACACAGTGAGTTTGTTAACCCAGTTCGGAGCAACTCTCCTACTCTGGGGGATATCAATCCAGGAATGAATCCACTATTATAGTTCTAGTGAAAAGACCAACGCAGACACACTACTTGACTTTGCACCAAGACCCTACCAGTGTCAACTCTATCTAGGAACTCCTAGATATGAGACCCCGTCTCAATTCCTACCAACAGCACAGACAGTATTGTTATCAACCACACAAAAGCACAAGCACAAGAGACACACTCTAATGACACATACTCACTCCGTACTTAAAAGCTTAGGAGCAGTTCACAATTACAACTCAAACAAACTCAGTCCTTAGCTTGAATCAGGGAGATACAAGCAAGGCTCACAATTAACAAAAGAAACCCTAAAAACCTTAAACACACGCTTTTCTAACACACACGGTTTTTAGTTACCCTATTAGGGTTTGTCCTCACAAATATATAATACTGAGATAGCACGGGTTTGGGCTTCAAAACAGAGCGTGGACATTGTCCGGTCCAGCTGGAAAATCTTCTAGAAATAATAAAAAGCTTCCAAAAATATAACGATCTCTTTTGGAAAAATAGCAAGGCAAGACCGCCTTTTACACATCATCAGATACACGCGCCTTGATCAGCAAGCTAGAGGAAAATAAAACTTCAAGCAAATCTTTGGAAGATTGCGTACAAAAATAAAGTGCTAGCTGGCGCGAAAAACACAAGTCACATAATGCTGTTCCATATGCTACCGCATCTGTCCCAGCATCTGGCTAGTAGATGTTTTTGCAAAATGTAGCCAATCTACAAAAACCCAACATCCTTCATCGGTTTTCTTTAGATGAACTATTTTTTAACCGAACCCGGCCGAAACCGACCGATGCTCTACCCTAGTGTGACCTCTAAAGCTTGAAAAAGATAAAAAAGTATATCATATGGATAATATTGATTTCCACTACTTTGCATTATTTTCAACTTAAAGTCATAATCACGTCGGTATAATGTGCCGGCTCCACATTAGTTGTCAAGAGCATACCAACCAATAACCATAAATATCTCCTTCAACTTTTGAATGTGTACATGAGAGTTGGTTTTCATATTTTTTTTTTAATATATATAGTTATTTTGGTCTTTAAATAAGAGAGACACTGTCATAATAGTCGCAACTAAACGTATCAAGCACAAAAATACATAAATGTGTATTTTGATAGTCATTTTAGTCTATGACTAAACTTTTTGTGAATAAGTTATGTACTCGAATGTGTCTTTTATTAGTCAATTTGATCTAAAAAACTCGTAACAATAGAGTCACTTAAAAACGTGTTTGTAATTTCAATACATTCAAAAATTATAGGGACACCATTTAAGATATTTAAATATTAAAATCACAAAGGAATAATAAGATTTGGAGTGACGTGGTCGATGCTAAATCCTATGTCCTTGAGGGTGCGAAAACCATACTACATGAGTGGAAAGTGGTTCGGATTACTCGGCAACCTTCTCTCAATATGCAAAGGCCTATAGGAAGCTCGAAATGGGTGAATCCAAAGGAAGATAGATTTAAATGTAACATTGATGCATCCTTTTCAAAGCATACTAACAAAGTTAGAATATGTATTTGTATCAGAGACGAAACGGGTGCATTCATGATTGCCAAGACAGAATGGTTCACACCTGTTTGCGATGTCCACATTGGAGAAGCTCTAGGACTTTTATCAACTTTAGAATGGGTTCATGAGCTAAGTTTAGGACCCATAGATTTTGAGCTTGATTCTAAGAGAGTTGTTGATAGTTTTTTGTCCCCTAGACATGATGTTACTGAGTTTTGGGTTATTATCCGAATTTGTAAAACTCTCTTTGCATGATTTTATAAAGTTAGTTTCCAAATTGTGGTTGATATACCACATTGTATTGAACACATTTTAAGTAATGATATGCTATAAGCATTTTCTCTAAAAAAAAATAATATTAAACTCACAAAACACGGTAGCAACCAATAATGTCTCAAGAGAATAGATTGTTTTGTTTGAAGTCATCTGTGGGATCCACCCGAGGAGAGTTCATCTTGACATTGTTCAGGTCCTGAGGCATCCACTCTTTCATTCTCCCTCCCTCAGTTCCTTTTTAATTGTTGTTTGATAATACTACACTCAAATTAATAAAGTGGATATTTATAGTATTTTTGCCTATTATTATGAGATCAAGAACAAGAAGAAAAAGAGAATAAAATTGAAATGTGAATTCATTCATCTAAGAACAAAGTTAGTTACAAGAGTGCTATTTATAGAGTAAGCAAGATAGCTGGTTAACTTGTGTAGCAAGTAACCGGTCATAACTAACTTCTGCTAAGGCTATTTGTGTTATCCATATATAAGTTGAAATCTCTGAAAACTCTCAGGGTGTTTAATGATTGACAAGTTGGAAGAGGACATAGAACAGATGAAATCGTTAACCACTCTGCTTGCAGACAACACTGCAATAAAAAGAGTACCCTTTTCAGTTGTAAGGTCAAAAAGCATTGGATACATTTCTTTGTGCGGCCATGAAGGATTTTCACGTGATGTGTTTCCATCTATCATTTGGTCTTGGATGTCACCAACAAATAATCTCTCATCCTCATTTCAAACATCTAACATGATGTCATCTCTTGTTCCTTTAGATGTACCACATAGTAGTTCCCACGAACTATCATCGTTTTCAGTGTCTTCCAAGTCTTAGAAGTCTTTGGGTGGAGTGCAGCTCGGAACTTCAACTTTCTCATGATGCAGCAATAATTTTGGATGCCTTGTATGCCATCAGTTATAAGGAGTTGGAACCAACTACAGCTACATCACAAGCATCAAAACATTCCTTGAAGTATCTTTTAATTCAAATTGGAATGAATTGCCCAGCCACTAATATTCTGAAAGATATAATTTTGCAAGTTTGATATACTCTCTCTCTGCCCCCTTTTATATGTCTGTGTGTGTATCTCCTCAAACATTTGAATTCTTTAGTGTATAAGTCTATAACAACACATGTAAGTGTATACAACTATTTCATATAAATGAAAAATACTTAAAAATCAAAATAATGAAAACTGTCTTCCAAATGTTCACATAGTGTAATATCCCGCTTAAGGCTTGAATATTTATCAGTGTCGAGTCAATGTGTCAGAGATATTTTGAAATGACATTTTTGTAATTTTGGAGAAGCAGGCTATAAAAGCCATTTGTTCCCAATTTTCCCACACTTTCCTCATTCTTCTTCTCTCTTCCTCTACTCTTCTTTCACGCCCCCATCTCCTCTCATCATCCTCACTCAACTCTCAACCAATCAACATGCAAAAGTGGAATTATGGCCCTTAGAGCAAGTTGATCAACGCTCAAGCACAAATTCTTCCTTTCCCTCGTCCACTTGGCCGAACTCTCCCTCTTTACCCTAACCCTAACTTCTTTCAATGTCATCAATTCAAGCTTATATGCTAAGATTTCACCTCCCATCATCAAATTGGACTTTTGGGAAGCTTTAATTTGGAGTGGGTAGAAGAACTTGAGTTGGAGTAAGAGTTTTGGCTTGGAATTGGGAAAATCTTGAAGTCTCATCATTTCATCAATTCCTCTTATCTTTCCAGCAATTGAGGTGAGCTCCCTAGGGTTTTAGAACCCACTTTGAGAGTTTTTGATATGTATTATGTATTTTGAGCAAAGTTTATAAATTAGTGCCCTAATCCCTTTTGCTTGCCAATTCCTTGTTCAATCATGTTTATATCAATCAATTTATAGTTGTAAATCATTCCTTATACTGTTATGATGCCTGGGTATGCTTATATAAGTCAAAAATGGTGGAAAATCACGTTTTGAACTATTTCTGGGCTGTCAAAATCGCCCGGCGGGCTCGGGGCGAGCAAACAGCGACTTTTCAACAATTTTCCCTGTCTCATTTCGCCATGGCGAGATGGAGCTCGCCCAGTGAAATCAGACACACCTTCCATGTCTGTTGTAACGACCCTATTTTCGTATGTTATATTTTTATATATTTTATTTTATGGATTTGCATTTAAAAATATTTTCTCGTAATCGAGAAATAATTATGTGGCGCGAGGATAAGTTCGTAATCGAGTTTTTAGGATTTTGGGCGAAATTGGGCCTAGGGCGTGAATAGTATTGGGCTTTTGAGTTTATGAGTAGTAATGATCCTATGTATATGATAGTAGTAAGCTTAGATGAAAATAGAAGGCTAGGATTGGTCTTTGAGAGTTAGTAAGGAATGGATGGCCATGATTGATTTGTTGGGGTTATAAGAAATATCACAAAGACTTTGACAATCACTATTCATTGTCTTTGTGGAGAGCTTGGAAACGTGAAAGAGAAGGAGAAAAGCAAGAGAAAACTAGGGCAAGTGGAGAAGCTTGAGTTTGCTAGAGAAACATCGATTCCGGGTAAGAGAGGTAGTATGCTTATTCACAAGTGATCGATTTGAGAAGGGGAGAATGTCGATTTCTCCATCCCAAACTTCTCCTTTCACTTTGTCTATGTTTTGATGGAAAGTTTTTATGATTAAAGTTGTTAATGATCATGTTATGCTTATTTGATGCTAAGTGATGTTGATAGTATGTTTAATTGAAGTTATATGATGTTTATCCATGTTTTGGAAATTCGAAAATGTTGTTGTTGTTCAAGAAAAGCTTGAGTAAAACCCTAACATGGTGGTTTTTGTTAAGGGCATCTTGTTGTGTGAGTATGTGTTATATAATGCTTGGAATGGCTGTTAGGAACTAATAGAGTGTGTCTAAGGTTTTGAAAGTGGATTTGGACTTAATAATATTAAAGACTAAGGTGTGGGAAGTGATGAATATGTTTGAAATGGATAAGTTATCAAAGTGTGTGGGTTTTCCTTTGAAACCCGTATGTGTTTGAGATTTTGGTATGATTGTTTGGTTTATTTGAGATTGTTGAACATGGTTGAGTATATACATGTTGTGTCTTATGATATGGCCATGAGCGCCTAGTGTTTGTGTTTGTTGTTGTTGTGATAATTATCAGAGTGCTGATAATTTAGTGGTTGTGTTTGTTGTTGTTGTCGTTGTGATAATTATCAGAGTGCTGATAATTTAGTGGTTGTGTTTGTTGTTGTTGTTGTGATAATTATCAGAGTGCTGATAATTAGTTGTGTTAGTAAGTATCATATATTTGCTAAGTGAATCATCATGCATTTCATGATTGTATGATACCCGGTGCGGGTTATTCGATGATATCCGGTGCGGATATGAAATCCAAGAGTGCTTGGTTATCAAGAGTGCTTGGTAAGGATATAAGTTTATCCAAAATGATTTGGTACCACATGCATTAGAGAATGCATTTGAGGCATGCATCCTTTGTGACATTAGTGTTCATTTAGGAATTATGTGTGCATAATGGTTGTTAAGTGATAATTGTTATTGATGAGTTTTGTGCTTTGTCAATTACGTGTTGTGTTTTGGTTATGTATAATAATGTGTTATTTATACATGTTTATTGGTTGTGATACTAACACTCTCTGTTTTGTGTTATCTGCTGGATCTTTGGGAATCCAGGATATCAGGTTGACGAGACTATCGTCGAGGAGTAGCATTTTGCAGTTTAGAAGCCTGCGTAGTGGTGAGGGCATAGCTTAGCTATCCTTACTTTTTTTGTACTAGGTGTTGTATCCTAGTTAGAGTTTAGGGCTCTGATAGTTGTAACACTACTTTGGGTATCTGAACGTGTATGTATAAATTTGGCAATGGTCTCTGTTGTAGATTTGTATGTTAGTTTTCTAAGGCCGTTGGTCTGACGTCAAAACGATTTATAGAACTTGAGTTATGGTCAAATTACTGCACGTAGGTCACAGTGAATTTTTATGAATTTTCTGCACAACTTTTCCGAATTTGAAACGAAAACTGGTATTGATCGGTACAGAATTGGCCTTGGGTGTAAACATGAAGGTTTTAGATAATTTTGTTAGCTTTCCAGTGGCTTTGGTTTGACGTGAAAATGACTTTTAGTTTTTGAGTTATGATGAAAATACTCCAAGGAGGTCTTAGTGAAATTGTACGGTGACAGCATTCTCTGTTTCATGTTTTTGCGTCTTTTTCACACGTCTCTTTTAAATTGGTCTTTGGTATAAACATGTGAAATGTTGTAATGTGTTTTGAAAACGGAAAAAAATGACGCAATCGATTTCGTGAACATTGATATAGAAGGGGTATGAGCTAGAAGGGGTATCAGCTAGAAGGGGTATCCTAGTTAGAAGGGGTATCGCCATTTGTTGGATATATCATAAGCTGATTGTCTGCTGTTTGTGATTTTTCCGCTGCTGTATGTGAATCAAATATATTTTGATCTGTTGATGTTTATGAAAATGCGTTTTCATTATGTTGTAACTTCCTATGTCCTTAACGTTTTTTTTTATTAAAGTTAATAATCGGCGATTAAGGGTTAGGGTGTTACAATAGTTGGTATCAGAGCAGGTCGATCCATTGGATCAATTAAGTTTAGTATACCCTTTGTGTAACATGTGTTTCCTTAAACACTGTGTTCTCACTTGTGTTATGTGATGATTGGTAGTGTGGATATGACGCAACGAGCACTTGCGGAAGCGATGGAGCGGATGGCGAATGCCATGGCTCAGGAGGCTGCTAGTAGGACCGCGGATAGAGCCGCACAACAAGCTAGAGGAGGCGGGGAAGATGAGCTGAGGCTCGAGAGGTTTATGAACAACAAACCGCCTATCTTCAAGGGAGGATACGATCCAGATGGAGCTCAGACTTGGTTGGAAGGAATTGAGAGAATTTTCGGGGCTATGCGTTGTCTGGACGCGCATAAGGTATTGCTTGGAGGGTATGTTCTCCATGATGAGGCCGATCATTGGTGGGGAAACGCTAGTCAGAGGTTGGGAGCTGGTGGAGCTTTGGTTACTTGGGCTCGTTTCCGGAGAGAGTTTTTAACCAAGTATTTTCCGGCAGACGAGAGGAACCGTAAGGTGATTGAGTTCATGGAGCTCAAACAGGGGAGTTTATCTGTTTCTGAATATGCGGCCAAGTTTGAAGACTTGTGTCGTTTTGCTCCTCATTACAACACGATGGAAGCTGAGGAAGACAAGTGTGTAAAGTTTGAAAATGGGCTGAGGCCAGACATCAAGCAGTTGATTGGGTTTAGCGAGATCAGGAATTTTCCGATGTTGGTGAATAAGAGCCGAATATGTGATAAGGACAGTAAAGCTAAGGCTAATTACTACAAAGCCGCGAATGAGAAGAGGGGAAAGGACATGGCTAGAGGTAAACCGTATGGCAGAGGTGGGAAGAAACCAGATGAAGGTGGGAGTAGTGGTGGCAAGTTTGGAGGTAATAGGAATTGCTTTAAGTGTGGACAACCGGGACATCGTCTTTTTGAGTGCCCGAAGAATGATGGAAAATGTTTCAAGTGTGGTGATCCTAACCACAAAGCTGATCAGTGCAAGAAGGGTATTGTGTGCTTCAACTGCAAAGAAGCGGGTCATAAGAGCAACGTGTGTAAGAAGCCTAGAGCGGCTGGAGGAAAGGTGTTTGCTTTAGATGGTGGTGATGCGAAGGCGGACAACTTGATCAGAGGTACATGCTTTATCAATAATACTCCTTTGTCTGCTATTATTGATACGGGTGCTACCCACTCGTTTATTTCTGTGGATTGCGTTAAGAGGTTGGGTCTTAGAGTAGAAAATATGATGGGACGCATGGTTATTGAAACGCCTGCGAGTGGTTCGGTATCGACTACTCTAGTCTGTGTTGACTGTTCAGTCACTATGTATGGTCGACACTTTGGAATGGATTTAGTCTGCATTCCGTTGAGCAGAATAGACGTTATCTTTGGTATGAACTGGTTAGAATTTAATCGGGTTCATATCAACTGCGGTAAGAAGACGGTTATGTTTCCAAGACTGGAGCCAGAGTTGTGTTCGAAGCTCATGTGTTGTCGAGAAGTGGTAAGATCAGTGAAGGCTCAAGAGGACGTGTTTGCTATGTTTGCTTCGTTGAGAGTGGAAGAGAAGAATGAGGTTGATGCGTTGCCGGTGGTGCGTGATTTCACAGATGTTTTTCCAGATGACATTTTGGATTTACCACCCGAGAGAGAGGTTGAATTCGCAATTGACATAGTACCTGGTACTAGTCCAATATCAATGGCGCCGTATCGTATGTCAGCTGCTGAACTAGAAAAGTTGAAGGAACAATTGGAGGAATTGTTAGAGAAAAGGTTTGTAAGACCGAGTGTATCGCCGTGGGGTGCGCCGGTTCTGTTGGTAAAGAAGAAAGATGGTAGTATGCGTCTGTGCATCGACTATCGTCAGTTGAATAAAGCAACTATCAAGAACAAGTATCCACTTCCGAGGATAGATGATTTGATGGATCAGTTAGTGGGAGCCTGTGTGTTCAGCAAGATTGATTTGAGATCGGGATATCACCAGATAAGAGTTAAGGCGGAGGATATACCGAAGACTGCTTTCAGGACAAGGTATGGTCACTACGAGTACGCTGTTATGCCTTTTGGAGTTACTAATGCACCCGGAGTGTTTATGGAATATATGAATCGTATATTTCATTCCTTTTTGGATCGATTCGTGGTGGTCTTCATAGACGATATTTTGGTATACTCGAAGACGGAAGAGGAACATGCCGAGCATTTGAGGATTGTGTTGGAGGTGTTGCGCGAGAAGAAGCTTTATGCAAAATTTTCTAAGTGTGAATTTTGGTTGCATAAAGTTAGCTTTTTGGGTCACGTCATTTCAAGTGGTGGTATAGCAGTGGATCCTGCTAAGGTAGAGGCCGTGCAAGATTGGGGAACGCCGGAGTCTGTTACTGAGATCCGAAGTTTTCTTGGTTTGGCCGGTTACTATCGGAGGTTCATCGAAGGATTTTCAAAGTTGGCGTTGCCGTTGACACAGTTGACTAGGAAGAGTCAAGCTTTCGTTTGGGATGACAAGTGTGAGCAGAGTTTCCAAGAGCTGAAAAGGAGGTTGACATCTGCACCTGTGCTAATTCTGCCAAATCCGAAGGAACCGTTCGTGGTTTATTGTGATGCGTCGAAGATGGGTCTAGGTGGTGTGTTGATGCAGAAGGGACAAGTCGTTGCTTATGCATCAAGACAGCTGAAGATTCATGAGAGGAACTATCCTACGCATGATTTGGAGCTAGCTGCTGTCGTGTTTGTTCTCAAGATTTGGAGGCACTACTTGTATGGGTCAAGGTTCGAGGTTTTCAGCGATCACAAGAGTCTGAAATACTTGTTTGATCAGAAGGAGCTCAATATGAGGCAAAGAAGATGGTTAGAGTTTCTTAAGGATTATGATTTCGAGTTGAGCTATCACCCGGGTAAGGCTAATGTGGTAGCCGATGCGTTGAGTAGGAAGTCTCTGCATATGTCGTCTCTGATGGCGAAGGAACTGAGATTGATTGAAGAGTTTAGAGACCTCAGTTTGGTTTGTGAAAGGACAACCAGAAGCGTGAAGCTAGGAATGTTGAGGTTGACGAATGATTTTCTTGAAGAGGTTGTGGAAAAGCAAAAGTCTGATGTGAGATTGACGAAGCTTAAGACGCTCATCGAGCAAGGGAAAAAGGTAAACGTTGAGATCGATGAGAAAGGCGTGATGAGGTGTCAGGGAAGGTTATGTGTACCTGATGTGCCTGAGTTGAAGCGGATGATCTTGGAGGAAGGTCACAGAAGCAACTTAAGTATTCATCCTGGTGTTACTAAGATGTATCAAGATCTGAGGAAAATGTTTTGGTGGCAAGGGATGAAGAAAGAGATCGCCGAGTTTGTTTTCGCGTGTTTGACTTGTCAGAAGTCCAAGGTGGAGCATCAGAAGCCGTCGGGGCTATTGCAACCTATGTTTATTCCAGAGTGGAAATGGGATAGTATTGCGATGGATTTTGTAAGCGGTTTGCCGAAGACGTCGAAAGGTAACAATATGATTTGGGTAGTTGTCGACAGGTTAACAAAGTCTGCTCATTTCATAGCTATCAAGACCGGTATGCTAGTACCGAAGTTGGCTGAGATTTATGTCGAGCAAATCGTGAGATTGCATGGAATTCCGTCGAGTATCGTATCAGATCGAGATCCCCGTTTTACTTCAAGGTTTTGGGAGAGTTTGCAAGAGGCGTTGGGGACTAAGTTGCGGATGAGTTCTGCTTATCACCCGCAGACGGATGGTCAGTCGGAGAGGACGATTCAATCATTGGAGGATTTATTAAGATCGTGCATTTTGGAACAAGGAGTGAGTTGGGAAGCTTGCTTACCATTGATTGAGTTTACGTATAACAACAGTTTTCATTCGAGCATTGGTATGGCACCTTTTGAAGCGTTGTATGGGAGAAGATGTAGAACACCTTTGTGTTGGTTTGAATCGGGAGAAAGTGTGGTGCTTGGACCTGAGATTGTGCAACAAACGACCGAGAAGATCAAGATGATCCAAGAAAAGATGAGAGCGTCGCAGAGTCGCCAGAAAAGCTATGCCGACAAGAGAAGAAAGGATATAGAATTTCAAGAAGGAGATCATGTGTTTCTAAGAGTTACATCGACTACGGGTATTGGACGAGCTTTGAAATCGAAGAAGTTAGCATCGAGGTTCATTGGTCCGTATCAGATTTTGAAGAGGATTGGGAAGGTGGCGTATAGGATTGCGTTACCGCCGTCGTTGTCAAATCTACATGACGTTTTTCACGTGTCTCAATTAAGGAAATACGTATCGGATCCGTCACATGTGATTGAGTCGGACGAGATACAAGTGAGAGAGAATTTAACGGTTGCAACGGTACCCTTAAGGATTGAAGGACAAGAGATGAAGAGGCTCAGGAACAAAGAGATTTCATCGGTGAAAGTCATTTGGGGAGGCCCAGCCGGTGAATATGCGACGTGGGAGCTCGAGAGCAAGATGCGGGACTCCTATCCAGAGTTGTTTTCAGGTATTTTCGAGGGCGAAAATTCTTTTTAGGGGGGTAGAGTTGTAACGACCCTATTTTCGTATGTTATATTTTTATATATTTTATTTTATGGATTTGCATTTAAAAATATTTTATCGTAATCGAGAAATAATTACGTGGCGCGAGGATAAGTTCGTAATCGAGTTTTTAGGATTTTGGGCGAAATTGGGCCTAGGGCGTGAATAGTATTGGGCTTTTGAGTTTATGAGTAGTAATGATCCTATGTATATGATAGTAGTAAGCTTAGATGAAAATAGAAGGCTAGGATTGGTCTTTGAGAGTTAGTAAGGAATGGATGGCCATGATTGATTTGTTGGGGTTATAAGAAATATCACAAAGACTTTGACAATCACTATTCATTGTCTTTGTGGAGAGCTTGGAAACGTGAAAGAGAAGGAGAAAAGCAAGAGAAAACTAGGGCAAGTGGAGAAGCTTGAGTTTGCTAGAGAAACATCGATTCCGGGTAAGAGAGGTAGTATGCTTATTCACAAGTGATCGATTTGAGAAGGGGAGAATGTCGATTTCTCCATCCCAAACTTCTCCTTTCACTTTGTCTATGTTTTGATGGAAAGTTTTTATGATTAAAGTTGTTAATGATCATGTTATGCTTATTTGATGCTAAGTGATGTTGATAGTATGTTTAATTGAAGTTATATGATGTTTATCCATGTTTTGGAAATTCGAAAATGTTGTTGTTGTTCAAGAAAAGCTTGAGTAAAACCCTAACATGGTGGTTTTTGTTAAGGGCATCTTGTTGTGTGAGTATGTGTTATATAATGCTTGGAATGGCTGTTAGGAACTAATAGAGTGTGTCTAAGGTTTTGAAAGTGGATTTGGACTTAATAATATTAAAGACTAAGGTGTGGGAAGTGATGAATATGTTTGAAATGGATAAGTTATCAAAGTGTGTGGGTTTTCCTTTGAAACCCGTATGTGTTTGAGATTTTGGTATGATTGTTTGGTTTATTTGAGATTGTTGAACATGGTTGAGTATATACATGTTGTGTCTTATGATATGGCCATGAGCGCCTAGTGTTTGTGTTTGTTGTTGTTGTGATAATTATCAGAGTGCTGATAATTTAGTGGTTGTGTTTGTTGTTGTTGTCGTTGTGATAATTATCAGAGTGCTGATAATTTAGTGGTTGTGTTTGTTGTTGTTGTTGTGATAATTATCAGAGTGCTGATAATTAGTTGTGTTAGTAAGTATCATATATTTGCTAAGTGAATCATCATGCATTTCATGATTGTATGATACCCGGTGCGGGTTATTCGATGATATCCGGTGCGGATATGAAATCCAAGAGTGCTTGGTTATCAAGAGTGCTTGGTAAGGATATAAGTTTATCCAAAATGATTTGGTACCACATGCATTAGAGAATGCATTTGAGGCATGCATCCTTTGTGACATTAGTGTTCATTTAGGAATTATGTGTGCATAATGGTTGTTAAGTGATAATTGTTATTGATGAGTTTTGTGCTTTGTCAATTACGTGTTGTGTTTTGGTTATGTATAATAATGTGTTATTTATACATGTTTATTGGTTGTGATACTAACACTCTCTGTTTTGTGTTATCTGCTGGATCTTTGGGAATCCAGGATATCAGGTTGACGAGACTATCGTCGAGGAGTAGCATTTTGCAGTTTAGAAGCCTGCGTAGTGGTGAGGGCATAGCTTAGCTATCCTTACTTTTTTTGTACTAGGTGTTGTATCCTAGTTAGAGTTTAGGGCTCTGATAGTTGTAACACTACTTTGGGTATCTGAACGTGTATGTATAAATTTGGCAATGGTCTCTGTTGTAGATTTGTATGTTAGTTTTCTAAGGCCGTTGGTCTGACGTCAAAACGATTTATAGAACTTGAGTTATGGTCAAATTACTGCACGTAGGTCACAGTGAATTTTTATGAATTTTCTGCACAACTTTTCCGAATTTGAAACGAAAACTGGTATTGATCGGTACAGAATTGGCCTTGGGTGTAAACATGAAGGTTTTAGATAATTTTGTTAGCTTTCCAGTGGCTTTGGTTTGACGTGAAAATGACTTTTAGTTTTTGAGTTATGATGAAAATACTCCAAGGAGGTCTTAGTGAAATTGTACGGTGACAGCATTCTCTGTTTCATGTTTTTGCGTCTTTTTCACACGTCTCTGTTTTAAATTGGTCTTTGGTATAAACATGTGAAATGTTGTAATGTGTTTTGAAAACGGAAAAAAATGACGCAATCGATTTCGTGAACATTGATATAGAAGGGGTATGAGCTAGAAGGGGTATCAGCTAGAAGGGGTATCCTAGTTAGAAGGGGTATCGCCATTTGTTGGATATATCATAAGCTGATTGTCTGCTGTTTGTGATTTTTCCGCTGCTGTATGTGAATCAAATATATTTTGATCTGTTGATGTTTATGAAAATGCGTTTTCATTATGTTGTAACTTCCTATGTCCTTAACGTTTTTTTTTATTAAAGTTAATAATCGGCGATTAAGGGTTAGGGTGTTACATCTGTTCTGCTTCGTTCTGTGAGCTGTGTACTCGTCAGGCGAGGTATTTGGTAACCATTTTCAAAGAAAATCTTATTTTCTAAGAAAAACACCATTGTGGACATATCCGAGGGGCATATAACACATAATGAATATATGAACAAGGATTTGTGCAATAGCTTGGGATTGATTAGAATAGTTAGGGCAAAGCCAGACGGGTATGGAATGTTTCCAACAATTAAGCAGCGGCTTATGAAAACGATAAGCCTATGACCCTATACTTATAGGTTAAGTTTTGGGAGATTGATTCCCATTAAGGAATGCATTAAATATGCAAAAACTCATAGTAAATTATTAGACGTACTTTCAAGTACTTAAGATAAGAATTGATGAGAATGAGCATGCACTCAATTAAGTGTGTGTATGCACAAGAGTGGACCAATGATCAAAGTTAAGAACCTTTTTATAGGTTAAGCATTTAAGAATGACTTACTTAAAGAATGCATCAGATATGCATAAGTTATAAGTTATAAGTTATATGTATTTAGATATATAAAGAATAAGAACAAAGTAATTAAAAGGACTAGATGTGTCTCCTGTAGGCTCGTTAGTTAGTATACAGGGGGTTCCAGTTTATGCTGGAATGGTGAAGTTACCGCTCGTGAGGGCAGCTACGCATCATAGTCAAGAAAAGTTAATGTGTCTCCTGTAGTCTCGCTAGTTAGAATACAGGGGGTTCCAGTGAAGTTACCGCCTTAAATGGCAGCTGGAACGGTGAAGTTACCGCTCGCGAGGGCAGCCACACAAAAGAAAAGAGGAGTCCGGTGTTAGCCTGATATGATAGGAATTTCACCGGTAAGATGGGAGATGTACTTCGGGGTTACTCCACCCGGATGCACTCCGTAAAATGAACCAAGATAATTATTGTTTGTTCAACGCTGACTTACTAACTTTATAATTAAGAATGATGTATATTAATACTTATGAAATTATTATGAAAATATGACAAGTAGTCAGCAGAGAAAGAAGTGTTCATAGGATGTCCCCAGATCACTAAGTATAAGTTTAATTTTAAAGTTAGAATATGATAAGTTAGAACTTCGATTCATTTAGATTTCTATGAGGAAAATCAACTTTTACTTTCTCAACTAAGAATTCAAACACAATATGTTCAACATAGATATGTCAAATAAAAATTCAAAACTGTACTTTTCTCAGTCGGTAATACACAAATTTATAGTGACCTGCCAAAAGCTAGATATGACATGGAAGAATTGTAACAGAACAACTTACAATCGTTCACCTCTATTTAGGATTACACAAATTTACCATGTATAGAAACTTCAACAAAAAATAGAAAACAATTGTTGCCAATAAAAAGTTTGCAGGCACCATAAGAATTGATTTTACTCGGCCATTGTTTTACCATCTTTCTTTGATTCATTCCACTCAATTTTCTTTCTTTCTGGTACATCATACAGCTCCAATTTTTTGCCAATTTGTTCATATACCAGATAAACTGCAGTCTTTTTCACAATGAAACCGTTCTCAAAAACAACAACGACCTCCACTTTGTTACCGGGTTCTATACTAGATATTACCCTCTGACCCTCCTCATCTTCAAAGGAGACTAATGCCTCACTCTTATAGAGCTGAATGGTGGCCTTTGTGTAGTTTTTCACTAACACGTTTTTAAGGCCACTTGATTTCATGTTATCTGGGGTTGAAGTATCGACAATGCACATCATTGTTTTCAAGTTACGGCCTTCCACTTGGGGGACTTGAAAAGTTACCGAAGAACCTTCAGAATTAAATGTTAACCAATCTGGATAACCATCACCGGGGAGCAAACAACCACCGCTTCCATTGAGATCCATATTCTGTATGAATAGAGATAGAATCAAAATTTTATTGACAAGTATAACAATATCACCTTATCATTTATTCAATAACGAAAGATACAATACTTTTCATAAGGTAATGAAGCATATTATAGCTGTTGATCTTGTGTAATTTTTTTTCATAATCATGAATCATACTCAGCCAAAAATAAATTTTGCATAATCTTGTGTAAAAGTTTTTTTTTTTTATTCTTTATACAAAGTTCATACAAATGATGTCACAACTCTCCATGCTACCATAAACAAAATTCATATTCATGGATTACTACTGGTAAAAAAAAATTCCTGGTCAAAATATGTTCATGGAGTACTTCTAAATCCACTATATAACTACCATGGAAGATGCATACTCATGTTCTGCTTATAAGTAAGATGTCGTTTGTTAGTTTGAAAAACAAATCATATAAAAGCTATTTGTGAATTTTAATTTTGATTAGAACATATTTATGAATTATGAGCATGATCATGACCAGTAGTAAGAAAAATTGCTTCTAAAAAAACAAGACTGTTAATTATAGACTAGTGATTTAGTATCAATTCCCTTATGTAAAAGTATGCAAATTTGAGAGTATATCTTGAAAAAAATGTATAGACCATAATTCTTCAACACACTTAAACATGTGTCATGTAAGCTGTCAATAACTTATAGCAAAATTTTATAGAACTTGGAAGACAATTTAAAAATAAAATGTTAAGGATTTCATTGTTTTAATTTTGAAGTATTTTACACATATAGCAAATAATTGTATACACTTACATATACATGTATTGTTATATACATATACACTAAAGAATTCAAATGTATGAGGTGATACAAACACAGACAAACATACAAGAGGGACAGGGACAGAGAGAGATATGTCAAACCTGTAAAATTTTCTCTTTCAAAATATTGGTGACTTGGCAATTCATTCCGATTTGAATTAAAAGAGACTTATCGGAATGTTCTGATACTTGTGATGTAGAAGTAGTCATATTTGATACTTGTGATGTAATTGCAATTGGTTCAAACCCCTTATAATCTGTGGCATATAAGGCATCCAAAATTATTGCTGCATCATGAGAAAGTTGAAGTTCTGAGCTGCACTCCACCCAAAGACTTTGAAGACTTGGAAGGTACTTGGAAATCGATAATAGTTCATGGGAACTACTATTTGGTACATCTACAGAAACAAGGGATGACATGGCATTAGATGTTTGAACTGGGGATGAGAGATTATTTGTTGGTGACATCCAAGACCAGATGATAGATGGAAACACATCACGTGAAAGTCCTTCATAGCCGCATAGAGAGATATATCCAATGCTTTTTGACCTTACTACAGAAAAGGGTACTCTTGTTATTGCTGTGTTATTTGCAAGCAGAGTGGTTAATGATTCCATCTGTTCCAAGTCCTCTTCCAACTTGTCAATCATTAAACACCCAGAAAGAATGAGAGTTTTCAATGATTTCAACTTATAGATGCTTCTTGGAAGGCTACGAAGGCTAACACAATCTTCCAAATCTATTAGAAGAATTTCAATGAGATTTCCAATGCTAGGAGAAACCTCAGACAACATTGGACAATCTTTGAGTACCAGCTTCTCAAGATTAGGCATGTATGAAAAGTCTGGGTGTGCGTGAGACAATGAGAATGACTAAGATTTAGAATTTTCAGCTTTTCCATCCTCTGCAAGAACAGACATGTCAAAGGTAAACTTAAGGAAGGCTCTTCAAAAAATAAATGGAAACAATTACAATGTCTCACTAACCTTGACAGTGGAAAGTAAAATATTTAAAATAATATAGTGCTGTTTTATCGAATACCAATATTAGTGAATTTTTTTGTTAAAAAGCTAAATTTATGTACATAGTGGTGCAGAAAAGATATTAAAAGCCATGTTTGAGCATTTTACCGAGACATCAATAATTTAAAATGATAGAATGTTTTAAATGTAAATGTAAAGCTTCTTTAATGAAATAGTCAATGTTGCAAAATTCATTTGATTAGATAATATGTGGGATACAACAACAACCAAACCTTATCCCACTAAGTTGGATCGGTTACATGGATCAAATTACGCCATAATGTTCTATCATAAATCATATTTGGATCCAACTCATTAACTTCTAAATCTTTCCTAATAGTTTCTCTTCTATTTTTTCTAGGTCTTCCTCTACCCTTTCTGATCTAACTCTCTTCCATGTCTTCTCTATACATGTCCAAACCACCTAAGCCTATTTTCTATCATCTTTTCTACTATAGGTGTTACCCCAACACTCTCTCTAATGGTGTCATTCTTAATCATATCTCTTCCAGTCTTACCACTCATTAGATAATCTGTGGGATATTTAATTTTAATTCCAGCTTGGTGTAAAACTTTTTTACACTATCAACCAATTATCTATTGCTAAGACAAGTCTCATTCTCACAACTACCAAGTAGGATAACTGAGATTCTGAATAAAGTGCTAGCACATCATTAGATAACAATGTAAAATAATTTAACACTTGAAAAAGAATCAAATTGAAAATCATTTCCTAATTCCTTAAGAGTGTGTTTGGATGAGGGAATGCTTTGAAGTAATGTAATGTTTTGAGGCAATTCAAATACTTTTAGATGAATTTCATTGTTTGGGTAATAATATGGAGAATTTTCAAAATGATGGAAATTTATGAAGTATTTTGTTCAAGTTAAATTTAGAGAATTTCAAATGACACCTAAAAGCTAAGAATTTTAAATTTCTTCATTCTTATAATTTTCAAATTTTGCATTTTGGTCCTCAAATTTTCCAAAATTTTCAAATTGACCCCAATAAATTTACAAAAAATTGCAATTTGACCCCTAATATTTTTTTGGAAATTATAAATTTACCCCTCAAATTTTTTGAAATTTACAAATTGACCCCTAATTTCAATTTTCAAATTTGGCCCAAAAAAAATACAATTTATAAAAGTTGCCCAAAAATGATGACAATGAAATTTTTGATTACTCCATCCAAACAATAATATTTAGAAATGAAGTCAATTTAATTGATTAATTTGAATTGCCTAGAATTCTAAATTCTTCAAAATTTCTCAATTACCTCATCCAAACACATTTTTCTTTTTTGAAAAGTGCACAATTTATAATTTTAAAATTTAGACGAACTAATGTTTCATAACAAAAAACAATATGCTTCACAACTTGAATATTTGGAATAGTTTCACTGAAGTACTTGTAAAATTTGACAGGCTGGCTGAAATAATTTTGAAAAAAAGTTTAAAAGTACCAAAGAATAAAATAGGATTACAATTTAAAAAGTGAAAACAACTCATGAAGGGCAAAAAAAGAAATCAAAACTTATACCTGGGCCTCTTTCCATAAAAGTTTGACATTGCTATTCTCTAACTCAATGGAAACCAAGTTTCCTTTGTAAAAGTCTGTAGGTATATGTGTTAAAGAAAATCCATTCCAAGACAACCATCTCAGATTTTTTGAAAGGTATTCAAAATCTCCATCAAGTTTTACCCCAGCAAGTTGAAGCAATTTGAGTCTCTTCATCTTCTTGAATGCTTTAGTACTAAAACATTTTTCATTGGCTCTTGGCAACTTCAAAGCCAGCCCCTTAATAGCTTTTGTTCCCTTTGAAACAAAATGAAAAACATGCAAAGCGTAAAGATACAAGGCAGTTAAACTTGCATTAATGCCAATTATTTGTTACTAGCTAAAAGTGAGGAAGCACCAAACGATTCATAACCAGACTAATTTTGAAAGTTCTGATGATAATCAAAAACTGAATGCTAACAATTGAATCATCAATTTTTGTTTTCCTTTCCAGATTTTAAAAATTAAGAAAATGAAGTTCTTACTGTTTGTTCTGATAATACATGAAGCACATCGTCGTGAAACCACAACCTGCAACGCTCCTCGAGCTCCTCTGGTGATTTCTCACGAATGATTTCTCTTCCCATATCTCGCAACAGATCATGCATTCCAAGTTTGTTCTTATCATCAACAGTTACAAGACTTCGCTCAACAAGGATACTTATTCCAATTTCTGCAAAAAGTCCACATCCATTTAATATAAGTGTAACATCATTTCGGTCCATTCCAATAAAGAAACAAGCTACGTCAAGGAATATTTCTTTCTCGGTATCATCACTTAAAGCATCATAGCTTATTTTTAACTTCTTTTGTACTTGATCATTAGGTATTCTTTTGAGTTTGTCCAATACACTTTTCCATTCTGTTACCCCCCTATCAAACAAATACGACCCAAGGACTTCCAAAGCTAGTGGCAATCCCCCAGAATACTCAACTACATTTCTGGAAATTGCAGCAAAATCTTTTGTAGGACTCGCTTGCTTGAATGCGTGCCAACTAAATAGCTCAATTGATTCACTTTCATCCATGTGTTTCATTTTGAATACTTTATTAACCCTATTCCCACTAAGGATATGTCTATCCCTTGTGGTAATGATTATTCTACTCCCTGAACCAAACCATTTATGACTTCCACACAAAGCATTTAGCTGGTCCAATGTATTGACGTCATCGAGTAAAATTAGTACTCTTTTATGGCTGAGTCTATCCTTTAATATGATTTTTCCGCTTTCAATGCTTTGTATTTTGGTTGTCATATCTTTGCAGATGTCAAACAGAAGTTGTTCTTGTAAATTCACTTTTCCAGCATTCTCATCCCAAACTTCCCTAATATTTGCAAGGAAGCTTCTTCCTTCAAAATTGCGGCCAATTTTATTGTAAATAGCTTTCGCAATGGTTGTTTTACCAACTCCCCCCATACCCCACATACCTAGTAAGAGAACTTCATTCGACTGTTGGATATCTTGGTCCAGCAGTTGAATCATATCTTGCACTCGAGAGTCAACTCCCACAGGATTATTAGCAATAAACAAGTCATTCTTGTCAAGCTTACGCATAACACTTTTAACAATATCCTGGATAGCCTCACTTTCATCCCTACATAAACCAAAGAAAAGGTACATAAATACATACATATGTTTTTTGGGTTTCCTACAAGTTCCCTCCATCGGAGGCAATCCTGCTCGATACATTGTTGACCATTGAATGAGGACACTTTATCTAGTCAAAATTTGAACCTTGGTTAACCACGTAGTGAGCGACTAGTTCCTTTGTTTTCAAAAGACTACTATAATTATAATTTTTTACCAAAAGTTTGAATATACTTGCCAGACCTTTTAAAAACGAGTGTAAGGACTAAGTTTATTGCATAACATTTTTAGACAGTCATCTTCCACTGATCCACCGTCGTTAACCTGATTTCTAGATCGATACACACACATGTGCTAGTTAACGACGAGTCTTTAAGATTTGAACTCGGCTCAATTAATTACTCCCCTCAGTATTTTAGTATATGTCACTTTGCCACTTCCACATATATTAAGAAAATGTAGTCAATTACCAACAATAAATTAGTCCAAGTGGTAAGGGACTTTGGCCAATTAAGCATTTGGTAAGGGTTCGATTTCTGACTCATTTGTATGGAAAAACTCTGGTTGGGAGGGTAGAACCCGCTTGTGTTTCCCACAGGTTCCCCCGATGGAGATTAGTCACCGCTAAGCCGCGGTGGGAACTTCGTACCAATGTTATGGTAACAAAAAAAAAATTACCTGGAGTTTAGGACTACGAACCCAGCAAAAGCAGCAGCCTGACGGAGTGCTTCTCTCCACAACTCATGGTCATCCCCAGTCTCATTTAAAAGATTTTGAAATGCTTTTCCGAATTCACCGGTTTGATGACGTACTTCAGATGGATCTACGTCGTAGAACACAGGCAGAACAACTTGGCCTCGAATTCTTTGACAGTCCATTATTTCTACCAACTCTTGCAAACACCATCGCGATCCGGCATAATTAGTCGAGAAAACAATAAGAGAAATTTGAGATTGGTCAATTGAATTAAATAGTGATGTTGAAATGTGATCTCCCCTTTGAAGCGAATCGTCGTCCCTAAAGACTTTAATTCCAGCATTTTTAAGAGCTGCATAAAGATGTGAAGTGAAGGATACCCGAGTATCTTCCCCTCTAAAACTTAGGAACACTTGTTCATATTGCTTTTGACTTCTAATAAATCTTCTCCTAACTGAACCCTTCTTCGAAATTGAGGAAGACATGAATCAATGAATCAAGTCTGAGTGCGGATTCAATTTAACAGAAAGAAAATTAAGAGATAAGAGACGTCTGTTTGTGGCGGTCCAGTCCAGTCAGTCAAGTCAACGAAAAAATCTCAATTAGACTCTAACCCGTCTGATAGACGTGTTTCACAGAGTTTCATATATATAAATATAAGTATTAAATTGAATATATTATTACTTTTGTACTAATATGATATCAAATCACTCCAAAAAAACAACAAAAAAAAGATGCAAAAACTATATCAATTTAAGCTATTAATTTTATTTTTTTACTGAAGGTTGTTTTCCCCAATCACTTCATATTTAATTATATTCATGATGTCATTCTCTAATTTTTTATCTAAGGTTCCATTTTTATGTCTTTTGCCCAGAAACTTTTTGTCTTTTCGAAAAAAATTTCGGCAGAGAGGTATTTTAAAATATCTCATTTTTGTTCCGTTTTAGGGCCACTTTTTTTCTTTTATTTTATTATATTTACTTCTGTTCTCATTTTTTTTATTATTGTTATTCTTTCCTTTTATTATCATTATTACTATGTATTTATTTTTCTTTTATTATCATTATTACTATTTATTTACTTTCCTTTTTATTGTTGTTTTTTTTATTATTAATTAAAAGGTCAGATCCTGCAGGGGCGCCCCCCTTTTTTCCTGCTTTCTTTCATCATTTTTCTGTCCAAAAATCTTCAAAAAAGATCACAATGTCACTTCCTCCATAATTGTTAACCAAACTCTAACCAAAAAAACTCAGCATTCAATTCCAAAAAATGCCTATAACAGAGACCCTCTGATCTGGATCTGGATCAGACGGCCGTTTTTCCATTAGCATGCACTCTCACCTCCCAGGCCCTCTGATCTGGATCAGACGGCCGTTTTTCCATCTCCCTGTGATCAGATCAGGGCCCTCTGATTTTAATCAGACGGTCCAGATTTAACCCCGCTGGCCCAATGCATTTGGGCCTGTTTATTCCCTATCTGACCTTTTTTCTTATTTCCTGCACCCCCTTTTTTTTTTTTACACCTCCCTGTTATTTCTTTTATTTTTCTTGGCATTTTTATTATTTCTTTTTTATTGTTCTTTTATTTCTTAGCATCTTATTTACTCATATTTAGTATCATCTCATGCATTTTATTTTATTTGTCATTTATTTACGCCATTAGAATGTATTTTAGGAACAATGTAAATATAAATGAGAATATTGCACCGACACCCACATTTATTTATTCCGCTTTATGTCAAAGATCAAGATAAGTGATTAGTATAATCCGAGGTAAATGACCCTCACTTGATCCAATGTCATTTTGAGGGATCCGGCGCGCTTTAATTTATCTTAGCTCATCTTTAGTCTCTCGACCTTAGGAATTATTCAAAATTTTCACAAAAAAGTCAAATAGTCAAAATCAAAAAACATTTCATATAATCAAAAATTCAAAAAAAATCAACCTTGGATTTCAAACCAAGTGTCTTTATTCTTTCTAATCAAACTTTAATCAACCTTTAATCATCTAAACTTTTTCATCAATTTAAAATCAATCAAACTCACATTTTATTCTTCTACGCCTTTTCGGCCTCTTATCTTTCTCAAACTTTAAAATCAATCAAATCAAATCACTCGGCTTTTGTAACACCCATACTAAATTATCTAGAATATTTAGCATGTGTATTAATCTGATACTGGGTACATTAAAATTTTCAATAATAAATACAATATAAAATTACTGAATGAGTACAAATAGCTCATTTATACAAATATCCAAATATCATTTACAATTACATTCTCATATACATAGATAATCTGTCAATCTCCTGAGCTTGACCTTGACGAGCATCTGCACTCCATCCAGCATCTTCCTGAAGATCTTCTTCTGAAAACCACTTGGCTACCTGAAAACCTGCACCAGAAGGATAGGAATGAGACATAATGTCTCAGTGAGCTCCTACCCTACCTACTGTTGGCAACCACAGGGAACCTAGGGTCGTCGTGCCTACCTCGGCAATCTTGGGGATACCTATGATCGCCAAGTCTTAACTTTACTTATTTCGCGATCAAGGGGAAGAACTAGGATCGCTGCATATCTTAATTCTATCTCATCATAGGCTAACTTGACTTACCTCATACTTAGTGATCAGGGGGAAAAACTATGATCACTTCTTATTACTAGGAACTAATTGTCCTATTTCTCAATACTTATACAAATAAACGTATTCATCTTTTCATATCTTAAAGTTAGAAGTTAGCGTTGAACAAACAATGCATTATCTTGGTTCATTTTACGGAGTGCATCCGGGTGGAGTAACCCCGAAGTACATCTCCCATCATACCGGTGAAATTCCTATCATATCAGGCTAACACCGGACTCCTCTTATCTTTGTGTAGGCAACCCTCTCGGTGAAGCCCCATCCGGCATAATCCGGAGCCTGCTGGACACATCTTGCATGTAGACAACCCTCTCGGAGAAGTCCCATCCGGCGAATCCCGGAGCCTGATGGACATGCTTAAATCTTTTAACATACGTGTGGACAATCCTCTCGGAAGAGTCCCATCCGGCGAAACCCGGAGTCTGATGAACACGTTTAACATAGTCTTATAAATTACGTGTGGATAGCCCTTTCGGAGAAATCCCATCCGGCGTATCCCGGAGTCTGATGAACACGTTATCATATTCTTTATCCTTAAGTTCTTACTTAAGTTCGTATGTATATCTTATTCATTCATATTCTTGTGCATAACTAAAGTATTCTTTAAAGCTTAACCTACTAGAGGTTCTTAACTATAAACATAATATCATTCTTATAATGCTTAACCTATAAAAGGTTCCCTAATTCTCGTCTTAAGTACTTGTGCGTACTTCTATACTTTCTATAGCTTAGGCTTACTAATGCACTCTTAGGGAGACAACCTCCCAAAACATAACTTGTAAACTTATGGTCTTAGGCTTATTGTTCTCTTAAGCCTTTGCTTGATTACTAGTAACTTTTCATAGCTTAATAACCTCTCTATATCAACTTATGGATTAAGGTATCCATCTCTCAATTATTGTACCTTTCCTCATCCTACATTGGTCTAAACATCTTCTAAAATAGCCTGCAATTCGGTGGCCGAATTGTCCAATTCGGTGGCCGATTTTCTGCGAACCAGAAATGAGAATTTTGCTGTCAAATTCGGTGGCCGAATTGGAGCATTCGGTGGCCGAATTGCTACTGTTCCAAAACGTGATTTCACCATTTTTGGCTTATCCAAACATTTCCAGGCATCAAACAGCTTATAGGATGAATTTCTAATGCATATTGATAGTCATAACAAGATTGATTAAGGAAATTACTAGTAAAAAGGGAATTAGGGCTATAGAATTTCAAACTTGCTCCAAATGCTATAATCATTTGAACTTACTCAAAATGGGTTCTAAAACCCTGTGGAGCTCACGTGAATCTTAATCAATGTTTGGTTGCTTGCTTGCCAACTTTTCCTCAATTCCTAGCTTCCAATTCCTTTTCTTTCTCTTGTTTTCTTGACCTCCAATGGCTTAAGTGTTCCCAAACTTGATACTTGCTCATAAACATGTCCTTATGGAAGGAGGATTAATGAAGATTGAAGTGAGGAGGGGAGGGAATGGCGTGAAGTGAAGGAGGGGAAGGGAGAGAGCTGATTGGAGAGAGTGAAAGAAGTGAAGAAGGATAGCAAGAAAATATCTTGCTTCCTTGCTTAATAATCTTCCTATTTCCCTTTATTTACATAATTGCCATTGCTTGCTTAGTAAGTTTCCAACACTTATAACTGTTACTCATAAGCGGGATAACACACTTACCATATAAATAAACCCATTGACTGACAATTTACCAAATTGTCCATTTGCTCAAACATCTCAGATACCTCGTCCCAATATTAATAAATATTCGAATCTTAAGCGGGATATTACAATCTACCCTCCTTTAAGAAATTTCGTCCTCGAAATTTAGGATCCACTATCATACCTGAATGAATCTCTCACACTACTTCCTCTACTTGCCCGAAACTCCAGTTTGTCTTGCTTATCGGAATCCGTTGGATTTCCAATTCTATACGTCGAATATACTCGACAACTTTTCCTTTAGCTAAAATGCTCATGGCGAATTTGCATAATTCTTACGTAGTAGGATGTGAGGTTATCTGAATCATTATATCCAACTCGCTTGACTTTGATCCTGGTTCAAATACTTCTTGCAAACCAACTTAAGGTCACTAAATCTCAAATACTCTACTGGATAATCTTATCCTCCTCAAATATTTTCACTTTTAAGGGGTCACTGCACTGCATCTAACTCCCATGAATTATTATCTTTAACTTTCGTCCCATACGACGACAATTTACGTATAGACTTATATCACCATTCCATATAGAATCATCATTACACCGAAAACATCTGATATTATACTCGCACATACAATGTAAGTAGTATTCTAACTTTGTTTAATATTCCAAGTATAAGCAGGAGGTTTCACCTCTAACACCTGCTCCTTTCTTTCTAACATCTCGTTGTGCTTCTCATCGCAATCATTATCATTACCTACCTCGAGTTCTAACCGTAGCGTAAATATTTCTGCGTCGATAGTCCAGGACTCATAGGAGTCTAGCCCAAGTGATGAATGGTATAAGTCGTCTTAGATTTTATCACATAGTATAATTCATAGCATATCGTCTGCATACATAAGCGAGCACGTGTACACTACTGACGGGTACACAACACATCACCTCATCTTTGTCCGACTAACGGGATATCATTCTAAATCTTAACATATTTGAGGCACTACCACATCAATTGGGAATCTTTCTTCTTTTAACTCATCTTGTAGCATCCGGGATTTGCCTTTCAACTGGCTTGCCAGGTTTGCCCCGCCAATGTTACTCGTATTTATCTCTTGAGTATACATCAACTCGTAAATTATTGTTACATTCTATCGGCATCGCAAACTTATTTTCTCAATCTGGACGCTGAATTTCAAGATCCTTGTTTTCAAAAGAAAGCTCCACTTGAGTACCACCAAAATAGCACACTTTAAATCCTTTAATCAAAACCTGAACTTACGTAGCCCCTTTTACTGTAGACTACGAATGACTTTTAATCTGCATAAAAGTTCTTCTTCTTTTACTAGTGAACATTAAGTACATTCATTTCCGAACTCTTCTGCCAAGCTATGGTGATATCAACAATTCTGTTTCGGTAAAAACCTTCATACTTAAACATTCCTGATTGCGTACCACCAATGCCAAAACACTTCCCATAGCTGGAAATCTGCTATACTACTATCTGAGTAGTTTAAGTACTGCCTGATAAGTATATATAATACTAACATAACCTGATACATGTGACATGTTGGCATAGCGGGGTACGACGTGGTTTAAACTCATATGTCACTGCGTTGACGTTTTCTGA
The DNA here is from genome assembly GCA_018208015.1 of Medicago ruthenica. Taxonomy (NCBI): domain Eukaryota; kingdom Viridiplantae; phylum Streptophyta; class Magnoliopsida; order Fabales; family Fabaceae; genus Medicago; species Medicago ruthenica. Next base: position 70,922,158 of record CM031376.1, on the reverse strand, counting down.
TCAACACTTCTATTTCAAAGTATCGTCTTGCAAGTACAACCTTTACTGATATTACTTTATGCTTGATCCCGTTGATTAAGCATTACTCTTCAAGTCCACCTAAAGTTACCGGGCTAAATTAGCTAATTCACCGTATTAGCGGTGACTTTCCTTGCTCTAGACTTATTGTGCTAGGAACATATTCTTCTCATTCTTATCACATAATCCTAAACTATTTCGATTTCCGTTTCTCCTGTATTTCGAGGTTTGAAATATCCCTCGGCTTAACTTTTCAAAATTTCCTCCTAGAACTTATAACAAGTTCGGGTCGTCACTGCTCACTGATATTCCGTGGTTCAAAAATTTGGGCGCTTATTTCCTTCCTGTGGTTCATCTGACAAGGACTTCACAAGCGTCCTTATTCTCCAAGCTTCAGCTTAGAATCGTTCATTAACTCATCCCTAAATCACTTTCCCGCTGCGCAACTCTGATTTAACAAATCACTTCGGAGGAGGGGTAATACACCATGAAAAAATTCTATGGCCGACTTTTTCCTTAATGACCCGTAGCTACCACAACAGAATCATCTCACGTTTGTTTATTCTCTTGAGACTTAATCCACCTGTTTAACTTACTGATTGGTCGTCATTGACACTGTGTTTCCTTTGGACATAAACCATATACTTACCTTCACGATAATACGCCAAAACTTGTAAACGGTTTCGGCAACTGTTACAAGCCTAACAAAGCTCCTATCAATGGTTCATACTCTGATTCTTACTTATTCTCCATGTCCTGATTCCTGTGACCATCTCATGGTCCATCCAACTCGTATTATCATTTTAACATTATTGAAACCGACCTCAAGGTACACCTGGAGTAGTTTAAATTTCAAACTTAAATCACTTGTGGCAACTTCTAAAATGACTTATGGTTTCGGAAGGTTCACGTCTTTCATTCACTGGATCCACTGAGGATCTGAGTCCCATTACTAATCGTTCTATATCTATCCATAATCGTTCCAAGACAGCTACGGTCTCCATGGTTTTACCATACCTCTCAAATTACCTTCGAATCCCTCCAGTTAACTGATCTTGAGCTTCAAAACTTCATCATTATCTTTTGTTTCATTCAACAACTCGTTACTGCATTCACAATTCAAATCTTGATCTTAACATCTGAGTAATTCTGCATATAGTTAAACTGTTCAAAGTCTGTACCTTATTACCGCCCTCGGAACTTATCAATACGAGGTGATCTCTTCAGCTTCTAGTATAACTGTGGAAGGGAACTCATCAATTGAAAACTCAAAACTCTTTTACGTTAACCACATTCTTACCCTTTTGTATCTAAGACGATCCTCCGTATAATAAGGTCTCAATATAATTTCCCGTATAAAACATCTTGATAGTTCATCATAATAAAATAATCCAATTCACTTCTCTTGGTATAAAACTTTTCATTAGACTTAGCTTATTTCAAATCTCCTTACCAACGGAACATATCCTAAAACACGCTTCGATGTGCAACAGGTATTATCATTATAACTTACTCATCCATTTTGGGTCCTAGATCACACATCATCTTTTCTTCTTAAGGAGTGCTCCGCTGTCATTCTCGTGCCACTTCTGCACTACGGTTCCAATTATGATTCCATAATTTTCTTATTGTTCATGTCTCATCCTATGAGACATCTCTTAATGACGCGTCCAACTATATTAAGGTTCTTCACCTTATCCTTAAATATTTCTGGCACTCCTGAAACTCTACCATAGACAAACTTGTCACTTTACGGTTCGACGGCCACCATTTGGCGTTGATTACTCCTTCGCCAACTCCGTCAAACAATTCTACCACCTTAGTCTTCGCCCTTCACAACTTCATTCCTCCTTGGTCACATTCAGCTCTCGGACATTTATTCTAACTGTCATATACTAGACTGAGTTGATCAGGCTCAGCTAGATGTGACCTTTAGAATAATATCCGGAACCCAATGGTCCCACTACTTTTATTGAATCTTTAATGACCCAAGGCACGGTCTGAATCGACCTGCTCTGATACCAATTGTAACACCCATACTAAATTATCTAGAATATTTAGCATGTGTATTAATCTGATACTGGGTACATTAAAATTTTCAATAATAAATACAATATAGAACTACTGAATGAGTACAAATAGCTCATTTATACAAATATCCAAATATCATTTACAATTACATTCTCATATACATAGATAATCTGTCAATCTCCTGAGCTTGACCTTGACGAGCATCTGCACTCCATCCAGCATCTTCCTGAAGATCTTCTTCTGAAAACCACTTGGCTACCTGAAAACCTGCACCAGAAGGATAGGAATGAGACATAATGTCTCAGTGAGCTCCTACCCTACCTACTGTTGGCAACCACAGGGAACCTAGGGTCGCCGTGCCTACCTCGGCAATCTTGGGGATACCTATGATCGCCAAGTCTTAACTTTACTTATTTCGCGATCAAGGGGAAGAACTAGGATCGCTGCATATCTTAATTCTATCTCATCATAGGCTAACTTGACTTACCTCATACTTAGTGATCAGGGGGAAAAACTATGATCACTTCTTATTACTAGGAACTAATTGTCCTATTTCTCAATACTTATACAAATAAACGTATTCATCTTTTCATATCTTAAAGTTAGAAGTTAGCGTTGAACAAACAATGCATTATCTTGGTTCATTTTACGGAGTGCATCCGGGTGGAGTAACCCCGAAGTACATCTCCCATCATACCGGTGAAATTCCTATCATATCAGGCTAACACCGGACTCCTCTTATCTTTGTGTAGGCAACCCTCTCGGTGAAGCCCCATCCGGCATAATCCGGAGCCTGCTGGACACATCTTGCATGTAGACAACCCTCTCGGAGAAGTCCCATCCGGCGAATCCCGGAGCCTGATGGACATGCTTAAATCTTTTAACATACGTGTGGACAATCCTCTCGGAAGAGTCCCATCCGGCGAAACCCGGAGTCTGATGAACACGTTTAACATAGTCTTATAAATTACGTGTGGATAGCCCTTTCGGAGAAATCCCATCCGGCGTATCCCGGAGTCTGATGAACACGTTATCATATTCTTTATCCTTAAGTTCTTACTTAAGTTCGTATGTATATCTTATTCATTCATATTCTTGTGCATAACTAAAGTATTCTTTAAAGCTTAACCTACTAGAGGTTCTTAACTATAAACATAATATCATTCTTATAATGCTTAACCTACAAAAGGTTCCCTAATTCTCGTCTTAAGTACTTGTGCGTACTTCTATACTTTCTATAGCTTAGGCTTACTAATGCACTCTTAGGGAGACAACCTCCCAAAACATAACTTGTAAACTTATGGTCTTAGGCTTATTGTTCTCTTAAGCCTTTGCTTGATTACTAGTAACTTTTCATAGCTTAATAACCTCTCTATATCAACTTATGGATTAAGGTATCCATCTCTCAATTATTGTACCTTTCCTCATCCTACATTGGTCTAAACATCTTCTAAAATAGCCTGCAATTCGGTGGCCGAATTGTCCAATTCGGTGGCCGATTTTCTGCGAACCAGAAATGAGAATTTTGCTGTCAAATTCGGTGGCCGAATTGGAGCATTCGGTGGCCGAATTGCTACTGTTCCAAAACGTGATTTCACCATTTTTGGCTTATCCAAACATTTCCAGGCATCAAACAGCTTATAGGATGAATTTCTAATGCATATTGATACTCATAACAAGATTGATTAAGGAAATTACTAGTAAAAAGGGAATTAGGGCTATAGAATTTCAAACTTGCTCCAAATGCTATAATCATTTGAACTTACTCAAAATGGGTTCTAAAACCCTGTGTAGCTCACCTGAATCTTAATCAATGTTTGGTTGGTTGCTTGCCAACTTTTCCTCAATTCCTAGCTTCCAATTCCTTTTCTTTCTCTTGTTTTCTTGACCTCCAATGGCTTAAGTGTTCCCAAACTTGATACTTGCTCATAAACATGTCGTTATGGAAGGAGGATTAATGAAGATTGAAGTGAGGAGGGGAGGGAATGGCGTGAAGTGAAGGAGGGGAAGGGAGAGAGCTGATTGGAGAGAGTGAAAGAAGTGAAGAAGGATAGCAAGAAAATATCTTGCTTCCTTGCTTAATAATCTTCCTATTTCCCTTTATTTACATAATTGCCATTGCTTGCTTAGTAAGTTTCCAACACTTATAACTGTTACTCATAAGCGGGATAACACGCTTACCATATAAATAAACCCATTGACTGACAATTTACCAAATTGTCCATTTGCTCAAACATCTCAGATACCTCGTCCCAATATTAATAAATATTCGAATCTTAAGCGGGATATTACAGCTTTTTACCCCGAACTACGTGATTTTGATCCCGCTAGGGTACGTAGGCAAAAGACTTTGTCTTTCCAAATCAATAAAAATAACAAAATAACAAAAACATTTTCTTTCTTTTTAAACTCATCACTTTAATCTTTTCTCACATTTAAGCATTTAGTTACAAAAAAAGTAATCAATTTAGCATAAAGATAAAATAAAACGAGAGGTTCCTATAGAGTACTATAGACGTTTAGAGTGCTAACACCTTCCCTTTGCGTAACCAACCCCCGGAGCTTGATCTCTAAAAAATATAAGGTTTTTTCGAATTTTCCCCTTTTCCTTGGAAAAATAAAAGCTCGGTGGTGAATCTTAAATTTGTGAGTCAACGCTAACCAATAGCTTGATATCCTAAAATCGCCGCGACACATGATATAAGCAAATTGAAAATAGTTGTCGCGTCGAATTTCGGAAATCAAGCTATTGACGAGCGTTGACTCACTAATTTTGTTTCACGACTGAACTTTTAATTTTTCGGGGAAAAAGGGGAAAAAGTTCTAAATTACCACGCTTTTAAAGATTTTGGGTTCGGGAGTCGATTATGCGAGGGGAAGGTATTAACACCCCTCACATCCGTTGTACTCAACGGGAACCTCCTGGTTAGTTAAGGCTAAAATGTTTTTAAAGTTTTGCTTGCTATGCTTAAATGTATATATGTAAAGGGGAAAAAAGAAAAGGGCAAAAATGATATTTTTTATTAATGTGCTTGACAAGATGTGAATCTTGCTCCTACGTATCTCCCGGTGCGATGGAGAAATCAAAACTACGTAGTTCTTTGTAGCAAAAGTTTGTATGTTGGTTGATTTTAATTATGAAAAAGATTTGATCGCGCTTGGGCGAAAAAGTTTGCTTTTAAAGGAAAAAGAACATAGTCTACTATCGTTGTATGGATAGCTTAATGAAGACCGATAAAAAGTTTTACTTACTACCGTTATGAGGGTAGCTTAATGAAGGTAAAAAGGATTTGATTAAAAAAAGGATGGACTCGCGCTCGGGCGATGGTATCCGTTGGAAAACGCGCAAAGGCGTAAAATGTTTGAGCTGACCACGGGGGCCAAGAGAAGGTTTAAATGGTCACGTGGGACCAAGAAAAGGTTTGATGTATTTGATTTGTGTTATGTTTTGAAAATAGAATGACAATTGTCCGAACAACGAGACATACGTCAAGCATTCGTGCAACCGGGGAATGGAGAGACATACGTCAAACCACTCCTTTTTCATTCGAGTTTTTGTTGAAACTTAAAGAAATCCTAAAGTAAACAAAAACTTAGTTATTGAAACTCATTGAAAAATGAACGGGTTTGTGAGAAATGAACAAGTGTTGTTCAAGTTTGTGAAAATGAACAAGTTTTTATGAAAAAAAATGCACGAGTTTGGAAAATGCATAAGTTCGGCTCAAGTTCAAGCTTGATTTTGAAAAAATGAACAAGTTCGGCTCAAGTTCAAGTTTGATTGAAATTCATGAACAAGGTTGTTGTTCAAGTTTGGTTTTGAAATTTAATGAACATAGCTTGTTGCTCAAGTTTGATTTTGAAATTTAATGAACATAACTTGTTGCTCAAGTTACTCAAAATTGTTGCTCAAACTTGTGAAATTTCCAATAACATGCAAAAACTCTTGTTATGTTTCTGGACCACAATGAGTTTCAACCCTCTTAGATTCTGAATCTTTAAGTTAGAACCTCAAAAATTAGCTTTTAAAAGCTTGAACTCAGGATCTGAGTTCTGTCATGATCGCAGAGCGACCTGAACTTGGCTCTGCGAACCTGAATTCTGTCATGGTCGCTGAGCGACCTTACTTGGCTCTGCGAACACTGCGAAAATTTGAATTCAGAAGCTGCTTCTGAACTTCTGTTCAGAAGCTGCTTCTGAACAAGCTTCAGAACCTTAAGAGGATTGAAAAACTTAGGAAATAAGCAAGAAAAGGAGTAAGATACTTCAGTTTGGTGTTTTGCAAATTTGAGATTTCTTTGGAGTTTCAAAAGATGTATTAGTGAAAAATGAGTTTAAACAAAAATTAATGATGCAAGCAGCAATGCAAAATGAAAGACAAAGAATTCAGAATGCTTACAAAACTCCTAGTCAATGCTTGTATTGCAAGAAAATGGAAGAGGCTTGGATGATGAGGGTTTTGCAAAGTTGGAAGTGTTGATCAACAAGAACAATGATATTGTGCTATTGCTTCTCTATCTTTTCACTACTTATTCACTCTCAATTCACTGTGAAATTAAATGTCTAAGAACTGGTTCTTGCTCTCAAAAAATCTGTCTAAAAATTCTGTTCATAATCCCTATGCCTTGCATTGCTTAAATAGGCAAAAATGAGATCAATTGTCATCATGAAAAATCCTAAAGCAGGGCTGTTTTTGTGGGCTAAAATCAGGCTAATTGCTTTGCATTTAATGCTAAAGGGAAGAGGTGACCTTGCCTTGTGAAAATGGTCAAGACTTTGGCCAATTTCAGAACCCAAATGGTGCTGAATTCTGACAGAAAAATGATGAAAAAGTGGGAAAACATGGCTGTTTGCAACTTGAGCTGCCCTTTGGGATTGATCCTTGCAATCTGAGAAAACAACCAGGAAAGTAGTGTCCTGTTTGTTCAGAGATTGGGAGAAACAAAAGGAACATGTGTGCTGTTCTGAGAAGGAAAGAAAGACTGCTGAAACAGGGCAGCAAAAATGGACCTTGGGCAAGCAATTGGCAACTATGTGGACTGGTTTTGTGTGGAGAAGGAAGGGAGAAAAAAGATCAAGGTGCTTGCTGGAAGTAGCAGGGTCAGTAGCAGGTCAAATGGAAGGGATGAGAGCTGCCCAAGGGCAGCCAACTTGCTTGGCACATGCTTGGTTGGCACAAAATCCTTCTTTCCTTGATTTTCAATGGCACATGCTTCCATTCTTTCTTTGTTGAATCCAACAGTAAAATTGATAATAACAGTAATAATAATAATAATAATAATAATAATAATAATAATAATAATAATAATAATAATAATAATAATAATAATAATAATAATAATAATAATAATAATAATAATAATAGATGATAATAATAATAATCATAACAAACACAAAAGAAAGATAAATCAGAAAAATCAAAAACTGCAAAAAATCGCAGAGTTCGCAGAGCGATTGGAACATCGCTCTGCGAAATCCTTTTTTTCTCTTTTTTATTTTCTTTAAAATAAACAATAGAACAAATAATAATAAAAGTAATGATAATAATAAAAGTAATAATGAAAACAAAAATAACAAAAATAATAATGATAATAATAATAAAGATGATAATAATAATAATGATGAAAAAGATAATAATAATAATAATAATAACATTGATGAAAAAGATAATAATAATAGTATTAATGAAAAAAGGATAATAATAATAGTATTAATAATAATAATAGTGATAATAGTAATGATAATATTAATAATAATAATAGTAATGATAATGATAATAAATATTAATAAATAAAAATCTAAAAATAAAAGATGAAATAATAAAGATAACAAAAGGTAAAAGTAAGAAATTAAAAATTATACTGAAATACTAAATAATAAAAAGATAATAAACAAAGAAAAATATGAGTCAAAAAATGGGGTATGACAGATGCCCCTATTTAAGTTTCTTCGCCACGGAGGTTAAAAGTGAAATTTTAAATTCGACGTGTCGAAGAGACTTAAATACAGAGTACATCATTTTTTGACCAATTTTTTGAGTTGAAAATGCTATGGATGTATGCATGCAATGCTGTGAATGCTCGTGATGCAAGTATGAATGCAAGACGGCAAAGATGACCCGACTGGGGATAAAAATGAAACAAAGGGATACCCGGGTTCGTTAAAGAAACGGGATCCGACTCTACTGGGGATAACGTGGTTCCACTGGGGAAAGGGTTGTCTACTACCATATTGATTCAGAATGATAGCTTACTAAAGACGAAAAGACCAAGGTTACCTTGGTGGCTTCATCGGGGATTTTACGTTGTTTCGCTACTATCGTGTAAATGATAGCTTAAATATAAGGTAAAAGAAAAAGACGCTGTCTACTATCGGTGTGCGGATAGCTTAATGAAGACAGATGACATCACTGGGGAATATGACAGGTAAGTATATGGTTGATAGCTTAGAAAAGGTAACATAAAAGGAAAAGACTTTGCCTACTAGGTGTGCGAATAGCTTAATGAAGGCGGACAAAACATTTTACCTACTACCGTTGTGGTGGTAGCTTAATGAAGGTGAAAATAAAATTGAAGAGACAAAGTCTACTATTTGCTGGGGAAATTATTTTACCTACTACCGTCGTGATGGTAGCTTAATGAAGGTAAAATATAAGAAGAAAAGACAAGGTCTGTGACATTACTGGGGATATAAGGATCATTTTGAAAATTGATTGATATCCAGCCTTAGTGGATGAAAGAAATGCATGGGGTATTTCGTTTGAAAACATTTTACCTACTACCATTGTGATGGTAGCTTAAAGAAGGTAAAAATGTAAATGTAAAGACAAGGTCTACTATCGTTGTATGGATAGCTTAATGAAGACCAACAACATACTTTACCTACTACCATTATGATGGTAGCTTAATGAAGGTAAATTATAAAGGAAAAGACAAGGTCTACTATCGTTGTATAGATAGCTTAATGAAGACCGTCACTGGGGATTTTACCTACTACCGTTGTGATGGTAGCTTAATGAAGGTAAAATATAAGAAGAAAAAAAAGCAAGGTCTACTATCATTGTATAGATAGCTTAATGAAGACCGATAAAACTTTACTGGGGAGTAAGTACTTCACTGAGGAGAAAGCACTTTACTGGGGAAAAGACAAGGTCTACTATCGTTGTGATGATAGCTTAATGAAGACCGTTAAAATATTTTACCTACTACCGTTGTGATGGTAGCTTAATGAAGGTAAAATATAAATGAAAAGACATGGTTTCTTCACTGGGATAAAGGTCAGCTGTTCGGGTTATTGCCAAACTATCACTGGGGAAAGTGGACAACTAACCACAGGAAACAAAAATAAACATCAGCTGTTCGGGTTACTGCCGAACTAGCCACTGACTACAAGAGACAAAGATGAATGTCAGCTGTTCGGGATATTGCCGAACTAGCTACTGAACTTCACTGGGGATGCTGCTGACAAGCTGTTCATTACAGAACTGCCACTTGGCATAATGACAGGATAAAAGATGCACAAGCTGTTCGTTAAAGAACTCGCCACTTGGCACAAAGACGAAATAAAGATACGCTCAAGCCGTTCATTTGTTGAACTTGCCACTTGGCGATAACGACATGATAAAAGATGCACAAGCTGTTCGTTAAAGAACTGCCACTTGGCAACAACACTGGGGGATATGCACAAGCTGTTCGTTAAAGAACTGCCACTTGGCATAACAAGATAAAAATGCACAAGCTGTTCGTTTGTAGAACCTGCCACTTGGCAACAATGATGAAAATAAAAGATACGCGCAAGCTGTTCGTTTGTAGAACCTGCCACTTGGCAAAAAGAGGGTGACATCTCTGGACCAGACACACTGGGGATGACACTTGGGGAAAGGAAGGTTACAAATTGTTTATGATTGATTGGTGAGACTCATGGTGGTTAATGCAGCCATGTATGAATGATATTGTTGTATGTTGTATGCATGAATGTGTATATGCATGAATGTATGGATGTACGTATGACAATACAACTTGTATGACTTTCATTGGGAATGTTGTATGAATATATGAAGGATTAACTTGCACTGGGGATACACAAGCTGTTCGCTAAGGAACTGCCACTTGGTATAAGGATATGATGAAAGATGCACAAGTTGTTCGTTAAAGAACCGCCACTTGGCATAAAGGAGGTGACATCTTTGGACCAGACACACTGGGGATGACACTGGGAGAAAGGATTGACTTGATTGATTGTATAACCGACAAACTTGATGAGACAAGATTAGACTGGTAAGATGAAAAGTGGACCGACGTCGCATTACAAACACTCGGTAATCTTCATTGAGGATGAGGTCACAGGGGACACATCAAAACATTGACGGGGTAAAAACCGTAACAACTGATGAGGAATAAACACTTCATGAGGAGATCGTTAATCCACTGGGGAAAATGTGCTAATCCACTGGGGAGAAGAACTGGTGACTCCGTTGGGGATGCCACTCTTTTGGTTTTGCTTGAGTCCCTAATTTTGTCTGAATCGTCCTTTCGGGCTTTCGATTCACTGGGGATATTCCCTTTTGATTCACTGGGGACTCTGCTGAAATTTTTTTTTTAGCAATTTGACCATGTTTAGCCTGCGAAGTTTATCCGTTCTCAGGACCGATGCTGACGCACAACTTATTTATTCATGAGTCCAGAGAGAATGTGTTTGTTGTTTATGTTACTTCCAAAAATATAAAAGATTTATGATTTTTTTTCTGAAAAAGTTTTGCTTCAAGTACTACCATCAAAAATAGAAGAAATGAAAGAACAGAATAAATGGAAATTTCAGATAAAGGGCAAAAGACTTCGCTAGGAAGAAAATTTATTAATGGGGTGATGGCCTGCCAATGGCGTGGTTCCACGGATCTTACAAAGTTTGAAAAAATGGTAAACATAAAGGGAAGGTACATTGAACACAATAACCGCTATTCTCCCTAACAACTTTGAATTTCACTGTTTGGATGCTTCAGATTCAGAGTCTCTTGACAGTTAATATGCCCCAAATGAATCACGGCCAGCCTGATGCAGTTACTTTGCCTTTTGATCCTTAATTTTTGCATAGGTCGCCCCTTCCGGTTTTCGACCTATCAGGATGATTACTTCTGTTTTATGTCTCTAATTTTTGCCTGGACCGTCCTTTCGAGTTTTCAGTCCACCGAGACGCTCATTTTTGCCTAAGCCGCCCTTTCGGGTTTTCGACTTACCGAGCTGTTCTTTCATTTTTAGACAAAGTATTTCTTGACTGCATCACCGTTCACAGGACGGGGAAACTCATCATCATCCATAGTTGCAAGAGTCATTGCCCCACCGGAGAAAACTCTCTTGACGACGTACGGGCCTTCATAGTTAGGCGTCCATTTGCCCCTGGAATCGGGTTGAAAAGATAAGATCCTTTTGAGCACAAGGTCTCCTTCTTTGAATTCACGTGGGCGAACCTTCTTGTCAAAAACTTGTTTCATTCTATTTTGATACAGTTGTCCATGACACAAGGCAGTCATGCGTTTCTCTTCAATTAAGTTCAACTGATCGTATCTATTTTGACACCACTCAGCCTCAGATAACTTAGCTTCCATCAGAATTCTTAATGACGGGATCTCGACTTCTACGGGGAGCACTGCTTCCATGCCGTATACTAGAGAGAAAGGGGTTGCCCCTGTTGACGTACGCACAGAAGTACGATACCCATGCAAGGCATATGGTAACATCTCATGCCAGTCCTTGTAGGTGACTACCATCTTTTGCACTATTTTCTTGATGTTTTTGTTTGCAGCTTCAACTGCGTCATTCATCTGAGGCCTATAAGGAGAAGAGTTATGATGCTCAATCTTGAACTCTTCGCATAGCTCCTTCATCATTTTGTTATTCAGATTGGTCCCATTGTCGGTGATAATCTTGCTGGGAATACCATATCGACAGATAATGTGATTCTTAATAAATCGGACCACCACTTGTTTAGTGACATTGGCATATGATGCAGCTTCGACCCACTTGGTGAAGTAATCAATTGCCACTAGGATGAAACGATGCCCATTTGAAGCTTTGGGTTCGATCCTACCAATCATATTGATGCCCCACATAGAGAAAGTCCAAGGGGAAGAAAGGACATTCAAAGCAGTTGGTGGCATATGAATTTTGTCGGCATAAATCTGGCATTTCCTGGCATGCTTATAACAATCGCTTTCCAAAGTCATCCAGTAATATCCGGCCCTCAGGATCTTCCTAGCCATTGTATGCCCACTGGAATGAGTTCCGAAGGAACCTTCATGTATCTCATGCATTATCAGATCTGCTTCTTGCTCATCCACACATCTGAGTAGCACCATATCAAAATTCCTTTTGTATAAAACCTCTCCATTCAGAAAGAAGTTGCCAGCCAATCTTCGCAAAGTCTTCTTATCCTTGTTGGATGCCCCATGTGGGTACTCTTGCTTTTGGAGGAAACATTTGATGTCATGGAACCATGACTTGTTATCTATGACCGCTTCAACTGCAAATACATGTGCGGGCCTCTCCAGGCGTTGAACTTTGATTGTTGGAATCTCATTCCGACGGCTGACCTCGTACATAGAAGATAAGGTTGCCAAAGCATCTGCCATTTGATTCTCGTCTCGAGGAATGTGATGCAACTTGACTTTGTTGAAAAAGGTTAGTAAACGTCTTGCATAATCTTTGTAAGGAATCAAGCCGGTGTGGCGAGTTTCCCAATCTCCATTGATTTGATTAATCACAAGCGCTGAGTCCCCATAGATGTCAAGGTTCTTGATCCTTAGATCAATGGCTTCTTTAATGCCTAGAATACATGCTTCGTACTCTGCCATGTTGTTTGTACAGTCGAATAATAGTCTTGCAGCAAAAGGGAGATGTTTGCCCTCGGGAGTAACGATGACTGCCCCAATTCCATTGTCGTAGACATTAACAGCCCCATCAAAGATCAACTTCCATCTAGACTCGGGATCCGGACCTTCGCCAAGTAGTGGCTCGTCACAGTCCTTCATTTTTAGATACATGATTTCTTCATCAGGGAAGTCAAACTTAATTGGTTGATAATCCTCAATCGGTTGATGAGCCAAATGATCAGCAAGAATACTGGCTTTGATGGCTTTCTGAGTGTGGTACTCAATGTCATATTCTGATAACAACATCTGCCAGCGAGCGATCCTTCCGGTTAAAGCAAGCTTTTCAAAGATGTATTTGATTGGATCCATTTTGGATATCAACCAAGTAGTATGATTGAGCATGTAATGACGAAGACGTTTAGCAGCCCAGGCTAATGCACAACAAGTCTTCTCAAGTAAAGAGTATCGGGATTCGCAGTCTGTAAACTTCTTGCTCAGGTAGTAGACGGCATGCTCCTTCCTACCGGTCTCGTCTTGCTGTCCGAGTACACAACCCATGGAGTCCTCCAACACGGTTAAGTACATAATCAAAGGTCTTCCTTCAACTGGAGGAATAAGTATTGGAGGTTCTAGCAAGTACTCCTTGATGCTGTCAAAGGCTTTCTGGCAGTCCTCTGTCCATATTACTTCTTGATTCTTGCGAAGTAACTTGAAAACAGGCCCGCACGTGGCTGTCATATGAGATATGAATCTAGAAATGTAGTTCAAGCGTCCTAGAAATCCTCTTACTTGCTTCTCAGTTTGTGGAGCAGGCATTTCTCTGATGGCTTTGACTTTATCAGGATCTACTTCGATTCCTTTTTGACTGACGATGAAGCCTAGGAGTTTTCCAGACCTCACGCCAAATGTACATTTGTTAGGATTCAGGCGAAGTCGATATTTTCTCAGACGTTGGAACATCTTTAGTAAATACTTGACATGTTCCTCTTCAGTTCCTGATTTGACAATCATATCATCGACATAAACCTCAATTTCCTTGTGCATCATGTCGTGGAAGAGAGTGGTCATGCCTCTTTGGTAGGTAGCACCCGCATTTGTTAAGCCAAAAGGCATCACTTGATAGCAAAAGGTACCCCAAGGTGTAATGAAAGATGTCTTTTCTCTATCTTCGACAACCATTTTGATCTGATTGTATCCAGAGAAACCATCCATGAAGGAGAATACTTTGGATTTGGCAGTATTGTCGACCAATACATCAGTGTGAGGTAAAGGGAAGTCGTCTTTTGGGCTAGCTTTGTTTAAATCCCGGTAGTCAACGCACATCCTAACTTTACCATCCTTTTTTGGGAACAGGCACTATGTTGGCCAACCATTGAGGATACTCTGATGTAATGAGAAAGCCAGCATTAATCTGCTTTTGCACTTCCTCTTTGATCTTGAGAGCCATGTCAGGGCGAGTCCTTCTCAACTTCTGCTTAACCGAAGGACATTCAGGTTTCAAAGGTAAATGGTGTTCCACAATCTCAGGGTCCAATCCTGGCATATCCTGATATGACCATGCGAAGATGTCTACATATTCTTTGAGAAGCTTGATTATTCTTTCTTTGACAGACGCATCCAACAATGCCCCAATCTTGATCTCTTTCTTGTCTTCTTCAGAACCCAAGTTGATAATCTCTAATGCCTCTTCATGAGGCTGAATGGTCTTCCTCTCTTGATCTAATAGGCGTTTGATCTCGTCCGGAATTTCTTCATCCTCTTCCTCTTCAGCTTCGTAAACAGGAAACTCAAAGTTGGGAAAGAGCCTAGGGTTATGGTGTTCAACGGGTTTATGGACGTTTAGTCTGCATATGATGGATGATTGATTTTAGTAAAATGAGTGAAAAATGCAGATTTTTTTTTGAAATTGAAAAAAGAAAATATATTTGTTATTTTTTTGGTTTTTTGTGTTACCATTTTTCGGAAAAAACGACAATAAAGAAAAACAATGTAGAAATAACGTAAAGGTCGTGATAAAAACGACGACTTCTATTGATTGATGATAGTATATTAAAACAAAGCCCTACATGAGTCCTTCTTCGCTTAAGACGAAGGGGTCTCTTTTTTGAAAACGATAAACAAAATAAAGACATTACTTAGAGGAATAAATAACATAAGGAACGTCGACAGCGTCCCAATTACAGCAAACTCCTCCTGGTGTTACAAGAACAGATATATGTTCTTCAGGATCATCTTCAGTGATGGCATTAGCTTCTGTCGGGGAATGAAAGACCCTGGCACTGTGGAAAACGTCCTCGAGTGGTTCAATGCTAGTATTTGGCTTGGTCACTCTTGCAGATGGAGTAAAACCCAACCCTTCTTTGTGCTTGTGTTCCGGCAGACTTATTAACTTTCCCCACTCAGGAAGCAAGTCATTTTGCACCACCTCTTGTGCACTCTTGAAAGAAGACATGGATGCCCCACTCTTCGCAGTATTCTCCTCATCTATGGACAGGCCTTGGAACGGCGTCCCATCGACATTATCCGCACCGATGAAAGAGAAAGCCGACAAATGGCTTACCAACAAAGCTTCTTCTCCTCCCACGGTTAACAGTTTCCCGTTCTTTACAAACTTTAACTTCTGATGCAGCGTAGATGTCACTGCCCCGGCCTCATGGATCCACGGTCGGCCCAACAAACAACTGTATGCTGCTTGTATATCCATTACTTGGAAGGTAATCTGGAAAACAGATGGTCCGATTGTAATAGGCAAATCCACCTCCCCAATCACTGATTTCCTTGAGCCATCGAAGGCTTTAACAACTACTCCGCTTTGTCTCATGGGGGTCCCTTGGTAGGAAAGCTGGTCGAGTGTTGTCTTGGCCATTACATTCAAGGAAGAACCGGTGTCCACAAGTACGTTTGATAGAGCATCGGACTTGCAATTCACCGATATGTGTAATGCCCGATTGTGGTGCCTCCCTTGTTCGGGGAGTTCTTCATCACTGAAGCTTAAGTTGTTGCAAACAGTGATGTTTCCAACTATGCCTCCGAATTGGCCAAGGGTTATGTCGTGCTCCACGAAAGCTTGGTTCAAAACTCTCATTAATGCTTCTCTATGAGCGTCAAAATTTAGCAATAAAGACAGCATAGAGATCTTTGAAGGGGTTTGCATTAGCTGGTCCACCACCTTGTACTCACTTTTCTTAATCAGTTTTAATACCTCATCAAAATCAGAATCGGCATTAGTCCCGCTGGGTTGACCCGCATCTTTGCTTGTGCTGGGGTCTTGTATTTGCTTTTGTTTAAACACAGGAGTACTGATCTTCTCTTGAACTGCCGTTGGAAGAACACGTCCACTTCTTAGCACTTTGCTACTGTCCGTAATATTACCGACAGGGGCTAAGGGGGGAATAGGTACTTCTTGACTGTTGCTCAACATGGTTGCAATATATTTGTAAGGAACTGCTTTGTTTGAAGTGTATGGTGTAGGTCCTGGTAAACATATCACTAGTGGAGTGGCAACAGGCTTCTGGCTGCTAAAAGTTAACTCCAAGTGCTCCGGGATATTAAATTCCGGGATTATAACGCAAACACTTTTGTCCTTTCTTGTGACAATAAGCTCCTTTTTGTTCATCAATCCTTGTATGTCGTTTTGAACTTGCAGACATCCTTGAGGATTTTCAGAACATTCTTTGCAACTAGCATGGTTGTGGTTGAACATGGCTACCCTACACATCTCGATGTGCATTGGAACCAGAGGTGTCCTGATATCTCGGGCCTCGGAGATAGGGCTGGTTTCGTGATGCTCTTGAACCATATTGACGGAAGACCCATGATTCGGTAGAGGGTTGGTTTGGACATTTGGATTGGAGTCCTTGAAGGTTAAAACCTTAGTACGGATTAACTTCTGAACCTCATTCTTAAGAGCAAAGCAATGCTCGACATCATGACCCGGTTCTCCTTGATGGAAGGCACAGGTGAGGTCAGGTCGATACCATACAGGTAATACATTTGGTACGGGAGGAGGTGCTCTAGTTTGAACAAGATTTCTTGCAATTAAAGCAGGGAGCAGATCCGCGTACTTCATTGGTATTGGGTCGAATGCCGTTTTTTGGCGATTCTGTTGATTGAAGGGTTGTTGAGGAGTTTGAGGTCGAAATTGTTGTTGGCCTTGTGGGTGAGGTTGTTGGCGATGTTGTTGTGGATTTTGTGGGTAATGTTGTTGTTGATATGGTGGTGGATAATGGGTTGGAGGTCTTTGTGGAATTTGAATTTGATAGCTTGGAGGTGTAGGGATGGATGGTGAAATGGCGGAGACGTGTGGGTAGGCCGAGTACCCTTGGCGATGTCCTCCATGGACAATCATGCCAATGTCTTGCTCCCTCTTTTTTGGGTAGCTGCTCCCAAACCTTTTTCGTGCTGCTGGATAGGGCACTTTCCTTCACCAAGCGTCTTTCCCAGACCGCATCCTCTAGGCGCATGCCCATGTTCACCATTTCGGTGAAATCACTAGGTGCGCTTGCAATCATCTGCTCATAGTAAAATGAACCAAGAGTGTTTAGAAAAATCTTGGTCATTTCCTTCTCTTCTAGAGGTGGGCTAATCTGAGCAGCCACCTCTCTCCACCTTTGGGCATATTCTTTAAAGGTCTCCTTATCCTTCTGGGCCATGGCCCGGAGTTGGTCTCGGTCCGGGGCCATGTCCAGATTGTACTTGTACTGGCGAACAAAGGCCTCTCCCAAGTCGTTGAAAGTTTGGATTTTGGTGCTGTCCAAACCCATGTACCATTTTAAAGCGGCACCAGTTAAACTGTCTTGGAAGTAGTGGATGAGCAATTGATGATTGTCAGTCTGGGTAGACATTTTCCTAGCGTACATCACTAGGTGACTTTGAGGACAGGTATTCCCCTTGTATTTTTCAAATTCCGGGACCTTAAACTTAGGTGGGATCTTGACGTTTGGCACAAGACAGAGGTCGTGTGCGTTCTTCCCAAATAAATCCTTCCCGCGGAGGGCTTTGATTTCCTGTTGCATTTCGTCAAATTTCTCTTGGAAATCATCCATCCGATCTTGTGCACCTATACTTTCGGCGTGAAAGATAGGTTCATGGTCATACGGGGTGGTATGAACCACTGGTGCTGAAAAGGCCGCAGTAGCCTGGGGAAAGGTAACCTCGGGTTGAGGAACCGGAATCTCTTGATGAGTAGTGGGAATAGGAACAAATTCCTCACCAAAGTTGAGAGGCATGCCCCATGTACAACCGGGGGGCCTAGTATGCTGTGGATCGTCGGCGTGCACTGTTGGAGCCGAAGTATTAGAAGCTGCTACTTGAGCTAAAGGGCTGGAGGGAGGCGGAGGCGTGGGCGGAACTTGCGCAGCCGCGAGTAATTTTACTAACTCCTTTAATTTCTCCATCTCGGTCCACATGGAGGTTAACTCTCCCTGAAGTTCTTGGTTCTCTTGTTCTAAGTGTTCCATCTTCTTCCTTATAGTTGCTCGGGTGTTGTATGTGTGGGTTGTTTTTGGACGTCGAGCCACTTTCCTTGATAGGATGACGCGTAGTGTTTCGAACGAAATGCGAACACCGATGACTCAATTCGGATTGTAAGAAATCCTGACGATAAGAAGGGAAATGAGTTTTGGACTCGAAAACAAATGTATGCATGTTATGAATGATGTTAATGCATGCATGCGATGTATATGGAAAACATGCGTTTTTTCATTTTGCTTTGCGAGGAAATTAAAAGCGCGCAATTAACATTAGCAATTAGAAATATTAGAGTCCGGGAAATTAATATTGCTTCAAAAAGTATTATTTGATTGAATAACATTTAGATTACAAGGTGTAATTAATGCTAATACAAATCAAACAGCTGCCCTCTTTTCCGCTTTGTCCATTTCTTCCCTATAGAAGTCTACAGTGTCTTTGCAGAACTTCATGAATTTCTGGATCTTCTTAGGGATGACAAAGTAAGGCATGACCATCTCGGCCTTTGCTAGCTTCTTCGGAAGTTGGGCAATGACCATGTTTGAGAATGCGACTAATTTGGTGAAGTCTTCACTTAATCGGGTGGCGTCTTGCCACACAAACTCAATCACCTCCTTGCGCTGGGCTAGCTTGGTGTTTGCACTCCTAATCTCATCAAGTAGTCGTGCAATATGGTTCCCGTGCTCTCTTGCAATCTTGTCGAAATATTCTTCATATTTCCTGATGTCGGTTTCGAGACGATTGCATTTTAGCTTCCCTTGATGAGAAAGGCTCTCATATTTTTGCCGTTGGACGCGCTCAGCTTGTATCTGCTCTTTGTAGTCCTTGACGACTTCTTGGAGTTGCTGATTTTTCTCTTGAAATTTCAACCTCCATTTTCTTTGAGCTTCGATAGCTAACTCTCCGAACTTTTTGAGTTCTTGGTTGGAATGCAAGACCTTTTCCAACTCTTCATCCTTGGCTATGAGGTTGGCGTCCGCACTAACCAAACCACCCCCGATCCATTCTCTTTTCCCCTCGGAGATTCTTAGCCTTTTTTCGCACACTAGGAGAGATTTTGTTGTTTCCTCTCGATCTCTCTTTGTTCTAGTGATCTCTCCTAAAGCTTGAAGGTGCTTTAATTCTAACTCCCCATTTTTGTTTTGGAGTTCTCGAATCTTAGCTTTAAGCTCCTCCGTTTCTTTGATGGGAACGGTTATGATTGGCTTAGGTGCAGGAGGTTTAGGAGGGCATATGACCACAAAGGGTAGCTTGATTGTTTTGACCCTTTCCTTCACCCATTGAGTGTAGAGAGGTTTGGCTACACAATTCTTTTTGCCAACCTTTCCCTTGCGCACTTGGCTCCAAGCTCTTTGGATTCTTTCTAGAAATGCCGGGTCTTTATCTCCTTCTTTTAGGAAGAAAGCTTCCAACACGAGGTCACTGGGTTTGTCTTCCATTGGATAACCTAATTGGCGGAGAGAGAGGACCGGGTTGTATTTGATGCATCCCTTAGTACCTATGAGGGGTACATTAGGGACAGCTAAGGATGACCTCCGGATCTTCTAAATCTCGAGAATGCCAATGGATATCCTTCTCGGTGAGAGTTGCCATCCTTTGTGACCACTTGAGCTTAGCCCGGTTTTCCATAAAATCCCGGCTTCTTGGCATGTGGGACATTAACCAAATTTGCACTAAAGAAGTACAACAAGAAATCGTGCGTCCTCTCCCTTGTTCATGCCTAGCATAGAGGGAATGATAAAAATCCGCCAAAAGTGCGGGAACCGGATTTTTAGTCATGAATACCTCTAAAGCCGGAAGATCTATGAAGTCCTCCATGTTGGGGAATAGAACTATCCCATACACCAAGAGAGATAGGATTGCATTGAACGCTTTCCCCTCTTTGTTAGCTAATAAGTCCCGAGCCTTGGTCTCCAAGAACCTTCTTGTGAAACCCTTAGCGCTCCCTCTAGTTTCCAAGTGAGGTGCTATCTCTTGGACACTAAGGTGTAAAGATTCGGCGATGACTTCTAAAGTAGGGCATTCTCCCGAACCGAGATAAAGCCCATGGTCCTTTAAACTACATCCCAAAATCTTCTCAAATTCCTCTAAGGTTGGGGCTAATTGGAAGTCTTGGAATGTGAAGCATCGGAGAGGTGGGTCAAAGAATTGAGCCAATGTAGTTAAAGCCATTGAATCTATCTTCACGGGCAGGAGGTCAAGTATTAGTCCATAACTTGCTTCGAAGTTACTCTTGTCGATCAAAGAGAGTTGTTTACTCAAAGCTAGCAAGCTTTCTACTTTGGGAACCTTGACCTTGAAAGCGAGCGTGTTTCTATTTCCGGAAGCCATATTTCTTTCGCTAATTATTGGTTGCCTTTTTAATTCCCTATAAAGCAAAATGATATGCAAAAATTATTTTCATGAATGCAAATGTATGGTATGCATAGGTATGAACGTTCAAAACTTCCCCCCATTCTCACATGTAGGCTCTAGAGAAATTTTCTAAAAGGTCCCTAGAGTCACGGATCTCACAGGGAAATATTGCTGTCAATTGCAAATACTCGCAAGACCTCAATAAGTTCCAAGTGAAATCTACTCTAGGTGGGGTCTTCGCATCATCCTCATGGACATACGTCAACGCGGGCCTCCGTTACGCAACTACCATCCTATCTTAATTTTCTCTCTTAGCTCGGGTAGAGAGCTTCACACGTCCGGCATTAACCCGAACAATGTGACATAACAACACTCACGTGACACCCACAGTTGATATATGAACATAGCATAATGAAGCATATAAATATAAAGTAAGAGAAGAAAAGTAGGTAAAAACAATAAACAAAAGCATGCAAGCAAAAAAATAAAAACATTTACCCTAAAAGCTAACTAGGATAGGCTTGACTTGCTATGAAACTAATCTTTTCTCCCCAGTGAAGTCGCCATTTTTGTCGCGTCGAATTTCGGAAATCAAGCTATTGACGAGCGTTGACTCACTAATTTTGTTTCACGACTGAACTTTTAATTTTTCGGGGAAAAAGGGGAAAAAGTTCTAAATTACCACACTTTTAAAGATTTTGGGTTCGGGAGTCGATTATGCGAGGGGAAGGTATTAGCACCCCTCACATCCGTTGTACTCAACGGGAACCTCCTGGTTAGTTAAGGCTAAAATGTTTTTAAAGTTTTGCTTGCTATGCTTAAATATATATATGTAAAGGGGAAAAAAGAAAAGGGGAAAAATGATATTTTTTATTAATGTGCTTGACAAGATGTGAATCTTGCTCCTACGTATCTCCCGGTGCGATGGAGAAATCAAAGCTACGTAGTTCTTTGTAGCAAAAGTTTGTATGTTGGTTGATTTTAATTATGAAAAAGATTTGATCGCGCTTAGGCGAAAAAGTTTGCTTTTAAAGGAAAAAGAACATAGTCTACTATCGTTGTATGGATAGCTTAATGAAGACCGATAAAAAATTTTACTTACTACCGTTATGAGGGTAGCTTAATGAAGGTAAAAAGGATTTGATTAAAAAAAGGACGGACTCGCGCTCGGGCGATGGTATCCGTTGGAAAACGCGCAAAGGCGTAAAATGTTTGAGTTGACCACGGGGGCCAAGAGAAGGTTTAAATGGTCACGGGGGACCAAGAAAAGGTTTGATGTATTTGATTTGTGTTTTGTTTTGAAAATAGAATGACCATTGTCCGAACAACGAGACATACGTCAAGCATTCGTGCAACCGGGGAATGGAGAGACATACGTCAAACCACTCCTTTTTCATTCGAGTTTTTGTTGAAACTTAAAGAAATCCTAAAGTAAACAAAAACTTAGTTATTGAAACTCATTGAAAAATGAACGGGTTTGTGAAAAATGAACAAGTGTTGTTCAAGTTTGTGAAAATGAACAAGTTTTTATGAAAAAAAATGCACGAGTTTGGAAAATGCATAAGTTCGGCTCAAGTTCAAGCTTGATTTTGAAAAAATGAACAAGTTCGGCTCAAGTTCAAGTTTGATTGAAATTCATGAACAAGGTTGTTGTTCAAGTTTGGTTTTGAAATTTAATGAACATAGCTTGTTGCTCAAGTTTGATTTTGAAATTTAATGAACATAACTTGTTGCTCAAGTTACTCAAAATTGTTGCTCAAACTTGTGAAATTTCCAATAACATGCAAAAACTCTTGTTATGTTTCTGGACCACAATGAGTTTCAACCCTCTTAGATTCTGAATCTTTAAGTTAGAACTTTCAAAAATTAGCTTTTAGAAGCTTGAACTCAGGATCTGAGTTCTGTCATGATCGCAGAGCGACCTGAACTTGGCTCTGTGAACCTGAGTTCTGTCATGGTCGCTGAGCGACCTTACTTGGCTCTGCGAACACTGCGAAAATTTGAATTCAGAAGCTGCTTCTGAACTTCTGTTCAGAAGCTGCTTCTGATCAAGCTTCAGAACCTTAAGAGGATTGAAAAACTTGGGAAATTAGCAAGAAAAGGAGTAAGATACTTCAGTTTGGTATTTTGCAAATTTGAGATTTCTTTGGAGTTTCAAAAGATGTTTTAGTGAAAAATGAGTTTAAACAAAAATTAATGATGCAAGCAGCAATGCAAAATGAAAGACAAAGAATTCAGAATGCTTACAAAACTCCTAGTCAATGCTTGTATTGCAAGAAAATGGAAGAGGCTTGGATGATGAGGGTTTTGCAAAGTTGGAAGTGTTGATGAACAAGAACAATGATATTGTGCTATTGCTCCTCTATCTTTTCACTACTTATTCACTCTCAATTCACTGTGAAATTAAATGTCTAAGAACTGGTTCTTGCTCTCAAAAAATCTGTCTAAAAATTCTGTTCATAATCCCTATGCCTTGCATTGCTTAAATAGGCAAAAATGAGATCAATTGTCATCATGAAAAATCCTAAAGCAGGGCTGTTTTTGTGGGCTAAAATCAGGCTACTTGCTTTGCATTTAATGCTAAAGGGAAGAGGTGACCTTGCCTTGTGAAAATGGTCAAGACTTTGGCCAATTTCAGAACCCAAATGGTGCTGAATTCTAACAGAAAAATGATGAAAAAGTGGGAAAACAGGGCTGTTTGCAACTTGAGCTGCCCTTTGGGATTGATCCTTGCAATCTGAGAAGACAACCAGGAAAGTAGTGTCCTGTTTGTGCAGAGATTAGGAGAAACAAAAGGAACATGTGTGTTGTTCTGAGAAGGAAAGAAAGACTGCTGAAACAGGGCAGGAAAAATGGACCTTGGGCAAGCAATTGGCAGCTATGTGGACTGGTTTTGTGTGGAGAAGGAAGGGAGAAAAAAGATCAAGGTGCTTGCTGGAAGTAGCAGGGTCAGTAACAGGTCAAATGGAAGGGATGAGAGCTGCCCAAGGGCAGCCAACTTGCTTGGCACATGCTTGGTTGGCACAAAATCCTTCTTTCCTTGATTTTCAATGGCACATGCTTCCATTCTTTCTTTGTTGAATCCAACAGTAAAATTGATAATAACAGTAATAATAATAATAATAATAATAATAGATGATGATAATAATAATCATAACAAACACAAAAGAAAGATAAATCAGAAAAATCAAAAACTGCAAAAAATCGCAGAGTTCGCAGAGCGATTGGAACATCGCTCTGCGAAATCCTTTTTTTCTCTTTTTTATTTTCTTTAAAATAAACAATAGAACAAATAATAATAAAAGTAATGATAATAATAAAAGTAATAATGAAAACAAAAATAACAAAAATAATAATGATAATAATAATAATAATAATAATAAAGATGATAATAATAATAATAATGATGAAAAAGATAATAATAATAATAATAATAATAATAACATTGATGAAAAAGATAATAATAATTGTATTAATTATAAAAGGATAATAATAATAATAGTATTAATAATAATAATAGTGATAATAGTAATGATAATATTAATAATAATAATAGGAATGATAATGATAATAAATATTAATAAATAAAAATCTAAAAATAAAAGATGAAATAATAAAGATAACAAAAGGTAAAAGTAAGAAATTAAAAATTATACTGAAATAATAAATAATAAAAAGATAATAAACAAAGAAAAATATGAGTCAAAAAATAGGGTATGACAATAGTTAACATGCTTCAAAAGTCAAAGTGAGAAAACAAATTAATGTTATAATCTAGTCTAAGTTTTGCAAATAAATAACTTTAAGTAATATAATATAAAAGAAACAAAGAAGTAGACAAAATTACACTAAAAAATGAAGATTCTATCGATAAAATTATGATATGAATCAGTCAAATTATCAGCAGTTTTAAAAATCCAACTTTAATATCCTAACACATTGAAATTCACACATACACGTGCCCTCTAGTCCTAGTGCTGCAAGAATGCAAAGAAATAATTAGATTATAAATAAGCATAATTGTATGATAAGCAATAACAACAAATTATTTTCAAAAGAGTTTTATGAGATAGACTGAACCCAAATAACTGTGTGAGAAATAGACTTGAAAAGTGATGAAAGCTACGAACTATACATATGTAAATTAAGCAACATTGAAGTCAAAACAAAAATCCAAAGTATAAGCTAACCATATAGAGTGCATAAAGCAATTTTATGGGGAAAGAACATACTATGTTAGGTATCACTCCTTAGCCAATTCGTTTTCCTATGCCGATGACAACAATTCTCATGTATTTAAAACAATGCATTGATAAAAAAAATTGTTGTGATTAGATTGCAATTCACATGCATTTGAAATTCAGTAACAAATTTAACTAATCACTATTGTTGTGAACAATTTTACATGCATAGAAAGAAGCAATAAAAGAAAAATAAACAAATGATCAATTCACAAAGAATTTAGAGAGAAGAAAAATAATCTAAAAATCATGACAAATCTTCTGGTCACTTCATATTATGTATTCAAATATAAGTCATTCAACTCGTGCAACCAAAGTTCTTACAGCAATTAATACACCAAAATAACTATTTCATTCCAATTCTTCGAAATAATTGTCTGAACTAATATTTAAGAACAAAAAACGATATGCATAATTGAAGGGGGAGAAAATGTCAGTTTGTGTGAAGTGAAAAAGGTGGGATAAGGAGTGGAGGCCGGTTTTAGAGGTTTGCTTATGAGATGTAATTTATGAGATATTAATGCCTTGAATATATGTTTTAAAAGCGAAATTAATTCAACAAAAACTTGTGTGACTTAATAGCAAAAACTGTGGAGGGCGACCATCTACAACCAAGTTCAACTGCTTGCAGGTAACTTTTTCATAAAGATTTTTTAAGGTAACCAAAAAGTGCGGGATTAGGGTTGATTAGGGTTATTTCCAGCATTATTAAACATTTAATATAACTAGACTCAAACTCGTGCATCCGCACGGGTTTTGTAGAATTTCATATATAAGTATCAAATTGACTATATTTTTACGTGCATGTATATATTCAATACTATGCTATGATAGTTTAATTAGTATCAAAACTAAGTAACAATCAAATTATTCTTCTGTTTTGCTGTTAATTGTTTAAGAAGAAAGAAAGGGAAGTTGCTGTTTATTTCGATCACATTTCCTTGTTTTCAAAAATAGAGAAATGAAATTAAATCAATTTTTTTTAGAGTTTATCAGTTTTTTATTTATTAATTAATATATTGTTCTCGTAATAATTGGATTCAATCACTTTTGTGCTTAATCAACTTCGTTGACTTGCGGTGGGAACACTGCCGCTCACAATTTTTTGGTTAATTTTCTTGTTTTTACTTCTTTTCGATAATAAACAATAGATAAAAAAAATAAAGGCTTAAATGCAGTTTTAGCCCCTTAACTATCACAAACTTGCGAGTTTAACCCCCTATAAAAAACAATAACAAATCAGCCCCTTATGTTTATCCCCTTTTACAGTTTTGGCCCCCCAGGCCAATTTTGACCAAGTCAATGCAGACGTGGCACCCACATCACTCAAGTGAGGTGCCACGTGTTATATTCTTTTTTTATTTTTTTTTTAAAACCAGCTGGATTTAATGAAAGAAAAATTAAAAAAAAAAATAAGGAAGGAAGGAAGGTTACGTGAGGGTTACAGTTTGTGTTCATAATTTTAGCCCTCTTTCTTTCAAATTATCTATCGCCTGGCCGTTGTCTTCCAATCTTCATTCTCCATGTTCTTCTTTGTAAATCTTCGTTCATAATCGTCGTTTTGTCCATAATCGTCGTTCAATCGCTGTCAATCGAAAGCTGCTACGTACTGGATTTTAGGGTTTTCGAATTTGGAGAAGATGAAGTGGGATAAAAGTGCGAATGGGAAGGAGACCGGTGGAAGTAGTGCTACAGGAGAAGAGAAGGACACGCGAAAGATTCCTGACAAGAATGTTGGAAAGTAAGTTACTATTTATGTCATGTTTTTGCCTTTGTTTATACACGATAATTTGCATTTGGTTTTGTTGGTATCAGAAATTGTTTGTTGTTTGTCTTACCTTGCATTTCGTTTTGTTTGCTTATATATTGTATCTGTCATGTATGTACGTATTGCATACGGTTGGTGAGAGTATTGAATACAATTTGAATTAAGTTAATATTATATTTGTTTTAGGGTTGTTGTGGACCACTCACTCAAGATAAAGTTCCACTACAATGGTTACTTTATTTGTGATCCAAATGTTGACTACAAAAGGGGTGAAACTTATGAGTATGAGGGTACGTGGGACATAGATGAAATTAACATAATTGATTTGGACAAATTGGTGAGAGAAGTAGGTGTAAAGGGGGACTATAAGGTCTGGTATGTTGTGCCTGGGGGACAACTGAAAGATGGTCTTAGACTTCTCAAAACTGACAGAGATGTGGTAAGGTTCATCAATGAGTATAAGTCAGAGGAAAATGTTGATTTTTACTTGGAACACCTTGATTTGGAAGAACTTGACAGCAGATATGAAGATGAGGTCCATAAATGGGTAGGTGATGAATCTGGAAGTGGAACCGATCCTGACTATTTAGCTGATGAAGGTGATGAATCTGAAAGTGGAAGTGTTGATGGGGTATCTCTCAATGATAGTGACTATGATGAAGATTGGGACTGGACAACTGTTTTGCCTGACCAGCTGATCAATCCAACACCTGTGGAGCCTTCAAATGGGAGTGTTCAAACTTTGGTAGTTGTTGAATCTTCCAAGGATCCTGCTGCAACAACTCTATCTGACTTTGATGATGAAAATGGAGATTCAGAAGATTTAGAAAGCATATGCTCTTCTGAAGATGATACTGGTAAGCAAAAATTTACAAAGTTTAAACTTTCTGATGTTATTAAGTATGTGGTAGGACAAATATTCACAAATGTTGAATTAGTTAGAACATCTGTAAAAGAGTATGCTTTGCAAAATAGGAAAAATGTGTACATTAAGAAGAATGAGAGGAAGCGGATTGTGGTTAAATGTATGGCTGGTTGTCCATTCCATATGAGGTTTAGTAAATCTGATCCAAAAACATACTTTGTTCTTGCTGCCTTTAACCCTGATCATAAGTGTCATAACACTGGAAAAATTAGATTGATTAAAACTACTTTGTTGTCTAAGAAACTGGTGCCAATTCTTAAACACACACCTTCTATGAAACTTAAGGGATTACAAGCTGCTTGTAAAGATAAGTGGGGAGTCATGTTGAGTAACTATCAGATCTATAGGGCTAAGAATAAGGCTTTAGAACTTATCCATGGAGCAATAGATGAACAATATGCTCATCTCAGAAATTATGCTGAAGAATTATTGAGGAGTAATCCTGGTAGCACTGTGAAGATTAAATGTGCACTTGGAGTTGGAGGACCAGTATTTGAAAGGATGTATGCTTCTATGCGTGCAAGAAAGCATTTGCAACAACTTGTAGGCCTTTGATTGGCCTAGATGGATGCTTTTTAAAGGGTAGGTATGGTGGCCACCTTTTTGCAGTAATTGGGAAAGATGGGAACAATCAAATGCTGCCAATTGCATTTGCAGTAGTAGAAGCTGAAACAAAGGATTCATGGGACTGGTTTCTTGAACTTCTACTTGCTGATTTAAATGGTGTTCAAGCAAAAAGGTGGTCTTTCATCTTAGACCAGCAGAAGGTATTTTTGTTAGTTTAATTACTTTAATTTAAAGTACTTTTATTTTTGTGAAATTATGATTTGATGATTAACTGTGATAAGTTGTTTAATTGAAGGGACTGGTAAACATAATTGCATTAATTCCTGATCATGTTGAGCATAGATTGTGTGTAAAACATTTGCATGGGAACTGGAAGAAAAGACACTCAGGAGAGCACTTAAAGGAAGCATTGTGGATAGCAGCTAGGTGTACTACAATGGTTGAGTTAAAAAAAGGCAATGGAGAATCTGAAGAAAATTGATGAATCTGCCTGGAAGGATATGAGTGAGTTGCCACCAGGTACGCGGTCAAGGGCTGGCTATAGCACTTACACATGTTGTGATTTACAAGTAAATAACATGTGTGAGACCTTTAATAGTGCAATTGTTGATTTAAGAGAATTGCCTATCATCTCACTTGTTGATGGTCTGAAACTCTACATAACAAATAGGATAGTAAAACTTAGGGATTATATGTTGGTATGATGGAAATATTTGTCCAATGATTAACAAATTGTTGAATAACAATAAGAAATATGCTGAGGGTTGGTCACCAAATTGGAGTGGGGATAAAGATTATGCCATATTTTCTGTTTCTAATGGCACTGATGCATATGTTGTTAATCTTCATGAGAAAACATGTGCTTGTAGAAAATGGGATCTAACTGACATACCTTGCACTCATTCAATTGCTTGCATGTGGTATAACAAGCAAAATCCAGATGATTATGTTGCTCATTGGTACAGGTTAGTTTAGTCACTAAAGAATTTTAACTTACATTTTACCTTAATGATTTTACTTAATAAATTGTAACTTACTACAGGAAATCCACATTTTTAACAACTTATGACAATCTGATACTTCCCTCAAATGGACTAAAATTGTGGCCACAATTTGACTATGAGCTTATATTGCCACCATATGTTAGAAGGGCCCCAGGTAGGCCCAAAAAGCAAAGAAAGAAGGCTAATGATGAGCCAAAGAAAGCGTCTGCTTCTAGTTCTGCTTTGATTAAAAGAAACCAGATAACTGTCAGGTGTAGAAGGTGTGGTGTTCTTGGTCATAACCAAAGAACATGCTATGGTAAACAAGCTGCTGATAGAGTTATTCCACCAGGGGGAAATAAGGTATATTTTGCATTGTATGTTTATGGGTTATATGCACCTGAAACATATGTGATGTGTCTTTAATATGCTCTTTGTCATGTATTTCAATGCAGACAAATACAACTGTTAAGCAACCTCAAGCTGGGAAAGGGAATCAAGTTGTGCAAAGCAATAAGACTGGGGCACCATCTGCTGTCAACACTGGGCCATCAGCTGCTAGTAGCAACATTGTGACCAATACAGCAGGTGCAAGCAACATTGTGACCAATACACCAGGTGCAAACACTTTGAATGTGCCAACTGCTATGCACACCAATACTGTGCCAACTGTTGTGGGAGAAGAGACATTATTGGTGCCTAGAAAGAGTAGGATCACAGGTGTGAAAAGAAAGAGTGATGAAATGGAACAACTTGGAACACAACAATCAGTGAACAAGGATTAGTGTCAACAATTGAACATTAGACTTATGTTATATTTTGTGTTGTAGTGTAATTTAAGTACTCTTTTGGAACTTAATGTTTTGGGTTGTATGTTTTAGTACTCTTATGGATGTCATTATGGATGTCATATTTTGGGATTAATTTGGTTGGTTGTAACTTAAGTACTCTTTATGGATTATTTTAGAACTTAATATGAAGTTGATCTTATCTGTTATGTTATGGCTCTTATGATTAACAAATTGCCAACATACATTTTCAAGACTCCTTTCTTATTGTCATGCTGAAGTTCTTCAGAAGTAAAAGTTCTTCAGAACCTGAAGTACTTCAGAAGCTGAAGTTCTTCAGAACCTGAAGTTCTGAACTGAAGTTCTTCAGAACCTGAAGTTCTTCAGAAGCTGCAGTTCTGAACTGAAGTTCTTCAGAAGCTGCAGTTCTTCAGAACCTGAAGTTCTGAACTGAAGTTCTTCAGGGCCTGAAGTTCTTCAGAAGCTGCAGTTCTTCAGAACCTTAAGTTCTTCAGAAGCTGCAACATCATTATGAAAGTTTAGAGCTTGCAACATTTTGAACATTTTCATTCTGTTTAGAGCTTACAACCTTTAATAAAACATCATTCAAACATTTTCATTAAATTGCCATAACATCATACAAATCATATCACAAACCTATCATATTCAAACTAAAGCTTACAACTTAACAACATCATTCAAACTAAAGCTTACAACTTAACAACATCATTCAAACTAAAGCTATAAGGACACAGATGAACAACATAATCCCTAACACAACTATGGCAATTACAAAACTTCTTTCCTTCTTCTTCAATTCATCATTCTTCCTCAAAAGTCCTCGAATTATTTTCTTCTGTCTCTCAGGTACCTCAGGATCATACCACCTAAAAAAATTGCATTTTCTTCTCCCAAAATAATTCCCACATCCATGAAACCTCCTCCCTGGGTTTCCATCAATCCAAGCAGTGACCAATGGAGAATCAACACCACAAGGACAAACGACATTACTTCGATGCTTCAAGGATGACCCGCTGACCGATGAACATGAAGAATCTGCCTTTTTTCGTTTCCTGCAAATTCTGGGTAACCCACGAGCAAGAAGAGGAAGAAGGAGAATTGAATTGGTTTTGAAGATGAAAACTCAACTTATGTCCCATTCGCACTTTTATCCCACTTCATCTTCTCCAAATTCGAAAACCCTAGAATCGAAAACCCTAAAATCCAGTAGCAGCTTTCGATTGACAGCAATTGAACGACGATTATGGACAGAACGACGATTTACAAAGAAGAAAATGGAGAATGAAGATTGGAAGAGAACGGCCAGGCGATAGAGAATTTGAAGGAAAAGGGGGCTAAAATTATGAACACAAACCCTAACCCTCATGTGACCTTCCTTCCTTCCTTATTATTTTTTTTTATTTTTCTTTCATTAAATCCAGTTGGTGTTAAAAAAAAATTTAAAAAAGAATATAACACGTGGCACCTCACTTGAGTGATGTGGGTGCCACGTCTGCGTTGACTTGGTCAAAATTGGCCTGGGGGGCCAAAACCGCAAAAGGGGCTAAACATAGGGGGCTGGTTTGTTATTGTTTTTATAGGGGGCTAAAATCGCAAGTTTGTGATAGTTAGGGGGCTAAAACTGCATTTAAGCCAAAAATAAAAGGAGCAAGTAAGAATAAAATGTGAGTATAAAATAGAAAATTGTTCAAAAATTATATCAAAATGGTTGTACAATTATCATTTCTTTTTTTACAAGTAACTAACGTTTCGGGTTTGTCTCGTTAACACATTATATCTTTTTTCAACTATGTTTGATACTTATAAATATTTTAAGTAACATTGTAAAACTAAAAGACTAAAATGATTTATTTAAAAGATGAATTTGTATACTCCCTCCGTCCCTTTTTATAAGAGTAGTTTACAAAAATCACGTGTATTAAGAAAAATTGTTGGAGTAATAAAGTTGTCTCAAATTAATGTGACTATTACTAGATTACTTTTAATTAAATATATATTTAATGTTAACTTTTCATATACCAAGACAAATTAATAGTATTAATAAGAGGTATATTTGGAAAAAGAGTAATCAATGTATCTAAGAATTTGTATATGATCTTATACTTAAGGACAAAACTTTTTTTGTAATCTACTCCTATAAATAGGGAAGGAGGGAGTACTGTTTTTTTCGAGAGAGGGAATTTAATACTGTTGTTCTGTTGATCAGTGCAGTCAACGTAACATATGTTTTTTCCTTGTTACTTAATGGCTTGTTTGGATTTAAATCATTGTTTGCATAGCGATAAAATTCATACATACTCCCTCCATAACTTTTTATAAGCAAATTTGACCAATTCACATTTTTTAAGGAATGTGGTTTGTGTTATTTAATTTAAGTTAAATAACTTATTTTGCCCTCATTAATTGTGGTGTACAGTAGTATATTTTCAAGGTGTTGTTGTTAAACATGTGTGCATTTAAAAAATTAAAGTAAGGGTATTTCAGGTATATTATCTTTAAATATGACAAAAAAAGTCAATTTTGCTTATAATTAGTTACAACTGAAATGGTTGAATTTTGCTTATATTTTGTTATGGAGGGAGTATATTAGTAACTAAATACTAATCTGGATAATAATCTTCAAAAGAATGAATTTGTATAACATTATAAAAATAAAGTATAGAATATTTTTTTTTATGAATCCGTCGATTTCTAAGAAAAGAAATCTTAGTAATTCAGAGTTCAATCGAAAAGTAGATAAAATTTGATAAAAAATTGTTTTTACCAAAAATCGAATTCATATTCTCTTAAGTGATTTCTCTTAAAAAAAACTCATTAATTATTTGAATTCAATTACTACCTCCGTTCCTTTTTAATTGTCACTTTTTGACATTTTACATAAACCAAAACAATTAATAAATGTCACTACTTTTGATACAATAATTTATACTTTTACTATAATAGCCTTATTCATTTAATATATCATCTCATATATTTCTCTTTCCGTAATAAATAACTAAGGATAATATTGGTAAAACAATA
Source organism: Medicago ruthenica (assembly GCA_018208015.1). NCBI lineage: Eukaryota > Viridiplantae > Streptophyta > Magnoliopsida > Fabales > Fabaceae > Medicago > Medicago ruthenica. The sequence goes on along the minus strand of CM031376.1, from coordinate 70,889,110 downwards.
TTTAAAGTTGCATTGAACTTTGAAAGTGACAATTAAAAAGGAACAAATTTTTTCTTCAAAAGTGACAATTAAAAAGGAACGGAGGGACTACTTGATTAGTACTCCCTCCGTTTCAAAATACATGTCCATTTAGAGAAATTGCAGTAACCAAGGACAAACTAGTTTGACACAAAAGTTCCTATTATACCCTTGTCTTTGATTTTCTCCATTTTACATTTATTTATCCCATCTCATAATTACTGCCAATACCAATACCAAAATTAATTAAACAAGTTCTTGGGAGAGTGCATGAGTAAATCTACTTAAAATTGAGTTAACATTTATTAATAGAAAATAATTATTGTGGAGAAAATCTAGAATCCAATTAATTGGTAGGCAAGGGTAAAATAGACAAAATGTATCATTAAACTATCAAATGGACATGTATTTTGAAACAAAAAATTTCTCCAAAATGGACATGTATTTTGAAACGAAAGGAGTATAAAAATAATTTTTAAAAGATAAATTTGCATGATGTTGTTCTGGTGTGCGAGTGCGGTCAACGTAACATATGCTTTTTCCTTGTCACTCCATGGCTTGTTTGAATTTAAATCATTGTTCCCATAACGACAAAATTTATACATAATTAATTACTAATATTGATTGATATCGTCTTTTAAAATTCTTTGCTTTGCTAACGACTTCAATGAGAAACCTTTGACAAAGTGCTCACCTATAAATTTCCATGTTCTTTCCTTGTTATTACATTTATTATTTATAAATTTTCTATTGGCATGTTGCTTCACACATTTATTTTATTTTGAAATAAGATAATGAGGCTTGGGATTCATGCCAAACTATTCAATATATAGGTACAACTACAAAGGATAAATATTACTCCCTCCGATCCTTTTTACAAGAAGAAAAACAAAAAAATATCAAAACCAATACACTCATTAATTAATGTAACTTTTTGAATATTTTTACAAATATACTCTCATAAAAAATTGTGAAGTATTAAATACACTCACTAATTTTAAAAAGACAAACATTAAATAAAGGGTATAAAAGTCTTTTAAACAATAATTACACCTTAAAAATTGTGATATTTTCTTATAAATAAGACCAATTTTTTTTTGAAAATTTTCCTATATATAGGACCGGAGGGAGTATTAGACACACTCACATCAAATGTAAAAATCAAAAGAAAATACTTCCTTCAGTCCTTATTATAAGAAGTAAAACAAAAAACATCAAAACCAATACAATCATTAATAGTTATAACTTTTTAAATAATTTTACAAATATACCCCTATAGAAAGTTGTGAAACATTAAATACATCTACTAATAATATTAAAAAGACAAACATTAAATGAGGGATAAAAAAGTCTTTTAAACAATAATTACACCTTAAAAGTTGTGACATTTTCTTATAAATAAGACCAATTTTTTTTTTGAAAATTTTCTTAGAATAAGGACCAAAGGGAGTAAGAGTTTTTCTAATTACATCTCATGTATTCCTGGTTACACCCCAAAATGACAAAATTACCTTTAAATAACATTTAATTTTCAAATTCACCTGAAAAACTAACACCTCTTCCTTCTTTCCTCTTCCAAAACTTGGTTTAAGTAGGTCATGTAAACTTAGTTTAAGTAGGTCATGTAAACTTAGTTTAAGTAGGTCATGTAAACTGAGTTTAAGTGTACATACTAAAAGTTAAATTTTGCTTTAACATCTTCAACCTTGTTTAATGATTTTACGTAATCTGATTTTAAGCATGTACATGTAAACTCAGTTTATGTAAACTAAGTTTACATGAACCTACTTAAACTGAATTTATGTTAACCTCAACTATGTAAATTAACGTTAACGCCTGCGTGATGCGCCATCAAATAACTGTCGTTGTACAATGCATAACATATCAACGTTGAACAACAAGAAAAAAATTGAAACTCTAGCAACATTGAAAAAGAAGAAGAAATTCACTTCTAAGTCACTCTTATAATACGGTCGCGCGCGCGCACGCGGATGCGCGCGAGTGACTTAGAAGTTGAATTTTTTCACGATTTTTTGCAGGCAAGTTTAGGACATAAAAACAACATTGCCCACAAAAAACGAGAATTTTCCGACAAGGGACGGATTAAATATGAATTTTTTACGTGCCAAAAACTCAAGAACGCGAAACAACAAAACATGCACCTAGAAAACGAATTTTGAGCTGGTTTTTTGCAGATCCTCTATATGTATTTTTATAGAGGTGGCTGGAAAAAACCAGCTCAAAATTCGTTTTCTAGGTGCATGTTTTGTTGTTTCGCGTTCTTGAGTTTTTGGCGCGTAAAAAATTCATATTTAATCCATCCCTTGTCAGAAAATTCTCGTTTTTTGTGGGCGATGTTGTTTTTATGTCCTAAACATGCCTGCAAAAAATCGTGAAAAAAATTCAACTTCTAAGTCACTCTTATAATACGGTCGCGCGCGCGCACGCGGATGCGCGTGAGCGAGAAAATCCGACCAATTGTTTCCAGATCAAGAAAAGAAAAAAATTCCAGATCTGTACAAAAATATAAGAGTGTAAAAGAGAAAAGAAAAAAATATGGTGTAGGCAGTCTATGATAAAAATCGTGTATTCCAGATCTAAACAAAAATATAAGAGTGTAAAAGAGAAAAGAAAAAAATTTGGTGTAGACAGTCCATTATATTTTTCCACACTTGATAACCATTGATTAAATCGCATGGCCTATATTAACTTGCTTTAAGAAAAAAAATGAGTAATGTACCGTAGGAGACTTAATTCTGTCTCCCACGGTAGCATCCGCCGCCAAACTATTCAATATATAGGTACAACTACAAATGATAAATATTACTCCCTCCGGTCCTTATTATAAGAAGAAAAACAAAAAAAATATCAAAACCAATACACTCATTAATTAATGTAACTTTTTGAATATTTTTACAAATATACCCGCATAAAAAATTGTGAAACATTAAATACACCCACTAATTTTAAAAAGACAAACATTAAATAAGGGGTATAAAAGTCTTTTAAACAATAACTACACTTTAAAAGTTGTGATATTTTCTTATAAATAGGACCAAAAATTTTTTTGAAAATTTTCTTATATATAGGACCGGAGGGAGTATTAGACACACTCACATCAAATGTAAAAATCAAAAGAAAATACTTCCTTCGGTCCTTATTATAAGAAGTAAAACCAAAAAACATCAAAACGAATACAATCATTAATAGTTATAACTTTTTAAATAATTTTACAAATATACCCCTATAGAAAGTTGTGAAACATTAAATACATCTACTAATATTGAAAAGACAAACATTAACTGAGGGATAAAAAAGTCTTTTAAGCAATAATTACACCTTAAAAGTTGTGACATTTTCTTATAAATATGACCAAATTTTTTTTTGAAAATTTTCCTATAATAAGGACCGGAGGGAGTAAGAATTTTTCTAATTACATCTCATGTATTCCTGGTAACACCCCAAAATGACAAAATTACCCTTAAATAACATTTAATTTTCAAATTCACCTGAAAAACTAACACCTCTTCCTTCTTTCCTGTTCCAAAACTCGGTTTAAGTAGGTCATGTAAACTTAGTTTAAGTAGGTCATGTAAACTGAGTTTAAGTGTACACTAAAAGTTAAATTTTGCTTTAACATCTTCAACCTTGTTTAATGATTTTACGTAATCTGATTTTAAGCATGTACATGTAAACTCAGTTTATGTAAACTAAGTTTACATGAACCTACTTAAACTGAATTTATGTTAACCTCAACTATGTAAATTAACGTTAACGTCTGCGTGATGCGCCATCAAATAACTATCGTTGTACAATGCATAACATATCAACGTTGAACAACAAGAAAAAAATTGAAACTCTAGCAACATTGAAAAAGAAGAAGAAACTCACTTACTTATATGCAATCGAGTATGGTTAAAAGATGTTTTGATTCACTATTCAATCTTCTATAGAGATTGATTGAACATCCATGATTGTTTGTGGTTGAAAGAGGGTGAAATTTTAGAGTGACAATGAATGAAATCAAGATTTTAAGAAATTTTTTATAAAAGGGCAACTTTGATATTATTGTAAACTTTTAAGTAAATTTAGATGTAACCAGAAATACATAGGGTGTGAATAGAAAAATTCAAAAAATAAAACTAAATGATGCTGGTTGATGTGATTTAATTATTTTTGATTTAATTTTTTCCATTTGATGTGAGTGTGTTCAAATATTTATCATTTGTGGTTGTATCTATAGAAGAGTTTCTCGGGATTTATATGTATTGAGTTTATTCCGCAAGCATATATCGTCAAAAAAAGTATGAACACCAAGGAACTATTTTTTCCCTTAAGTACTTACTAAAAAAATATTTTAAATATTTTAAATATATAAGTGTTTAAATATTTTAAATATTTTAATATTTTTCCCTTAAGTATTTTAAATATTTTTTCCCTTAAAAAAATATTTTAACATTTTTTTATTTATTATATATTTGTACAATATTTTGCCAAACAACTTTTAACTTAAAAATAGCTTTAAAACAAAAAAATAAATAAAGTAACCAAACAACTTTAACTTCTTTGTTAAAGCCCTTAATTTTAACTTTGTTTTAAAGTAGTTTTTGGACTGTAAAAAAGTCAGGCCAAACGATGCCTTGAACTCAAGTGAACTTCAACTAACATAAAAAAAATGGCTTAATTGATCACCAGGTCCATTAACTTAATTATTTTTTTTTAAAATGGTCTCATATCTTTAAAAAGTCTCAATTTGGTCCCTTATCTCTACTTCCGTCAATCAAGTTAGTCCTTTCCGTTTGTTTTTTTTTGATAAAACTATTGACTCTAGCCACGTGTCACTTAGAATTAGTATTCAAAGGTTTGATTTGAAAAGCACACACAAATTTACAATTGACTCACAACATATGATAATTTATATTATCTTTCTCTATTTATCTTGAATTTCTTAAAATTAAAAAACACCAACAATCTTCATCTTCCAACTTCATCCCCATAAAAAAAAAATCCAGCAACACATACCCAGATCCATAAGATAAGCATCTTCGTTGTTTATTAAATGCACAAAATCACATTGTAACTTATCCTTTAGGTTGCAAAGCTACTAATTTCATGAACCTTGCATCATCAGATTATGAAAATCACGTTTATATCAACTTCAATTGTAATAACATTTATGAAAACCACGGATCTTTTTCCCTCTTCATCTTCCAATTGTAATAACATCATTACTGTTTGCAACAAGTAGAAACCAAATTATTCCTCTAAAAAAAAGTAGAAACCAAATTGTTCTTGTTGTTGTTGTTGAAATTCGATTCCATTTTTAGTTTGAAAATTTTTTATTAACAATAAACTATAACTCATATGTGCTACTTGTTGTATATAATGTTTTGGTGTGAGTGGGGTTTGATCCGTGTATTAAGCTGGACCTAGTGGGTAGTGGCGTTATGCATGCTTCTCCAGGTTTGTCATGCTTCTTATTGTATTTAGCTGGATCTGGGTATGTGTTGCTGGATATTATTTTTTTGTTATGGGGATGAAGTTGGATGATGAAGATTGTTGGTGTTTTTTAATTTTAGGAAATTCAAGATAAATAGAGAAAAATAATATAAATTTTCATATGTTGCGAGTCCATTGTAAATTTGTGTGTTCTTTTTAAATCCAACCTTATCACCAATCCTAAGTGACACATGGCAAGGGTTAACAGTTTTATAAAAAAAACTAACGGAGAGGACTAACTTGATTGACGGAAGTAGAGATAAGGGACCAAATTGATACATTTTAAAGTTATGAGACCATTTTGAAAAAAAGAATTAAGTTAAGGGACCAGATGTTCAATTAAGCCTAAAAAAATTATCTTTGTTAAAGTGTTTGGGTACATAATTTTTTTTGTTTATCACAGTTTCATGTCCTATTTCAATAAGCTCTAACTATAAGCTTTATGGATCAGCTTAACACGAAGCTTGTGAACATTATGGACCAGCTTATGATATTTTACACCATTATTTATATGAGAAATTCTTGTTTACCTATCAATAAAAGGTGGGTAATACTACCTATGTTGAGTTAGTCCAATCAAAACAATGTATTTATATAACATTAAAAATAATAGAAAACAAACAAATAACTTTGATTGGTGTCAACTCAGCATGAGTTGTGTTACCCACCTTTTATTGATGAGTACCCAAGTTGTCACCTAATTATATTACTTATCTTTATGAAGGACCATTATTATATTACTTCTTAATTTGTTTTTATACATGCACGTATCTTTTTACATTCTTTCGAGAAACACAATTTTTTTTTTCTGAATCAAGAGTGTAATGACATTAAAGAGACCGTAAGACATTTCAACCAAGTTGACACCCCTTAGAACCTCTAATCCTATGTCAAACACTTATATATTATTAAAAAAAGGAGGAAAATAAAATACAAAAAGGGGGGCAGGGACTAGGCCGTTACCCCAAAAATAAAAAGGAAATAAAAAATGAAAATTGAAAAAAAAACATAAATTCAGGAGATTACAACGATCCCTAAAAAAGTCTCCATAAAGAACCCGAGGAAGGGTATCCCACCAAGAAAAATCTTGACAATCATGACCCAAGAAACTTGACTGTCAGGATTGCAAATACTCCGAACGTTCCAGAAAAGGAACTTCATTGCGAACTTGATGGAATAGGACCCTTAGAACGGGTATTATGTGTCCCAGCTACATGAGATACTTTTATCTGCGTTTTCTTACCTTTCTTTGTTATATAAGGAGTAAACCCATCCTCATCATCTTAGAAGTTGAGTTGTCGCATGTTGCCCAAGCCTTTTGAATTCTCTCAATATCATCCATCACAACCTTCTTCAAAATAGGGCCCGAAGAATGCACTGGAGGAATTTGTGTTGATGACACCGCTTCCGAATTTGTGCTATCTGAAGAGGCATGATCCTCTTAGTTGTCAACAGGGACCTCGATATCATTAATGTTTTGAGAATCTTCCATAACCTTCATGTTCCCTGCACATCATCATCGGTAACAGGAGAAGAATTTGGTAACTGCACATGCACTTCTTGTGACTGTTTGTTTGTATCTTGCACGTCGTCATCATTAGCAACAGGCACTTCCTCTGATTGTTTGTTTGTGTTATGTGTTGTAGTAACATCATCATCTGCATTCGATGATGGCATCTATGTATCCTTGGGAGGATCACGAGGAGGTTGATCATCATGAATGGTGATGGGCTGCTTGGAAGAATCCCCTTTCTCTTTGTGATTTACCGATTTGGGCTTGTCGTCTTTAGGTTTTAGATGCAATTATTTATTTTATAGATATACCTTTTAAAACAGCCTTATCTTTTCATATTCTATGTATACGCCACTTTTGATAACCACAAACCCATTATAAAATCTCCAAACTTTAATAAAAAGTTCATATCAAACAATTCTCAAAGCTGCGTTAAGCAAAGTATAACCAAACATGAAAAAGCGTATTCTGGCAATCAACATACTTTTATATCATTTGCGTTTGACACCTTTGGTTTCCTAACACCATAAGTTGTTGACCTTCTGCACATAGTCCAAAGGGTCATACATAACAATGTTATGTCTCCTAGGACAATGGATGTTATATTTGAGAGAATATGTTTTGTCATCCAAAAAGATTTAACCACCAGCTTGTTGCCCACTTGTCTTCCATTCATATGCAATTGAGAGTAGTATTAGTCTATATATTTCAATTTTGTTTCTAAAAAAACAAAATTATATAAGTATTTTTTAGTCTATATATCCAAACATAAAGAGCTTATTGAGAGTAATGTTAGAACTTTTTGTTCGGGGTCTGCAGCAAAACTTGAACAAGAGGAATATTAAGATGAGCATGATGAAGATTGCACAAAAAATTCTAAAGTGTGTGTGGAATACACGAAGCTATATGTTTGATTTGCCCCCCACAAGTTTAAGTTAACTTGATGCAAATGAGTATCCTAGGAAATCCCCTTTATGATACTTTGTAATCCTTGACGTGACTTGCATATTCACACCAAATGTATCAAATTACCAAACTTTTGATGACTACTGATATAAAAAATTAACGTCCAAACTTTTTTTAAGTGATGATTTTACAATGAGATAACTAATAAATACATATTTTCCTTTAAACAAAACCCTAATAAATACACGTTTGAGTGAGATAATGGGACTTGTAATGTCCAACAGAAGAAAAGTTGAGCAAAGAGCTCCAAATAATAACATAAACTTTGTAAGGAGAATAGGCACATATCTTATACAAAGTCACAAAAACTTTTTCTTAAAGCAACATACTGAGATTGCAAAGTTTAATTGTCAGCAAATTCACCGACTTCTCTGAGAAGATTGCAAATTTCCACCTACAAATTATGTATGAGCATACTTTTCATATTCTTAAAGCATTTTATTGGCCATACCTTGTTCTCCTTATATCCAGCCTACTTGCAGTTGCCATTAATGTTTTAAATAGTGGTCGTGGTAACAATTGCAGTCGCGTGATCATCCTTAATATTACAGAGAATCATGCTCAAAGGCGGCCGAGGAGGCTTCAGTTGCTGTCGCATTGCGATTTTGGCAACATACATCAAAACCCTTATGTCACGGCATAATGGTTTCTTCAAAATTCTTCTTCTGATATGTTGTAGAGGACATCAGCAGGCTTATCAAAAAATTATCCAAGAATTCACAAACGAAGGTCTAACTTCTTGATTTTTCTTGTTTACAACAAGTGCACAAAGTTAGAAATTGTGTGTATAACCATGTACTTGTAACACTCTACAATATTGTATTACGTCAATGTTATAATCGTATTAAGCAACCATGCTTCAGGCTAGTGCTATAAGCAGAACTCGGAGTTGAATGATATAGACATTGATGCACGTGACATTTTTTTGGTATGCTGATAGAGAACAAATAATAGTGTCATTGTGTTTCAATGCATTGTAGACAAATCACTGATGTTAATTTTTAATATAAAAAAAATAAAACAATTGTATCCCTCAACCAAAATTCCTAAGTTAATTTTAATAATCACATTTTCCTTGAGATTACCTCAAAGAAAGATTGCAATTTTACATGCCTTCCAAATGAGTACTGATATAAAAAATGATTTTTAAACTTTTTTTAAGATATGATTACAATGAGCTAACCAATGAATACATCTTTCGCGATATAACATGAATTACAAAGACTAACAGAACAAAAACTAATTTGAAGGTATACATTAACAGATTCAAGAGCAACATTATAGCACTAAGATCACAACTTCGGAATCAAACTCAAGGTCAACTTGACTTTCCCCAGCACTCCACTAATTTACACACGAAATCTGTAATCCACTGTCTAAAACTATATTTGATCAATCCACAACAACTAACAGCGCCAACATTTTCATCTATGGGTTCCACTTGCAGACAGCTTGTCCCAGCAATACATTCATTAGCATCACCATCAAACACAATATCATTTTTTTCTTGTCCTTGACATTTTTTCATTTTTTCTCCAATTGGTTGATCATATACAAGATAAACTATTGTTTCCTTCACAATGAAACCTTTCCCAAAAACAACAACCACCTCTACTTTGTTTCCCGGTTCTATACTTGATACTACCCTCTCACCCTCCTCATCTTCAAAAGAGACTAAGGCATCTCTCTTATAGAGTTGAAGGGTGGCCTTAGTGTAATTTTTCACCAGCATGTTTGTAAGGCCATCTGATGCTAGGTCTTCGGCATTTGAAGAATATACAACGCATATCATTGTCTTTAAGTTACGCCCTTGAACTCGAGTGACTTCAAAAATTACAGAAGAACCTTTGAAACTGAAGGTCAACTAATCTGGATAACTGTCATCGGGGAGCATACATTCACCACACCCCTTGACGCCCATATTCTGTAAAAGAGAAAACAAGCTTAAGATTTAATGACAAGTATATCAATATCACCTTATCATATATTCATCAATTAAAGGTTTAGCTCTTCATGTCCTAATAAGATAACAAATCATATGTGTATCAATTATGATCTTTAGACAAAAAATATCTGAAGTAATGGTAATTTATAGGAGAAGGAAATAAAATTGTTAAAAAAGATAAAAATTAAACAGAAATGTTTGCTAGCATTTCAAACAAAACGTTAATCAAACTTTCAAAAAATTGCACATACTATAAAATGTTTCCTATTTCATATTTATACCCTAATAATGGAAATATGCGCTTTGAAGATTTTAACTATTTTTCATAAAACTAAGTTCATACAAATGATGTTATAACCCTATATATTACCTAAAGAAAATTTACATTCATAGATTTCTTGTTTTCTATGAACATTTCTTGTTACTTGGCTTATGAGAAGGGTGCTCAATTGGTCGATAATATCATTAGTATTGGCACATTTTAGTGATTTTGTGTGTAAATCACAAGAAGTAATTACAATAAAATACAATGATATTAATATTCATAATAATTGCATCTCACTCAAGAAAGTCAGCTCAAAGGAAGAGGATGTGAAATCACCAATATACAACTTCAATAATAATAACTATCATGTGATATGCATCCACAACGTTCATACGGGCTAAAGGTCTTTGTTGTTTTTTTGAAGTATTTGTATACATTTGAAAAGCAAATGGAATGATCAGATATGTGTAAAACAATGTGTGATATAAAAGAAGGACAATTGGAATTATTAGATACATGTAAGAAGTAGAGTTCAATGTAAAACCTGCAAAATGTTCTCTTTCAGAATATTGGTGACTTTGCAATTCATTCCAATTTGAATAAACAAAGATTTCAAGGAAGATTTTGATCCTGAAATGTGAACTTGACTATAGTATTGATTTAGTGCAGAAGTTTTCATATTTGATACTCGTGAAGTAGAAGTTGATTCCAATTCATTAGGATTTGGGGTATATAAGGCATCCAAAATTATTTTTGTGTCTCGAGAAAGTTGAATTTCTGAGTCGCATTCCACTGAAAGACATCGAAGCCATGGAAGGTACTTGGACATAGATGACAGTTCATGGAACTACTATTTTGTACATCTAAAGGAACAAGAGATGACATGCCATCAGATGTTTGAAATGGCGATGGGAGATTATTTGTTAGTGACATCCAAGACCAAATTATAGCTGGAAATACGTCATGAGAGAATCCTTCATAACCGCACAAAGAAATATATCTAATGCTCTTGGACCTTACTATTGAAATGGGAACTCTTGCTATTGCAGTATTGTTTGCAATTAGGGTGGTTAAAGATTCCATATCTTCTAAGTCCTCTTCCAACTGGTCAATCTTTAAACACCCAGAAAGAATAAGAGTTTTCAGAGATTTTAACTTGTATATGCTTCTTGGGAGAATATGTATGTTAATACAATCTTCCAAATTTATCAGGAGAACTTTATTGAGATGTCCAATGCTGGGAGAAATCTCAGACAACATTGGACAATCAGTCAATACTAACTTTTCAAGATTAGGCATGTTTGAAAAGTCCGGAGTCTGTGTCAGAGAATGAGAATGACTAAGGTTTAGAATTTTTAACTTCTCCAGCTTCTGCAAGAACATAATGTTAGTGTAGAAAAGTAAAGGGAAGAAGCATAAAATTCAATAAGTGGAAGTAAATACAACATGTCACTTACCTTGACAATGGAAAGAATTTTTTTTACAGCATTACATTGATGTGTGATTTTCTTTAATACATGGCTTTGATATTGTTATTACTTTTGCAAAATCTTTGAACCAGGGCTATGTTTCCGTATAAATGTCGCAGAAAATTATTAAAAGTGAGCTCATAGTATAATGTGTAGAGTTCTAATCAAATAGTCAAGATTTGATTCTTCTCCTTTCTTTTTATTACTATATTACAATCTCTTATTGGATAAACCCACAAAAAAAAAAGATGGAAAATGAAATCAAAATTAATACCTGAGTCTCTTTCCATAGAAATTTGACATTGCTGTTTATTAACTCAATGGAAACTAAATTTCCATTATAAAAGCTTCTAGGTATGCATGTTAAAGGAAATCCATTCCAAGAAAGCCATCTTAGATTTCTTGAAAGATATTCAAAATCCCCATCAAGTTGACCTCCAGCAAGTTGAAGCAATCTCAGTCTTGTCATCTTCTTAAATGCTTTAGTACTAAAATGTTTTGCATTAGCTCTTGGCAACTTCAAAGTCAGTCCCTCAACAATTTTTGTTCCCTATGAAATATGATTCACCACCAAATTAATTTTCAAAGCAGAACTAAAATTTGAATGTTAAAAATGTATTACTCATAAATGTGAAGAAGTGATTACCGTTTGTTCTGATAATACACCAACCACGTCTTTACTAAACCATAACCAGCTACGCTCCGTGGGATCCTTTGGTGATTTCTAACGAATTATTTCTCTTCCCATATCTCGCAACAAATCATGCATTCCAAGCCTGCCCATATCATCAACAGTCACAAGGCTACGCTCCATAAGAACATTTATTCCAATTTCTGCATAAAGTTCGCACCCATTTAATATATGTATAACATCATTTCGGACCATCCCAATAAAGAAACAAGCTATGTCAAGGAATATTTCTTTCTCAGTGTCATCATTTAAAGCATCATAACTTATTTTTAACTTCTTATGTACTTGATCATTGGGAATTTTTTAGAGTTTTTCCAAAACACTCTCCCATTCTGTTATTCCCCTATCAAACAAATATGACCCAAGGACTTCAAGAGCTAGCGGCAATCCCCCGGAATAGTCCACTACATTTCTTGAAATTTCGGAAAAATCTTCTCTAGGGCTCGCTTGCTTGAATGCATGCCAACTAAAAAGCTCTATTGATTCACTTTCACCCATTTTTTTCACTGTGTATACTTCATCAACTCTATTCCCTCTAAGTATATTCATATCTCTATTTGTGATAATTATTCTACTACCCGAACCAAACCATTGATGACTTCCACACAAAGCATTCAATTGATCCATTGTATTCACATCATCAAGTACAATAAGTACTCTTTTATGACAAAGTATATCCTTTAATTTATTTTTTTCTTCCTCAATGTTGTGTATCTTGAACGATCTTTCTTTGCAAATATCAAATATAATTTGTTCTTGTAAATACACTTGTTGACTATTTTGCTCCCAAACTTCCCTAATATTTGCGACGAAGCTCCTACCATCAAAATTGTGGCCAATTTTATTGTAAATGGCTTTTGCAATAGTGGTTTTTCCAATCCATCCCATACCCCACATCCCTAGTAGTAGAACATCGTTTGATTGTTTGTTTTGAAATGGAGCTTGCATTTGTTGGAATTGTGGCGGTTAAAATGGATTGTTCACTTGTGGGGAGAGTAGTGGTTGAAACGAAGTTTGCGTTTGTCGGTCTTGTAGCGGTTGAAACAGAGCTTGCATTGGCTTGATGTGTAGTGGTTGAAATGAAGGTTGCATTTGTTGCGCTTGTAGCGGTTTAAAAGAAGCTTGCATTGGTTGGAAGTGTAGTAGTTCACTCGTGGGTTGCGGTATTTTTTTGTATAATAGTTGAATCATATCTTCCACTCGAGGTTCAACTCCTACGGGATTATTAGCAACGAACAAGTCTGTCTTGTTTAGCAAACCCAACTTTTTCAATAATATCCTTGATTGCCTCACTTTCGTTCCTGTTTTAAAACCCAAATAAATGATTATATATATTTTACATTCTTAAAATAAAACAAATACGTTGGTAATTAAGCTCGGTAGATGTTTAATAAATAACATGTGCATTTTAAGACAATGATATTTTGACACCGCAATGTTCATTTACTCGGTTACATGGTTAATTAATGAATTACAACACGTTGTGCAATTTATCAACCATCTATTTAATGTAATTAACCACATGTTTGAATTATGTTAAGGCTTAAATGTATTTGTGACCCTTTAACTTTTAAAAAGTTGCAATTTTGGCTCCCTAACAAAAAAAATAACAATTTTACCCCTTAACTTTACAAAACGTTGCAAAGCTGCTGAGAAGACGCCACGTGTCCCAAAACATGGGGCCAAAATCGCAACTTTTTGTAAAGATAAAGGGCCAAAAGATCTTATTTCCCTAAAGATAGAGGGCCAAAAGAGAATATTTCCCAAAAGTTATAGGGTCAAAAGAACATATTTCCCTAACGATAGAGGGCAACATTTTTATTTTTTTTATTAAGGGGCCAAAATCGCAACGTTTTGAAACATAAGGGGGAAAAACTGCATTTAAGCCTTATGTTAACTATGTCCTGAAGAAATTGACATTATTTGTGTCAAAAGTTCATTGTGATCAAATATACAAGATATCAATTAATCATCCATTAAACATAATTAACAATTAACAATGTATTTGAATTACAGTTTATTAAATAAATACCGAAGAGTTTTCCAATGGTAAGTGGAAATTTGATAATTTGATAATAAATACCGACCTTTTTTCTTTCAAAATCATTCGATTGAAAAAGTGCTTGTTGAGTTGAATTGCATTACCTTGAATTTAGCACTACAAACCCTGCAAACCCGGCTACCTCATGAAGTGCCGCTGTCCAACTCCGTTCATGCTCCATATTCGGCGACCCGGATTTGAAGTTTAACACATTGAAAAGTCCTTTTGTATTTGAAAGTCTAGTCAATAGACTTTGAAATGCTTTGCCAAACTCACCCTTTTGGTGACGAACTTCAGATAGATCTAAACCGTAGAACACTGGCAAAACAACTTGCCCTATAGTTTTGGAACACTCCATTATCTTCACCAACTCATCCAGACACCATCATGAATCCACATAATTCTTTGAGAAAACAATCACATCAATTCGTGATTGTTCTATTGCTCGATTTATTGATTTTGAAATGGCATCTCCCCTTTGAAGCGAATCATCGTCTCTAAAAACTTTAACTCCAACATTTAGAAGAGAAGTGTTAAGATGTGAAGTGAAGGAAGCACGAGTATCTTCCCCTCGGAAACTTAAAAACACGTCATGAGTCCTTAATGCTTTCGATGGATTCTTTGTGTATGTGTTATTTAGAAGATCAGGGAAGTTTAAGGAGGAAGACATGGATTGATGAGAGGGAACTGATTAATTGTTGAAATAGCAATGTAAAGTGTTGTGGTGTGAAATTATGTGTGTGACCTAGGGCTGAGCAAAGACCCATGACCCGATAGAAACCCATACAAATCGATTGTTGTTTGGGTGACACGGTCGGATTCAAACGGATAACGGGTCTTAGTTTTTGGAAAAATCGAGTATAAATGGTTTGTTGTGGTCGGGCTCGGTTCTAAAAATATTAACCTATAACAACCCAAGCCCGACCAAAAAGGCATTTCAAAGACAACACATTTACTACTTACTCTACATGTCAGTTAGAATCTTCACGTGTTTTTCTTGAGACACACAACATAAGTGCGAGTGCTTTGCTTTAATAGTTTTTTTATATTATTACATATTCATTTATTTAGTTGTTTTAGACTTCACACTCTGACACACATCTATCAATCTCATCTCTTTTGCTTACACGCTTACAAGACAATGTTTTGTTTTTCTTTATTATATTTTTTTCCTAAATTGTTTTCATTACAACTTCTTTAGATCTAAAAATGTTCAACTTTTAAGTTCTTACTATATACTATTTCATTTCACAAGCAACTGGTACTTTTTCTCTCCCACCCAAGGTCAAAATAAAAAGAGGATACCCACCGTGTCGAAGCAAGCAATGGTTGCATCTTAGGGATTGTTACAGAAATTTGAAGAAAAACTTGTGATGCAACCTTCTCTTAATGGTGGCAGTTATGGCTACTACGTGGTGGCCTTGGTAAATTATCTTCTAAAAGACATTTTGCAGCCATGATTGAAGGTGAACTTTGAGGAAATCTAAAACTCTGGAAACAAGTAGAAGACGATCTTTCTCTGACCAACCCGTTTGAACCCACCCGTACTACTGATAAGTGCCTAAAAGTTGTTATCTTTTGATACATTTTAGGGCACTTATGATTACTTGTTTTACAAGTTACCTTAGGATTAGAGCATATTTGTGTTAAAAATGCAATATTTGTGATCCTAAGCCTTACCCATGTTATTATGCAGGAAATACATGCTTGGACCTGATTGATGCAAAGAAATGAAGTTTTTCTTGATGCCATCGCTACAAGCGCAGAAGCCATCGCTAGTAGCGAGGATAGGCAGGGATTTCCATGAAGCCATCGCTTGAAGCGCAGAAGCCATCGCTAGAAGCGAGCTTAGGCAGGGATTTACAAGAGTTCATCGCTTGAAGCGATGAACTGGACGCTAGAAGCGAGCCTAGGCAGGGAATTTCAAAGATCCATCGCTTGTAAAGACAGACCTTGTCGCTACAGCGACCAGAGGGCGGTTTAATGCTTGGTGATGACGTGGAGCTCTTCCATTGGCCAGTTGACTTCCTCGCTACAAGCGACAGGCTGGTCGCTTGTAGCGAGCGTGCAATTTCTCAGCATATAAATATATTTTGAAGCTCATTTTTTAGATATATAGTTTTTTATCAGATTTTTCATCTTCCAGAGCTCAAAATATTTGTTTTTTAAGAGAGAATAGGCATAGAAGGAGGTAAACTTCAAATAGCAAAAGGATTTGGATTGAAGAATACATTAAGAAGCTTTGAGAAATCAAGCCTTAACATTTCTTCATCTTCCTTTCTTGTTTTGCAATAGTTATCATGACAATGATCAACTAATCTCCTTTGTTGGGATTAATAGGTAATCAATCACTCTATGTTGTAAACTTTTGATTTATTAAATATATGATTCTAGCATTTTTATATACCATTGAATTTCTTCTTGCTTTTCACTCTTATATTTGATTTAAATGTTGTTGAAAAATACTTTTGAATCTAGGTTTAGAATGATATTCTATCAAGATAAGAAATTCTAGAAATGGGATTTGGTTTTGATAATTACATTAAAGTATTGGATCGTAAAGCTTTCGAATCGTTTAATAGATTGAGAAATCATCGATTAAACGATACGATCGATCTCACGACGTCATTTGGGAAATCAATGACGTTGTTGAGCAATACGTAATAATGTCATATATAAGAAAAAGCTAGAATCCGTATTTACAATCAATCGAATACAAACGATGTTTGATTGATGAACGTTAATCCTAACACCTTTTATGTCCTATTACTCTACTATTTATTTATTAAGTTTTTAAATGATGAGTAGCGTAGTAAAGAAAAAGGTTAAACCCTAACTTAAGACGATAATCGTTGTTGAACGGTTTATGATATCACGTTAATCCCTGTGGAACGATATAAAAATTATACTTGCATCTGTGCATTGAACAAAATGGCGCCGTTGCCGGGGATTAAAGTTATGATATTATAATCATGGCAACGTTAATTAATTATCTTAAGCAATTTTGCACAAAATTCTTTTATGTATATAACTAATATTCCATATCCATCTTGTTTGCTAATTCTTTTTGGTCAGATTGTTGAAATCGTATATGCGAGGTCAAGTATCGGAGGACCAACTTCTTTTTGATTCTGAGATAGAGAGAACAGCTCGTAGAAACAATAGCAAGAATCGGAAAAAGAAGCAGCAAGCAAAGAAAAGGCAACAAGAGGAAGCTTCTGTTTCAAGTCCTTCACCTAGTCCAAGTCCAAGCCAAGAGATACCAATGGCTGCACAAGGAGATGGTTCATCAGGTTCAGGCGGTCGTGGGATGCCATGTCACAATAGCCCACGCCGTTTGGCACAATTGGGGAAAACACCACGGACTACCAAGCAAACCGAGATGAAGACGGGGATTTTACAAATACTTTATGCTAATCCCTTCTCAGGATTGGACCATGAAGATCCGTTCCAACATCTCACAAAATTTTACGAGATTGCCGGTACCCTTGGTGAGACGGAAAACAACGAGGAGGCTATATTCATGAGGATGTTTCCTCATTCATTGATTGGCAAGGCTAAGGAGTGGTATTTGGACCAGCCACCGACGGTAATGACGAATTGGAACACGCTTGAGGAGAAATTCCTTGAGAGGTTCTTCCCTCAGAATCGTTTCATGGAGGCGAAGACAACTATTGCTGTGTTCTCACAAGGTTCTAGTGAGACGTTATGTGAAGCATGGGAGCGCTTCAAGTCAATGCTCAGAAGATGTCCTAATCATGGATTCGATGACTTAACACAAATTCATCTATTCCGGAACGGGATGCAACAACAATCCAAGCTATTGCTTGATGCTGCTGCTGGTGGTTCTTTGATGGCCAAGAGCGCCGAGGATGCTGTTGCTATTATTGAGAGAATGGCATTGAATGATCACCAGGCTCACCATAACCGAAGCCAAGGCCAAAGGAAGGCGGGAATCCTAGATTTGGGGACAAATGATGCAATCCTAGCTCAAAACAAATTGCTCACGCAACAAGTGGAAGAGTTGACAAAAAAGATGGCCAACCTTCCTCAACAAATGAAGGATATCCAGAACGAACAAAGAAGACAACACCAAGTCGCATCATGCGAGCTTTGTTCGGGAGATCACCCAACCGGATTTTGTCCGCCACCTACCGAAGAGGTAAGCTATGTTGGAAATCAACCAAGGCCTCAACAGTTTCAAAACCAATACCAAAGCCATACAAACAACTTCCCAAGAGGGAATAATCCAAACTATGGCTTACCAAAACTATAATCAATACCAACCTCCACAACAAAACCGCAACCAAACCACCGACGAAACCCTCAATCAATTCATGCAGATGTCAATGGCTAACCAAAAGAACACTGATGCATCCATCAAAAACCTGGAAACGCAAGTGGGCCAGTTGGCACAACAATTATCTCAAGCAACCCAACAAGGCGGAACCTTTACCGCCAACACACAAACCAACCCAAAGGATCATGCATCATCATCAAAATGACAATTAAGTCATTTTGATGAGGAAGTCCTTGCATCAAGAGACAACGAAAATTGCAAGGCAATTGCTACTCGGAGCGGGAAGGTCATTGGTAGAGGTATAGGGGATAACCTTGAAGTTGAGAGAAGAATTGTTCAGAATGAGGAGAAGGATGATGATGAAGGAAATGAGGAGGAAACAGGAGGAGTACATAGAGAGGAAGAAGTTGAAAATAATAAGGAAGAAGTTGAAAATAATAAGGATGTAGTTGAAAATGAAAACATAGTGTGGAAGAAGGATGTGGTGAAGGAGAAGGGCAAGAATCATGAAGTAGTGAAGAATGCGCCAACACCACATCTACCGTACCCAACTACACCAGCCAAAAAAGAGAAAGAGAGGCAGTTTGCTAGGTTCCTTGACATATTCAAGCGTTTACAAATCAACATACCGTTCTCGGAAGCCCTAGAGCAAATGCCGACTTATGCCAAGTTTATGAAAGAGATTCTCTCCAAGAAGAGGAGGTTTAATGAAGAAGAAACAATTCAGCTAGACGCTAATTGTAGTGCAATCATCCAGAGAACATTGCCAAGGAAGGAAAGAGATCCGGGCAAAGTAACACTACCGGTGTCCATTGGCAATGTTAATGTCGGCAAGGCACTCATTGATTTAGGTTCAAGTATCAACCTAATCCCATTATCCGTTGTCAAAAGGATTGGTGATATAGTTGTGAAAAGAACCAACTTAACCTTGCAATTGGCCGACAAATCCTACACTCGTCCATTGGGAATTGCTGAAGACGTGTTGGTGAAAGTCGACAAGTTCTTGTTCCCCATCGACTTTGTAGTGATGGACATACCGGAAGATGATGATGTGCCGCTACTTCTTGGGAGAACATTCATGCAAACGGCACGGATGATGATTGATCTTGACGGAGGCTTAATGAAAGTTCGTGTGGACGATGAAGAAGTCAATTTCAACATCAACGAAGCGATGAAGTATCCTAATGATAAAGGTGCTTGCTTCAAGATAGATGCAACGGAAGAATTGATAGTTGATACGAGAAACCAGTTGCATCACTTGACGCATCTTGAAAGAGTATTGACAAACGCACTAAATATCATAGGAAAAGAAGATGAGAAGGATCTTGAAGAGTGTTTGAAGGAGCTCGATTCGTTGAAGGAAATTCCTCCTCATAAAGCCAAAATCGAGGAATTGACGAATGAAGCTAAAGTTGAAGAAGTGAAGCCGGAGATGAAGATTTTGCCCTCACATTTGAAGTATGTGTTTCTTGATCAAGAGGGTACCAAACCGGTAATCATTAGTAGCTCCTTGTCAAACCATGAAGAAACAAAATTGGTAGAAGTTTTGAAGTCCAACAAGGAAGCAATAGGTTGGACACTATCCGACTTGAAAGGGATAAGTCTATCCTATTGCATGCATAAGATCATGATGGAAGAGGATTATAAGCCGGTAGCACAACCTCAAAGACGGCTAAACCCAAACATGAAGGAAGTAGTCCGGAAGGAAGTAGTTAAGCTACTTGAAGCCGGCATGATATATCCGATCTCGGATAGCACTTGGGTTAGTCCGGTTCAAGTTGTCCCTAAGAAGGGAGGTATGACGGTTATCACGAATGAGAAGAATGAGCTCATACCGACAAGAACCGTAACCGGTTGGAGGATGTGTATCGACTACCGGAGGCTTAACAAAGCAACTAGAAAGGATCATTTTCCTCTACCATTTATGGATCAAATGCTAGAGAGGCTGTCAGGACAAGCTTTTTATTGTTTCCTTGACGGATATTCGGGTTACAATCAGATTTTGGTGAATCCAGACGATCACGAGAAGACTGCATTCACTTGTCCTTTTGGGGTATTTGCATATCGACGCATGCCGTTCGGATTATGTAACGCTCCAGCAACATTTCAACGATGCATGCAAGCCATCTTTGCAGACTTGATAGAGAAAAGCATTGAAGTGTTTATGGACGACTTCTCAGTTTTCGGGTCATCATATGATTTGTGCTTGAAGAATCTGGACACGGTACTGATGAAACGGTGCAAGGAAACCAACTTGGTGCTCAATTGGGAGAAGTGTCACTTCATGGTAACCGAGGGTATAGTCCTTGGTCACAAGATCTCCTCCAAGGGTATTGAAGTTGATAAAGCTAAGATCGACGTGATAGGAAAGCTTCCACCACCAGTCAATGTCAAAGGAATCCGAAGTTTCCTAGGCCATGCCGGGTTCTATCGGAGATTCATCAAAGACTTCTCAAAAATTGCAAAGCCATTGAGCAACTTGCTCAACAAAGATAAGTCTTTTGATTTTGATATTGATTGTTTACATGCTTTTAATAGTTTGAAGGATAGCTTAACATCCGCACCCATAATCACCGCACCAAACTGG